>SMSR01016098.1:66154-135819 GCA_019453355.1 Ceratina japonica | reverse complement strand
GAGCTCGTTCGAGTCCGCGCGTGGGACGGATCGTGCCCGAAAAGTGGACGGCGGCGGCGACGACGACGGGGACGAGGACGACGACGGCCCTGCTAAAATGGAGCTGCGCCTGCACTCGCCAGCCGGAGCAGAACCGATCGTCTATCAATGGCCCCTTACCTCCGGATCCGGATCCGTGAGTTTTAACACATTTTCACAGCGAATTCCACGACTTACGTGCGTTAAATCGGGGTATTCCACGGTGAAACTACTGTTCCGCGATCTGTCTCCCTCGTTCTCACAGCTGATCGTCGTATGTGTGTGTATCGTGCGACGCTAATTCCCTGGCATCGTTATCTTTATCGCGCGAGTCACGTTTATCTCGTTCTCGCGGCCCGATCTAGTTCTTGCTGATTTTTAATTAACGGCCGCGCGTCATTTTTAACAATTATTTACATATAGGTACACACAGTCTTCAATTGGACCCCGTGTAGATCCGTGTGTCTGTGAAAATGTGATGTGTGCGTGCGCCGCGTATGCTAAACGCAGGCGTGTATGTATACATGAGGATTTTGGATTTAAGTCTTTCACGGTCTTTGTTTATTCTGATAGAATTCGTTTTCCGGATTGAATATTCCGTGTATTTTGACTTAATTTTTGTATGCCGACGTTTCGTCAACGTTGCACTTAGCTTCGTCAGGGCTGTTGTAGGTTCTAATACTGAAGAAGCTGTGGTTCTCAGTATGCTTGGTATACACGATATAAAATACGTGCAGAGGTATGAATACGAAGTGCAGCGATTAATTAATTGTAGGATCGTCACGATGGTGCGCTCGACGTAGTCGAAACGATGCGCTGGGTTTGCGAGGATCTGCCAGATTTAAAGCTGCCGTTGGAAAACAACATCCTGTGCGATTATGATACGAGGAATTACGAGAGTATGAAAAATTTGTGCGATAGATTTAATAGAGCGATCGACAGCTTGGTCCAATTGGTGAGTAACGACGACAGCTCTTTCTTCGTACCTGTGTATTAAAACTTGGCGTCTATAGGAAAAGGGCACTAGTTTACCGTCGCAGAGGTTGAATAAGCGGCCGAGTCGCGGTTTGTTGAGGCACATTCTGCAGCAAACGTACAATCAGGCGGTGGTAGAACCGGATAAATTGAATCAGTATGAACCGTTCTCGCCAGAGGTTTACGGGGAGACGAGTTACGAGTTGGTGTGTCAAATGATAGATCAGATCGACGTAACGGAGGACGACGTGTTCGTCGATCTGGGATCCGGAGTCGGGCAAGTGGTTCTCCAGATGGCCGCTGCGACGTTATGTAAAATTTGTATCGGCGTCGAGAGAGCCGACGTACCGTCGAGATATGCACAGGTACGTCTATTCTTAAGGATACCCTTGAGCGTGACGTGACGTTTATTAATCACGATGTATTTCATGCGCACAAGTCTCTTGTTTCTGTCAAACACATTAGAGCATGGAAGTAAACTTTCGTAAATGGTTGAATTGGTATGGAAAGAGATGCGGTGAATATCGTTTGGTAAAAGGCGATTTTTTAGCCGACGAACACCGCGAGAGCATCACTGGAGCTACGATAGTTTTTGTAAATAATTTTGCATTTGGTCCGACGGTGGATCATCAACTGAAGGAACGTTTTGCGGACCTACGTGACGGCGCACGTATCGTATCGTCGAAATCCTTTTGCCCCCTTAATTTTCGCATAACGGATAGAAACCTTAGCGGTAACATAAATTTACATTTAACAGACTTGGTCGTGCATTCGTAACGATTGATGGGCATATATATTTATTTATAGATATCGGTACGATAATGCACGTCTCGGAGATGTCGCCGTTGAAGGGATCTGTCTCTTGGACCGGTAAACCGGTGTCTTATTATTTACACGTGATCGATCGTACGAAGTTGGAACGTTATTTCCACCGCTTGAAGAATAATAAACAGGGCGGCGACGAAAACTCTGATTCTGTGATAAATAACACTGCCAGCAGTAGTAGTCATAAGGTAACAAGTAGGGCCGAGAGGGGCGACAGAGCTAAACGAGATCTGTCGAGACAGTTGGACAGCCCGAATCATTCCGAGCAGCAAGGAACGAACAGCGACTCGGACATGGACGAGAACAACATGAAGAATCGTCGACAGCCGAATAAGATACGCAGAAAGTTGAACAGGAAG
This sequence comes from Ceratina japonica, assembly GCA_019453355.1. Classification (NCBI taxonomy): domain Eukaryota; kingdom Metazoa; phylum Arthropoda; class Insecta; order Hymenoptera; family Apidae; genus Ceratina; species Ceratina japonica. The sequence goes on along the minus strand of SMSR01016098.1, from coordinate 133,642 downwards.
TCTAACGGCATACCGAGACCTCCGGCGAGGGGCAGGCAGAGGGGAAGAGGCGTGAAGAAATCGAGGCCGAAAAAAGCGATCAATATATCCGGGTTGGACTTGTTGCACAGCCAAACGTTGCTTAGCACGTCGCCGCAAGCCCTGGGAAAGAAACCACCGCCCGCACCCGGATGTGTCGATCAGCAGCTATCCTCTCTGTCGCTTTCGCTGCAGTCGCATTCCACCTCGGTGCACGAAGAACTGAGTATACCACCTGCCCCGGCCGCCACTCCTTACGCGTTGCAGATACTTTTGGACTTGTACAGGTACATCATTTACCATCATCATCCGTCGGAGCAATGTTTCTCGCGGCGAACGCGGTTTGTCTATAATCGTGTGTGTCTGTCTGTCTCTCTCTCCGTTTAGGGACCAATTCATGCTCATGCTAGAATCGATGAGAACCCCTTCGTACAGAGTGTCGGTGAACACGGACATCGCGAAGGAAAGGGAGAGAAATTCGAAATTGCAGTCGAGAGCGGCGCAGCTAGAAAAACAGATAAAAGTATTGATCGACGACAGCGTGGCGCTCTTGAAGGCGAGAATGACCGAGCTGGGTATAAACGCGACGTCGCCCGGAGACCTGCTCGCGAAGGCCAAGGAGATAGTGCTCAGGCATAAACAGTTGCAAGCGAAGGCGAGTAAGTTGCAGGCTCAGGTCGCATCCATGGAGAACGAACAGTCGAGGTTGACGGCGATCAGACATCAGGAGTTGCACGATAAATATTGTAATCTGTTGAACGCGAACGGCTTGACGAGCTCGTCGTCGCAGTCCCTCACCCAAGATTACATTCTGAAGGAAATTTTCGCGACGTTATCGCAACGGAAGAGACTACAGTGTCAGGTACTGTACAGCCTCCTCTCCCTTCTCGGTTTCTTACACAGTCCGATAAATCTGTAGGTGTCCAAGCTGGAGCACGAACTGAGCGCGTTAGAAAGGACTAGCAGTGAGAAACACATAGCCATGGCTCAGCAGCAGCAGCAGCAGCAGCAGCAGCGAGACGCGGTAGGATCCAAGCTTTCGCAGAATCAACATCACTACCATCATCATCATCATCATCAACAACAACAGCTGCAGCAAAACGGTAAGAGCAGCGGTGGTTCGTCGCGGAAGAACAGGGAAGCACGATCCAGGTCTCAAGACTGGCCCGAGGTACCCGACATCGGAAAGATACAAGAGAACAATCCGGAGATACTGGCGCAGAAAATTCTCGAGACCGGCAGGCAGATCGAGGCCGGCCGGATACTGAACAGACAGATTCCTAACGTTAGCAACAATTGTAGAACCAGACTGCCACAAGCGTCTCTCAGCTTTTCTACTACTTCGTCGTCCATCTTATCCTCGCAATCGCAAATGAACAATAAAGATACAATGAGTAGAACTCAGGAGCCTCCCAGAGTCGCGAACTTCGAAGACAGATTAAAAAGTATTATTACCAGCGTTTTGAACGAAGATCAACAGAACAGGACTAAGCAACAGCTACAACAACAACAACAGCAGCAGCAACAACAACAACAGCAACAGCAGCAGCAACAACAACAGCAGCAGATGCAGCTACAGGTGCAATTACAAAATCAGACTGACGCAGACAGAAAACGTCTCGCGATACCACAGAACGTTTCCACTCCCGATTACACACAGGTGACGTAACGTTGCCATTCCGATACGTGTGACAACGGGATATATAATTGTAATCCATTTCTTCGCAGGTTTCACCGGCGAAGCTAGCACTTCGGCGTCATCTCTCGCAAGAACGGCTTACCTCTCATCTCACGCCGTCCGACAGGCCACCGATCGAAACGAGGCAAACGAGTCACGAGAATCGCGTCGTGTCAGGAGGAAGTGGCATTCTCGGTACCAAGACCATCGGCGATTTGGTCAGCGGGGAGATAGAGAGAACGTTAGAAATCTCCAATCAATCTATAATAAATGCTGCTGTAGACATGAGCGCGATAATAAAACCGGAGGCTGTGTATTCCCCCATCAGCAGACCAGCCAGTGCGGACGGTGCGGCGGATGCAGGTTTATCGACGCTCGCGCACGTAGCGAGTTACGCTCCGACGTCGCACGCGGTTTCGACGGGTACTCCGACGATTACCTCGAGATCGTCCGTGTTGTACACCCCGGGAACCCAACCGCAGAGGTGCGTTCGTCTGCTGCTCTCGCCCGACGATTCGACATATGATTTTTGTTCTCTTTCGTTTAGATATACGCCGGTTCAGTTACCTCGGGCGGATATCAAACCGTATCACGAGTCGTATTTCTCTGACAATCCTCAGTCGTTGCAGACTCATTCGGCGTCGTTACATTCATCGCAGACGGCGTCGAACGGCGAACTCTTACCTGTAGAAGGACTGGCCGCATCTCTGCACGCTCGAATATTGAATCACAACACGAAAACGGAATCGATGCTCTCGACGAGTAGAAGGTACGCCGTGTAAATACCTTTCCCCCGTTTCTCTGTCAGAGAATCAACGTTTCAGGTGTATTCTTTTCCGTTTTGCGTCACAGATTTCATCCGTACCCTAGATACGCGACCAGTAGTAGTAGCAGCAGCGGTAACGGGAGTGCTACGACGAACGGCATGATGTCGGCCGTCTGTCCGTCGCAGCCCTCGGTCTCGGTAAAAACCGAGTCGTCGGTGAGCACGAGCGGAGCGCCGTTAAGTCCTCTCGTGGAACCGCACTCGAACACCTCCACGCCGTTAGTGGACGAGCCTCAGATGACTACGCAGAGACAACGAAACGGTATCGGCGATGACGGTCAGTGATGCACTTTGCATTTCCATTTTCTCTCTTCCATTACGCATTCTATTTGAGAAGACTATTATTATTAGAGTAGGAAGCGCTATCGAGTGTACACGTATGTAATTAGTTCTCTCGACTATGCTTTCCACGTTGGCCGACAACCTCGATACAAAGAGGATATTATTATCTATCAGTGAAATAAATAAACTAGCTTTCAGAGTTCTAATACGAATTGACAAGCCAATGCTGAAGTAGTAGTAGAAGAAATGGTGAATTTCACACGTACACGAGAGGTGTGCGATTCGTATAACTCAATAAATATCGTTTTATATACTAAACACACTTTGCTTCATCCTCTTCTCAAACGCCGTTGTCGTAGTAGTTTTCCGCCTATGCATCTCTTTATTAGTTTCATTTTTGCGCACTAATGATTTTTAAGATTCCATCGTTTACGGTTCACCTTATCTCTCACGGAGCTGGTACTTTAATCTTTATTTATATTTATTTTTTGTTGTTGTTTGCTGTATTTGTTAGATGCACTGTAGCTGTTTGTCGGTTAGATCTGTCTGTCACGTACTCGATCTCACTCGCAACCCCCCTCGAAGCTTGTTTTATTAGAGATTGAGACACGTTCAGAGAGAGAAAGAGATCGGGAGAGAAATGAAAGTTACGGCTGCCTGTGGGTTTGGTTCGTGGTTGCCGGTGAGTTACACCCACAGGGGTTGTTCAAAATTCTCTTTTCTTTTTTTTTTTTATCACAGCCATACATGGTAGAACAGATTTAGATTAGACACTTTTTCTCAGCTTCTTAATCGCCAATATTATACGATAAACGCGGCAAATAATTTCCATGAAAATAAGCCAGACTCTCTACGATCATCGTCTAATAGTCTAGCGATCGACGACGTAGACTCGAGCAAATGCATGTTAGATCTATAGATAACAATATTCCGTAATTACTCGTTGGTTTCCCCTAATTTCGGTGCATGTTCTCTCTGCATGATGATTGAATTACGTAGCGCGTTTCCTTGGTTTAATATCGGGCACATAGGAAAGTGGATTCGACAAGGTACCGTATATATAAATTCCTTAATTGCGAGCCGTATGCTGTTTGCCCGCTTCTCTCAACAATTTTCCTGTATTAATTTTACCAAATGCTTTTATTTTACCAGCTTCTCATAAAACTACGATAAGAATACGATTTACTAATGTTTGACTTGTACACACACACACACAATTGAGATCATTGGAGAAACCTAGCGACGTTAACGTCGAGAAGAAGAGTAGTTGGCTTATTTTTATGAAAATACGCGTTGGTACCGTCCAACGAGGAACAGAGACGGGGTACCGCAATTAAGTGGGATTCGTGTTGCTGCAGACGGAGAGGCTGATTGGCAGGACCGTATCAGTTCTGGCTTCGACAGACTGGTCGCGTTCGCGTCCACGGAGCTGGACAAGCGAAGAAGATCGACAGAGGGAGTGAACACGAGCCCCGACAGCGGTCTGGGATCGGACAGCGCCGTGACGGGGCCACCGCCGGTGATCCCGTCGCCGGACGAAGCACTAGGACCTCCGCGTACACCTTCGCCCACCAGCCCTCGCCCACCGAATCCATCCAACGGTAACAGTACCAACAGCAACGGTAGTAACAGTAGTAGCTCGTCCACGGTGCCTCTCAAGTATCAACGTCAACCGGACCCGGAACGGCATCACTTCAAGAAGAAGTTTTTTCACCGAGATTGGAACAACTCCGGGAGTACCAGCAAGTTTCGTCCTAAAGGCAAGGATTGGGATTGGAATCATTCGGGACAGTGGCCTTCGAACGACGAACAATCTTAATCGATTTTTTATACCTACCTTTGAACGCGAGTACACATCGAGAAGCTTTTTCCGATTTCTCGTTTCTCCTCACGGTCATCGGAGCAATACGTATTCAATCGGAGGTGATTAGGTCCGCGGAGGTATCGTATTTTCTTCTTTTTCTCTTTTGTTATTCACGTTAAAACTTATTATTAATTGTTTCCATATTAATATTGTTACGTGTACATTGTTTTTCTTTTCGTTCTTTTTTTTTTGTCATTCATTCTTGATGATCGAGCTAATCGATTTCTACAGTTTTACTATCTCGATAGTATTTATTTATTTAATGCTAAAGCGAACAATTGTATTGCGAAATTGCAGTTACATTTAATATTTATCCGTATACACACACACATTTGTATCGAGCAAAAATGCTGTTATACAGCGATAGGCATTTTAATGTTATCAGCCACCACTAAACCTTTTGGTAATACGAAGACAAAAATCATTTGAAGGATAATCACGTCGTTTATCACTCGCGGCGGGAATGTGTTCGCCTTCGTAAACATGTGTTGATACCATTGAGATTATATTCCTTCCTGGAGGGAAACAAATTGGGCCGAGTGAGAACGGTTTAGTATAAATCTGAGCGTCTACGATAGTAGAGAGCTAGAGGAGGAGGGAAACGCTGTACGGAAAATTCTAGGCATGTAGCGGACGTAATTAGTCGAAGAAAGTTAGGAAAGAAAATAAGCTACCAAAACCTACGTGTGTTCGTAGCAAATATTCGCTGCAAATTTTATATGCGGCCGTGTGTGTCCTTCGATTGTTTTGCGGGGGATACGCTATCAAAGTGTTCACCGTCGCTCGTACACGTTTATGGCGACGGACAGCGAAGAGACAGACACTTCACTGACCCGAAGGTACTCTTTCTTTTTTTTTTGTTTTTTATTTGGCACCATTTTGTCCAGTGATTTGGAAGATGTGTGGAACGATATGATAACATATGATCCAAAGAAAACGATTCCTCTCCAGGAGGATCGAAGATAAATCATTTCCCAGCAGAATCTCTCGACGGGATTCAGAAGCTATCGCTGGTGTAGACGAGTGAAATTAAATTTGTATATAAAATTCGTCGCGTTGTTTCAAAAACGATGCGCGCCCTCATTGTATAAAGGATTTTTTAGTCATTGTGTCGTACGTAATATAGTGCGGAACGTTTGTATAGAGAGAGAGAGAGAGAGAGAGAGAATGTCAGAGAGAAAGAGGATCGATCCCAAGTGGCTGTCCCCGTCGACTAGGAATGCGAGGGAACGAAGGATGCATCGGACAAAGAAATCAATCGCTCGACGTATGTACGAATTGTAATTAGTTAACGAATTATTTAATAATTCCCTTATACTACATTAATACGTTATAATTAAATAACGATGTAGAGAGAGAGAAACACCTGCCAAGTTTAGCTGTTATATACACTGCCGAATCTTCTATTAATTTTATTACAATCATAATTATTATTTATTGTTTTTATTGAAATATTTTAATACTAAGGTTTTTGTAACAAGCACACATATTCTCTATTTCATTCCTACCTTCCATTCGCCGGTTTGACAAAAGAGGATGATGATGAGGTCGCGGTAAAGCGAACGAGAAAAACACCGTATGTTGTGCAGCGTTATGTCAGTTTTATCGTTTTTCGATCCTGACGGCGACGTCGCGATTAAACGTTACGAGCATATACGACGATAGTAGACACATTTTAAAAAGCGTGTATCAACGTAAAGTAAATTTATTACACTGTTGCCTGATTATGTTAATAATCGTTGCCTATGCGCAATAATACACTTCTGTTGTAAACGAACGGACACCCCACCCCCGAACCCTTCGGTACATTTGTTGTTAGAATAACTCGTTGATTTGCTGCGCGAGCGAGCAATGGTTATTGACGTATATAATACATATATATACACGGAAATAGGATAAACAGTAATACGACTTTATAGAACCAAGGAGGCAGATGTAAACAGTATCTGTAGATATAATGCAACAAAGTACAAAGTTCTTACCTGAACAGATTATATTTCATACGGTATCTGTTTTGTACATCGAGCAACCAATGCATTGAAATATACCACATTTTTATCTTAATTTATTAAATCCTTAATCGTTCCATTGACGATAGACTAGAACAATCAAATCACGCATTCATGTAGAAGTCTCGCGTAATCGTCGTTGCATAGAATACGGAATTCACGTTGATCGTCCGAACGAACTCGTCGTCGAATTTACCGATTCCGTTTTCTATGCGTCAACGCACAAAGTAGCTGCATTGTTGTTACGTAATCTCATTGAGATCCGAGTGTCAACGACACTCGCGATACAGGTGCCAGCATGCGCTTCGCCTATAAGTGCATTTTACAAACGATAAACGATATACGGGTCTAGCGCTCGTATAAAAGAACGAATTCCCGCGGTCCCGCGTACTTGAACTTGACATTTCTAACAATGGATTTCACGCTAGAAACTGTTTTACTGCTTTTGCTCCGTCTAGCGTACACGCAGGACACCGAGATCGTTTTGTTACCATTGTGGAACGCAAGGGACAGCATAGAGGTAGCCCTTTATTTCCGATTACTCGTACATCGTTATTATTCTTTTCTTATAGTCAGTCAGTGAATTACAGGTGCCCTTGAGTTTTAAAGCTTTCGACCGGTTCGTCGAGCTGACGTTACGTAGAAACGACAAGATCACGGCGGATCATTTTCAAGTCTGGAAGCGCAGCGAAACCGGCTCGGCGTTGGTACCGGAACTGAGTGAATCGAACTCCTGTCACTACCTGCACAGAGACGATTCGAGTTCGGCGGCCGTGAGCCTTTGCGGAGGACGCGGAGTGGTCAGTATGAGGAACTGAACGTCGTCGGAGGAATGATGTTAAACGTGTTCTTCCTCGCAACAGCACGGTCTGATCTTTCTGGACAACTCCACGCTAGAGATCACGCCTCTTCAGAGCGAGGACGTTTCGCTGTTCGACGATCACGTCAGACGACGTTCGGAGAAATTCGGAGAGCCTCACGTGGTCAAGAGGGCTCACAAGAGCTTCGCGTTTCCCGAGGACCGACCTTATCTCACCGAACTGGACGACAACTCGATAGCAGAAGGTCAGAACTACCTGACGAGGGGCGAGAATCGATCTCTGAACTTGGAGTTGGCATTGTTCTTCGACGAGGCCGGCTACAATCTCTTCTCGCCGTTCTTCGATAAGAACGACGAAGAAATTCGCGACTTGCTGTTGGCTTATGTAAACGGAGTGCAGGCGATTTATCACCACCCGAGTTTAGGGATCGCGATCGACATTTCTCTGGTCAGATTGGAGATCATGGAAAAACAGCCCCGTGATCTAGCGCACTACGACGGAGAACGGGCACGATTGTTGGACTCGTTTTGCAAGTACGCGACGAAGAGGAACACGTTGGACGAAGATCCGAATCATTGGGATCTGGGATTGTACGTCTCCGGTTTGGACTTCTACGTGGTGGAAGCCGGACGAAAGAACAGTGCCACTATGGGGTTGGCGGTGGTCGGTGGTCTGTGCATCGACCAATATTCCTGCATCATCACCGAGTTAGGCGTCACGAATCAGTTCGGCAAACCGTTTCCGTCCGCGGGTTTCACTTCCGTTTACATAGCCGCCCACGAAATCGGCCACAAGTAAGTATTCGACGGGATTCGAAGACACGAAGGGGCGAATATTTCGATAGTTCGTAATTAATTTTGAAACGAGTTTAGGGATGCATCACGACGCGACGGGCAACAAATGCCCGAAGGACGGATACATAATGTCCCCTAGCAGGGGCACCCGCGGCGAGACCGTTTGGTCGGAGTGTAGCCGCGATCTCGCGCAGAAGTTGCCCTACACGAAACCCTGTCTCTTAGACAGACCGAGTCGTTCCGCGAACGATCGACTGGATCACACTCGCTTCTTCGACCTCCCGGGGAGAAACTGGACCGCTAAGAGACAGTGCGAGCTGTTCCTCCGCGACAAGGACGCGGACGTAGCCACGTTTCGAGACTCCTGCGAGGCTCTACAATGCAAGACTCCGCACAGGAGCGGATTCTACGTCGCCGGTCCCGCTTTGGACGGGACCTACTGCGCCCCGGGGATGGAGTGTCGCGGCGGTGAGTGCAAGAACGCTTTGCAGAGCTATCCCGGGTCGAACAAGNATTCTACGTCGCCGGTCCCGCTTTGGACGGGACCTACTGCGCCCCGGGGAAGGAGTGTCGCGGCGGTGAGTGCAAGAACGCTTTGCAGAGCTATCCCGGGTCGAACAAACCGGGAGAGTGGAGCGAGTGGAAAACGGGAGCTTGCAAGAGCGGATGCTTGGTGAAATCTGTCGGAGTCAAGACCAGGCAGCGATTCTGCGACAGCTCGGAACCGGAGGGATGCCGCGGGTGGCGGTACGACGTCGTCCTCTGCGGAGACGAGCATCTGTGTAAGAAGAAGCGTAAAAGCGTCGCCGAGTACAGTGCTCTGAGGTGCTCGGAGTTCAGCAGGAGATTGCCGGAATTGGACGGGAAGAGCGGTGGCCTGCAGGCGCCGCACGAGCCCGAGAGACCGTGGATGGCCTGCGCTATATTCTGTCGGCGAAAAGACATAGCGTCTTATTACACGCCGCGCGTCGAATTAAACGACCTTGGCCTTGACCCGTACTTTCCAGACGGGACCTGGTGCCACGCCGAGGAGGGACGGAATTATTTTTGTCGCCAACACCACTGTCTCCCGGACAGTTTTCGTTTCGAGGAGACGCTGTACGATACAGAACTCGGACTTCAAAACGCTCGCGCTCGAACGGCTCCTCTGGACGAGCAGCTGATCAAGTATTTCAGCTTGGGCACCGACGGGCTACCGCTCCTGACCTCCCTCTCACGGGGTATCGGGTTCCCGTCGAACGACGACGAGTGGATCGATAAAGATTACGTAGATTTGGCAAAGCCGACGGAGGAGACTGCCCTCTGGCCGTAACGTCGACTCGGCCGATACTCTTTTTCCTTTATTCACATGATACTCTCCTCTGTCCAAGTAAAATGATCCGATTCGTGCACCGAACGACAAAGCGTGCGTGCACGTTTTTACGTAGAAATCGTACTGTTTCGACACGCGGTTGTGCGTGAAAGTCCCGGGAGATAGGACGACGACGATGACGTCACCCGGTTCGGAGTCTATTTTAAGAGTACTCCAACGTGTTACGTCCAGGGTAGAAGCGGATCGGCGAGACAAAAGGATTGAATAAAAAATACAGAACTGTGTATCGCTTAATAGTATTCGGTATTATTTTAGCGTACAAATAATTAACCAACCATTAAAATTAAGGAGACGCGTTACATAAGAAAACAATCTGCTAAACGTTACGAATAGTGTTCTGAACACTATTCTGCTCTTAATATGACAAAACGTCCGATAAATTTGAGGCAAAGGGGCGATGAGAGGATAGTATCGTATCGCGATGGACAGGTGAACGAACGAACGGATCGATGGTCGACGGATGGATGGAAATACAAAAGAATGAAAACAAAATAATTGCGGCTCGATTTGTCATACTTTAGCAGCAGATTTATCGGTCAGACTTTCGGAACAGAATCGAACGCGTCAGGCGCATTTTACTACACACGCACGTAAAACAGGCACGCGCTCTCATTCACTCGGGGAGTACACACGCACACAACACTCGAAATGTACAGAATAAACAAAATTATTCGGATCGCATTCACACGTAGACGCTTGCCCTAATAAATCGTACACAACTTAATGCAAATACATTCGGTCTGGATCTCTAGTTAGAATCATTCTTCCCGCCTGTATAGTCAATCATAGAAAAGCAACTCTCTTTCTCTCTGTTTCGTTAGATTCCGAACTTCGACAGGAATCAAGCTTGCCTCTAAACTCAAATGAAAAACAACCGATCTTCTCGTTTTACAATCTGACTAATGGAAAAATCACATTTTCCTAGGTAATAGATAAAATTATTATTTGCCTCGCCTTAACAAATATTTTTTCACAGCTCTCTAACCACGCGTTTATGTACTAGAACGTACACGAGTGTTTAGTCTCGTCAAATTGGGACGATTAGAGGACTGTCGTTGTGATGACAATTATACATGTTCGGATTATTTTTTTTTTCTTTTTTTTTGTTCAATTTTGCGCGTTCAATTCGGTAGAGTGTCGTAAAGTATGTCCTTTGCACTTTGAGTCAACACGTCGGGGAATTTTATGTCGAACGAGACCAAGAGATCACCTTTCCTCGACGGTTCTTTCGGGAACGGTAGGCCTCTGCCCTGAATCCTCTTCACCGAATTCGGCTTCACGATTTCCCCGGTCAGATTCAGAGTGATCTTGTCGCCGGACAGCGTAGGAACTTCGATGACGGTGCCGCACAGGGCCTGCTTCAAGCTCAGCTTACAAGTGTATCTTATGTCGCTGCCCTCCCTTCTGAAGAGGGGATGCGGTTTGTCTCTGATGATGAAGACGATGTCGGCCGGAACCTTTCCACGCCCCTGATCGCCCTCCTTTTGGAAAGTGATCTTCGTGCCCGCCTTCCATCCAGGTTTCACGTTGATCGTGAGAACCTTGTCCTCCTTTTTGAAGGTGCCGTCGAGTTGCACGACCCGTCTCGAGATCTTCATCTTTTTCGTACAGCCGCGGAGGATCTCCTCCAGAGAGATGTACAGATCGTGTTCTATCGCCGGGTCTTGGGCGCGATCTTTGTTTCCTCCTCGGCCGGAGTTGGGTCCCACAAAGTTGAACGAGTGCGACCTGAAAGCTCCGCCCGGGCCACCCGGACGTTGAGGACCGGTTCCTAGACCAAGGGGATCGTCGATGTCCATGTCGTCCTCGTGGAAGCTGAACACTCGATTTCCCACGGGGCCGCCGAACTCGAAGAACGACTGGAAAGGACTGGCGGAACCGAAGAATTGAGCGAACGTCGCCTTCGGATCGCCGTGGAACGTGTACGTGGTGCCACCGCCTCCTCCGCCTCCGGCCGATCCGGCTCCTCCCTTCAGCCCTTCTTCCCCGAATTTGTCGTACACTTCCCTCTTCTTGGCATCGGACAACACCTCGTACGCTTCCGCGATCTCCTTAAACTTCTCCTCCGCTCCCGCGCTTCTGTTCTTGTCGGGATGGTATTTCAAAGCCAACTTCCTGTAGGCCTTCTTGATCTCGTCGTCCGTCGCCGATTTGCTTATGCCCAGTATCTTATAGTAATCCTTCCCCATTGATTACCGATCTGTAACAGACNAACGACTGGAAAGGACTGGCGGAACCGAAGAATTGAGCGAACGTCGCCTTTGGATCGCCGTGGAACGTGTACGTGGTGCCACCGCCTCCTCCGCCTCCGGCAGTTCCGGCTCCTCCCTTCAGTCCTTCTTCCCCGAATTTGTCGTACACTTCCCTCTTCTTGGCATCGGACAACACCTCGTACGCTTCCGCGATCTCCTTAAACTTCTCCTCCGCTCCCGCGCTTCTGTTCTTGTCGGGATGGTATTTCAAAGCCAACTTCCTGTAGGCCTTCTTGATCTCGTCGTCCGTCGCCGATTTGCTTATGCCCAGTATCTTATAGTAATCCTTCCCCATTGATTACCGATCTGCAACAGACGAAGCGACAGAAAATATAACATACCACCGACAACACGACGAGTCCGATTGTCTTTTTAAAGATCGGCGTATATTTATACATCCTTTATCTCGCGCTCATTATGCATTCGAAATATTGTGTTGCTGTTTGCGTCGCAGCGCGTGGTTTAGATAAAATATTACATCATTACGGACTCGTTTTTTGAAGGTCCCACCATCCCGTATCGACTGTTTGGGAGCGTTCAACGCAAACGTGACCATAAAAGTGCGGCTCTTTACGAAGCTTCAAGTACGACTTCGACGTCACGCGACACAAAGACTGTTTTCATCTTTTACAAACTGACTCGGGTGGCGACAGATATTATTTATCCCTTGTCTCAACAAAACACGCGTCGGCACGAGATCGCGTATCTCTTTCTCTCTCTGTATCACGATCATGCGAGATCGACGAAGCTACCTCTCTATAAGGAAATCGTCTCTTAACGTTTTGCGGTTAGTCGTTTATATAATATTAATACACCGCGTTAAAAGATCGGACGTCAATTTATGCTTGTCCCGCGGTGCGATCGAGAGCTGGCTAATTACGAGAAAGAAGTAAGAGAAAAATTCGTAGACGCTGTGGCTATTTTGGATCGTATTCGCATCGAGCTCGGAGAAACGTGGAATAGCGAGACACGCCGCGTTCGATGATAGAGTGAGTGGTACAGGTGGAGCGATGCAAGTTAGACCACTCGGATATTAGCAATGATCTGCCATTTTTTTTCGCTTATTCTCGCGGAAAGAAGTGCGAACGTGTCTCTAACGCACACCCACGTACGTATCCTCACCGATATCTATTTCTGGCAATGATGATGAGCGCGTATAAGAGATCGTGTCCGCCACCCAACAAACGTGCAACGATTCCGAGCGACGTAAAAATAAATTTCACGACCGTCGTTCTAACACCTAATGGAACGGGAGGTATTCGTCCGTCGTGGAACATACGCGAACGATTTCCCCGTTAAAGACCGTTTGACAGGATGCCGAGACGATCCCCCACGGAGTATCAATCGCAGTCTATCAAACGCACTTACCACTGTTCTCAAGATTGCTTCAACGAATTCGAAAATCCTATTGGCACTAAATTCACAGAGGTTTTCTGCTCAAAAACCGTGTTCAATGTGGCTCAATGATAACACCACCAGTGATTCTGACAGTGTAGTCGTCGAAATTAACACCTCGGCTTCGCGTACTAGAGTGTCGCGTAAGCTTCACAATCCATATATACAAACTTTCCTTCTAGTGGCTTCCGGAACTTTCGAGAATGGGTCGACGGCAGTTCTGTAGCACTTATCCGTGACGTCTGCGACCCCCACCCCGTGTTACAGATCGAAAATCCAACCGACGGTCAAGCGCGCGCGAAACGAAACCCGATGTTCACTAGACGAGAAACGAACATGTGACACGATCCAGTTTTCAATTTAATCGTACCCAAACGAATCGGCAACATTTTCGCCGAGTTCCTCACAATTTACCTGGCCCGTTCCATGCGATTCTACACGTAAAACTAAAAGAGTGTCGGTCCTCGCTACGGCCTGAACACAGCCGAGTGTCCTATTGATAATCATGTACCCCGTGATCGTAATTGAAATGTATCTAGAATTATCGAAGTATACGTCGTGTGCGTAAAATTTAGGATAGCCGAGGAAACTCCCGCCGAAGCAAATTTAACTGCTGCTAAGTAACAGAGAAATAAGTATCTTATTTTGTCTTATCGTTTTTATAAATAATTCGGCATCGCGTGTTCTCGATTGCCGGAGCAATTTCTAATTAAAAGATTCTTTAAAATAGAAACGACGGTAAAAGCAATAGGTCGAGAATACTTCCCCCCCTGTAGAAATCATCGAAATTAAACGTTTACGTGGAATTCTCAGGGAATTAATTTATTATAAACTAATTTATTTAGTTTTTCTTCTAAAAAAATTGCGTATTTATTTCTTTGCGTTCAATGATAACGGCTTATTGTCGGATATGAATATATACATATGATACATACATNAGCAATAGGTCGAGAATACTTCCCCCCCTGTAGAAATCATCGAAATTAAACGTTTACGTGGAATTCTCAGGGAATTAATTTATTATAAACTAATTTATTTAGTTTCTCTTCTAAAAAAATTGCGTATTTATTTCTTTGCGTTCAATGATAACGGCTTATTGTCGGATATGAATATATGTATACATATGATACATACACAATGGATCGGGGAACAGGAGGGAACCTGTTGAAAGAGTCAAATTAATTAAGACGACGTTCCGCGTGTGCTTCACGCACGCGTGACCGATGCGTCGTTCAACGCAATTATCTGCTCAGTCGTAAAAACAACGCGTGTCTACATTCTCGCGAACTCGGTGGCATGTACTTGTCGTAGAAGTCTTGAACGAACTCTTCCACTTTGAAACCGAATTTCTGATACAAGATTAACGCGGGATTCGTAGCCGAGACGTGCAGCGTGACATCTTTGCCCATACACGTCTGAATCAAATGATAGAGCATGAACGTCCCTATGCCCGATCCCCGCCACTCGGGACGAGTCAAAAAGAACGATATGTAAGCCTCGTTGTAGCCAACGTCGGGAACTAGAATCGCGAAACCTATGACTAACTTTTTATACAGAACCACGCAGCTGAAATCGGGATACTGCAGACATTCTGTCACTGAAAAAAAAAGAACCATTGATAACGCGTATTTGTATCTGTCGATTGCGAGAATAGCTCGATTGAATGATTGCGTAATTATTATATTTACTCACGATCGACTCCAGGCCAGAAAAACTGGCTGCAAAGGCTGTTGATCGCCGGAATGTGCTGCGGCCTCACGTAACAATAATCGATCGGTGCTGTGGCCGGCGGTTTCCATTTAGGGTTTGATTTATTGACTTTGGCGCAAAGCTCTCCCATTACTTTCAACCACAAGGGACGGCACGAAGCGTCCCTCCTTATGAACGGCTTTAAAAGTCTGTTCGTGTAGGGACTGTGCACCGCTGTAGGTTCGTTGCATCCCTGCAATCTCTGTTCAAACGATCCTAAATTGTCGCCGAAAAACCGATCTAGAACTCTGCCGGTTTGCCTGTCTTTTGACGGCGCGTCGTGCATCTTTGTTTTACATCCGAAATTATCGATGTCTAGTATCGGTAAATTGTATTCTCGTTTCAATTTTCGTACAGCCAGCTTGCGGTAGAATCGTCTGATGGCAGTGGGCGCGGATTTAAGAACCCTTTTGTTCGCTTGTTGCAACAAGTATGCTTCTTCTTGATGCGTCATGCGCGGTATCTTTTTCTCTGTAATCGAATAAAACTCGTAGGAATCGTCAGTTGTATACGACAGAGTTGAAATGCTTACCGATAGTAAGGTTCCTTTGCCAAGGCCACGGCCGGCGTTGCGTGGTTTTGAATAGAGAGGCGGGCGGTTGTTTTGGAGCAGAACTCAAAGCATCGTTACTGTCGTCTTCATATCGGCCACTCCCATCATAAATTCCTTTCTCCCCTTCGTCGTCCCTACCGTCGTCCTCTTCCTTCGTCCGTTTTGTTTCGACGCCAGGATTGTCCGTAATAGTGGACGGCCACTCGGACGTGAAATCGTCCAGTAATTGCGAGAAATGGAAATTATTAGCATGATACTGGCAGTCCCTTATTAGATCAGACAGAGATGGAGTGTCACTTTGTTCGTTAGAGATCATGTCGTCTTCGATTTCCATATCTAGAACGAAACGATATTAATGTTATCCCGACAGTGTTATCAGACATTTTACTTGAGGTCCATGATTGCGTACTGCTCAATTCGTCTTTCTCCAAGAGAAAATCGAATAAATCTTGGTCGGGCTGAACGTAAGCTTGAGAATACGTTGAATATTCTTCATTCCTCGCAGGTCCAATGCAACTGTTGTCCTCCCCAACAGAAATACTTGACTCGGATCGATGCGGGCTACTCTGCAACTTATTTCCTCTTACTTTATTTGCCTGACTACCGGTTTGCTTCTTGCGCTCCAATATCATTCTCTCGTCTGTCAATCAGAGTCATTAATGTTAGCACATTTCGTAACTGCACTGTACTGAAAATATGATATTGGTGTTACTTTTGGCAATAAGAATTTCAGGCGGATCGTTGTCGATCAGCCTCCACCATCCAGATTCTTCTAATTCTGTGGTTCCTGATTTGAAGAAGACTCCACTGTAATGCGAAAGAGTCCCGGATATTGTACCGATCCAATTCTTCTTTCTTTTACTGCAAAACAGAAATGTCAAGTCAAACGTGTCCAAGCCTTGTGTTTGCTATAATTTATAGAACGAGACTTACACTGTTTTCTTGAATAAATAATCCCAGTTACGCTCGACGAATGCACTGATATCAGACTTCCAATGAAAGTATCCCTTTTTACTGATACCACTTGACTTCTCACGTAAATTGTACAATGTCAACACAATCACGTTGAGCCAAGGCATTCTGTTTCGCGTTACTATTTCATTGTCGAACGGACTGCACTGGGGGCAAGTCAAATCGAAGAACACGTCTCCCACAAAGGATACTGGGACGCTGCCTCGTTTTAAACAATCGACGTGAATTTTTACTGAACACTCGATACAGCACAGTGCTGGTTTATTGTAAGGGTCACACTCGTATCCGCAATGTTTACAACAATCCGTTGCAATGTCCTTGACGGATTCCATATCATCAGTTTCCTTGCAATCTATTTCCGTCATCGTTTAGCGAAGTAATAAAGTTCTTCTGTTAATTATTAAAATACATTGACTCCAAGATCGAGTGCTACGTAAGTGCTTCATACAAGAGGCATTGCTCGTTCTTGTTTCTTTAAGCCTGTCGAAGAAAATACCGCAAAATACAGCAGTATGAATATTTAAACAATTTTTCACATAGTATTATTATTTACACGTTGAGAGAACGCATGGAACACATCGTGCTGCATCGCGGTTAGACGTTAAATGGACAATGGACCTTTGTATACATCGTAGTACCTGATCTGATCGTACATACATATGGGTAGCGCTGCTCACGCTGCTCACAGCACAGCGCTTACAACCACAACACGTGGTCCTGTGGTTCGTGGGACGACACACACCAGTCTTTAGGTGGTTGTCGTTGAGGAATAATGAAAAAGAAGTTTCTCAAATCTCGTAACGGAAACCCACGTGCCTGAGTTTCATCAGGGAGAAACCGTTTTACCATTCCTCAAGTGACGGCGATGTACGATTGAGTTTATGTATAAATGTATAAATGTAATAAATGTATATATATATATATATGCATATGTACTATTTACTGTTGCTCGTCTGAAGCATCTGAAGTGAGCGGCAAGTGAATGCAGCTGTGTAAAAAAGCAATATGGTGACTAACGAATTAATCAAGTGTCGAGGATAATCAAGAATACAAATGTTTAATAATATTACCAACTTTTGGGATGGACGGTGGTAAAGTTGAGTGATGAACATAACGTGATTAAGAGCCTTTAGGAGGCTAAAGGGAGAAAACCATGTGCGATGTATGCGTTGACTTTCACGACCTTCTGCTCTCCTGTAAGTAAAATGTGTACAATACCTTTCACGTTAACCTATCCACCGTACCGTGTTCTGCATGTTACGCTTTACGTTCTCGCCTACCTCGCCTAACAGCTTAGTAATCGCGACTTGGGAACAACTTGTTGCGGAGGATCGATTGAACCTCCGTTTAGCCTTGATTTTTCGTAGCTCAGAGATCCGTTTGCAGTATCAAAAGGTATAACCTTACCGTTTGGATTTTAAGTTCTGCCGACCGACACACAACTACGTTTCAATTTTACATGTATGAAATAAACGATTTTTTTCAATATCACGTATTCTCGAGGTCGTAATTAACAGAGAAATTGTACGACACGTTGAAGTAGATAGAGTGTGCCGTGTGATCGAAAGAATAAAAGATCGTGTCGACGTAGCAAGATCCTTTCACGTTGACCGAGCTTAGAACGATTTCATTTCAATTTCTACCTGTTCTTCACTTTCTTTTCAATTCTCCTTAGATGATGAAAGATCGTCGAAGGAACAAGATGGATTGGCGACACTTTGCATTTCGGATGTGGACATCACGTTACATTACGTTAATCAATGGGTACAAAGGTCTGATTCTATTTTTTTGTTATGTCTTAGAGATCCCATAAAATTTCCTTACGTCTGTTTCAACGCCGATTCTTTGTCTCTTCTTGTAGACAATGTATGTGCTGTTATCGAGAAATAAAGAATTTCGATCGTTTCATACGGCTCACTCAGAGCGTCGTATTGTGCACGTTGCAACAATTACAAATTATCCAACAAAATGGCCAACAGACAAGTGTGGAAAAAGCGTCGTCCAAAGACGAAAAGGAAGAAGAAAAAATAGACGATGCTAAAGTAGAAAATTCAGATTTTGCACAAGCCGAAACGCAAGCGAAACAAAACTGGTCTCAGCAAGATAGGGAAAAACTGTTTCATCTTCTTTCAAAGATATTTTTATTAAATTTTCCTCTTTACATCGCAATGAAGCACGGTGGCGTGATCAATCCGTTAGCTCCGGTAAAGGTAAGCGTATCGTCGTAACAAACCTGTTTCCTCCAATCTATTTTTCATACGTTGTCTCTTGTCGTTTTAAAGGACGAAGGAGGATACTGCGAGCCTCACGATCCAGAAGTGCCGGCTCCTTTAATCAGAGCAGTTTCGATATTCTGCCATCAAGGCGGCTTCAATCTGATGTCTACCTGTTTCGATACGGAGAACACGTTGCCCGTCAGCCTCGCGCACTCAATGGTCGCAGTGATTTGTAATCTGAAACTTTGGTTGAACTACGGCAGCGTTATTCAACTGTTTATCCCATTGCGCAGTCGAGTCATGAAATACATGTGCCGCTTGGCAGACAAAGAATTACGCACACAAGCTGTTAGAACAATGGCAGGTAAATTTTCGAATAAACATGGCGACAGAGCTATCGCCGTCGTTTAACCGTGAACTAACACGAACCTAATGTTCGTACCTAGATTTCATGTGGAGCGCCGTCAAGGACCCTATCGACGCGGTTCTACCGAGTTTCGATCGCGACGGGCTAGACCTGGCGTTTAAATATTTTACCAGCACGACGTTGACCATGAGACTGGCCGGGATAGCTCAGATAAACGCTCATATCACTGCGTTCAATGAACTTTGCAATAGCGAGACCGTCGCCGAAGTGGAGCAAGTCGGCCACGCGTTGGCCGCTTGGCTGACAGAGAACAATATAATAGCGCATATATTCGGACCAAATTTGCACGTAGAAGTGATTAAACAAAGCCACATTGTGTTAGGGTTCTTAGCCATGGAGGGCAGAATCACGTGCTCGGACATGGACACCATGTGGCAAGCGGCACAATTGAAACACTGCGGTCGTCCAGTATATGATTTATTGGCACCATTAGTAAAACATTTGGCTCCGACCCCGGTTTTACATTTGTATTCTTTGTTAGGAAAATTAGAACCAAAGGATCACACGGAACAGAGTTTGTTCCTGGCATCTGCTTTGATAAAATTTATTTGGACAGCAGGTGGTGGTTCAGGTTACTCGAGAGGTTTGTCGATAAAGAATAGAGAAATTTTAAGAGGCAATAGCGGTATCGGTGGTGGTAGTAGTACTAGCGATCCCAGCGGTATGGACGGCAGCAGTCCGGACGAAGACGAGGAAGAGCCGAGTCCTGCGCCGTCCGAGGGACCGTCGCCGCGCAAACAAGCACGTGGCGATAGTAGCGACGGAGAAGGTAATGTAAACCGTAATACGTTTTCCCTTAGATCACGCGTTAACAGTTGTGTCGATCTGAACAGGTCTGTACAAAGAGAAAAGTGTGGGCGCAGCGATTGTACAAACGAGTTTGACCGAAGGCGATGATTCCGCGATCGACAAGTCCGAGTGTCTCGTCGAGTCGCGGAAGGACTCTACGTGCAGTATACAAGACGATGTAAAAGAGAAACAGAGTAGTTCGGACGAGGAGGAGGCGGACACGGAAAAGTCTAACGCGGAGGAAGCGGTCGCGGTGGAGAAGAGGAAGAGGAAAGTGTTGAGAAAACGGAAGAAACCCCAGAAACGTTCGTTGACCTCTGTAGATAAGACGCTGCTGGAAGGTATCGTCAACGAAGAGAGCAACGTGAAAACTAAAGACTTGATGTTGGACATGAAATATAGACCGGAAGACGTGTTGAACAGTACTTTGGACACCAGCGGATTGGTTTCCATGGACGATCCGAAAGATATCGACGCGCTAGACCGCGTCAAGCAACAAGCAATGGCGTTGGATCCTAGTGATCAGCAAGTTCCAACGACCGCGGCGCTTCTGAGAAGAGCTAATAAGAATAAATACATGTCGTTGGTCGGTCATAACGTGGACCGAGCCGCTGACTCCGCGGATTCGTCGCACGACGAAGACGACAGCGACGTAGCCGGTGTGCTCGCGGCGGCGGCGGACGGACCCGGCGCCGTTATATCGGAGCTCGCCGGTTTGGTACACGCGACCGGCGGACCTACGTTCTTACCGTCCGGTTTGGACGAGATGCTCTCGGACGAGGAGGGATCGTATAGCAGCAGAATATCCAATAAAAGTGAGAAGAACATGGCCGACTTCGATGGAGAGGAGAGCGGTTGCGAGGAAGAGTTGGCCCACTTAGCCGCCCGTCATTTGACAGCTATACAAATGCAAGCGTATCATCCTCATCACTCTCATCCGACGATGACGATCAGGCGATCGGTTTGCCGTCTTCCCCAAGTCAGAAACATTCGCCAGACGGTCACGCGCGTCAGTTCTCAGTTCAATTTGGAGACCGTGTGCAAGCCCGGGAACACGCTGCTGTGGGATCTGTTGCAGGACGATAAAATCGGTCAGTTGGGCGAGGGTCTGGCGTTAGAGGCCGAGAAAGCTCTGTGCAATCTTCTTTGCTTCAACGTCGACCGACTGATACCGATGAAGTTCATAGAAGGGTGCCTAGAGAATCTGGCGACCAACCGTTCCGTGGTCGTGTCGCTGAGACTGTTACCGAAACTGCTCGCCAGCTTCCAACAGTTCGGCGCGATGGACGCGCACACGATAACTACGTGGGCCGACCGCGAGCGTGGAATGATGAAACACTTCTTCAACAATCTGAAGACGTACACCGGCGGCGCGGGACTGAAGAACGGCTTGTACTCCCATCAAACGGAGATACAAGTCAGGCTACAGTTTTTATCTTCCATCTTTTCACCGCTGGGCTCGCCCGACTGTTTTCGCCTGAGCTTGGAACAAGTCGATATACTGTGGCAGTGTTTGTCGCAGGATCCAACATGCGCCGACGAACTGTTCAGCTGGCTGCTCAGCCAAGCGAAGTCGACGGAGCAGCACGCGCTCGGCATGGACACCCTCAAACACTTGTGTATGCGTAAACTGCCGAGTTTGCCGCCGGAGACCATCAGCATGACGGGCCTCAGTCTCTTCCAGCAGCTGTGCAACCTGGCCCGTTTGGCCGCCGCGCACTTAGACAGACCGTTGAGAGACGTCGACTCGGTCGGTATGGACTTCCTTTGGAGGATCGCGTTAAAGGCCAAGAGTACGGACGTCAGTATGGCAGCTATTCAGTATTTAAACGGATATTACATGTCCAGGCAACTGACCCAAGAAGCCGAGTTCGTTTCGCAGTGCATGACGCACCTAGCCGCGGCAAGCGCCGATCTGGAAACTAACGAAGAGGCCAGTCTGCGTTGCATACAAAGAGCTTTGCTACTGTTGAGGACGCACTTGGAAGCGTTCAGAAAACGATACGCGTACCATTTGCGTCGTTGGATATTGGAGGGCAGAGGTGCCGGTAGTCACGTGGCTATGAACACTTCGGACAAGGGGCAACAGATAAGGATATTCGTGCAACCGGCGGGCATTCCCGAGAAGACGAGTTTCACTCTCCTCAGCACCGATTATGTGGCCGATTTGAGGGCCGAGGTCGCCAAATGGTGGGACGACACACAGAACAGTCAGGAGAAGTCGATGTCTACCACGAATTCGAGTCAGAACAACGGCTCGGTGCTGGGTTCGTTGTTGACCGACGGACCCATTAGAATGATCACCCAGGGCCAGGAGTTGACGATCGACTTCGACGAGAAAACGCTGCAAGAAATGGGATTCAAGGACGGTCAGTTGGTGTTCATATCTCCCGGCGCCAGTCGAAACAACGGTACCGGCAGGTGCAACAAGCGAGACGTGGACTCGCCGTCTCTCTTACCACCGCCCCCTCGAGACTCTCTGCCGACCTTGTTGCTGCTACGACCGCAATACTTCGAACAGCTGTTCACGCTGATGAGGACGTTGAGCGCCATGAAAACCGTCGTCAAGGGCGGTCAAGAGATTCATCACACGAAGGCGCAAGTACTCTCCAGGAGGGTTTGGGACACGTTGACCCTGCTGCCGACCAGTCCGACGTTGTTGAAAGGATTCCAGAAGCTGGCGAGTGAGGCGAACCTGCCCGAGTTGTTGGATCCCGCCAGCCCTCAGAAACTCATGTACTCTTTGTACATAGTAGAGTCTTTGAGCAGACGTAGTACGACGAGCCAGCCGTCCGTCGTGAACGCCGCGTCGACCGCGTCCGAGGGCGACGGCGACGCGGACGACGGCCACGAGGACAAGGAGAGAGACGTGGCTTGGTCCACCCTGTTCGTCCAGCACGGAGGTCTACGTCATTTGTTCGATATTTTTATGTCCGGATGCTTGGAACAAGGTGACGGCAGCGAATGGCAGCAGGACTGTCTCGCTAGTCTGCTGAAGCAGCTGTGTTACTTGGGCGTGATCAAAGAGGACAAGAAACGAAGCAAGGCGGACAAGCTGCTGGTACCTAAGCTGAGCGAGGCGATGCTCTCGATGATGAACGTCGAGGCCGTCATGTCGCGAATAACGAATATATTGAACGAGGCGTCCTTGCCGAGAGACCCGAACCACTACAAGACGGGGCTCTTCGGGAGGTCGCAAGTCATACATTACACGATGGCTCTGCTGGTCTGTTGGGTGCACAGCAACGAAACGGTGAAACAGTATTTGTTCTCGGGACCGGAACCGTTCGGCAGGACCTGGCTGCGAAGACTGGTGTTGGAAGATCCCGAGCCCGCCGTGCGAAGAGAGGTCTGCACGGCCCTGTACAGACTGTGTCTGGGAACGACGGGATCCGAGGACGACAATCCCGGTATTCCCAGCTTGATCGTGCCGATGCTGAACACGCTGTTGGAGCATCTAGATATCGCGGAGGCGATGCAGCCGTCTCATCGGAAGCCGGATCTGCCGTTGCACTTGCATCCGGTGCTCGACGACGGAAAGGAACCGTACGGACCCGCTTGCCGAGACTACTTTTGGCTCGTTTGCCGACTGGTCGACTCGCTGCCCGAAGAAACCATCAAGGAAGGCTCGGACGATTCCAATCTGACGATAGACCTCGAGGCTCTGGCGATACGAGTGATCGACTCGGTTTTGAACAGAGACCACCTCGAGACGCGGCACAACACGGTGGAGGACGACGGCCTGGTAGGACTGTTGAATCTCACTTGCAACATCATGACTCACAATCCTCCTTGCAAGCAAGGGAAGATCGGCCAGAATTTGTTGCACGAGGTGTTCGACTTTCTGTTCGCGTTGCCGAATCCACGCTCGAAGTACGTACCGAAGTGCAAGAGCCAAGTTTCCAGATCGGCGGCGTTCGATCTCTTGGTCGAACTCGTGAAAGGAGCTCCCGACAACTACAGAATCCTCCACGAGAAGTTGTTGGCTCAGCACAAGCCCGGGCCGCACTCTCCGTACCCGTGGGACTACTGGCCGCACGAGGACGGTCGTTCCGACTGCGGCTACGTGGGCCTCACCAACTTGGGCGCCACTTGTTACATGGCCAGCTGCATGCAGCACTTGTACATGATGCCGCAGGCGCGGGTCTCGATACTGGGCGCCGATTGCAACAGGGCGAACAAGCATCAGCTCACGTTGAGGGAGTTGCAGAGGATGTTCGCGTACCTCTTGGAGTCCGAGAGGAAGGCGTACAATCCCCGGAGCTTCTGTCGCGTGTACACGATGAATCACGAGCCCCTCAACACCGGGGAGCAGAAAGACATGGCCGAATTTTTCATCGATCTCGTTTCGAAATTGGAGGAGATGACGTCGGACCTGAAGAACTTGGTGAAGACGTTGTTCTGCGGCGTGATATCCAACAACGTCGTGTCGTTGGACTGCGAGCACGTGAGCAGGACGCTCGAGGAGTTTTACACTGTGCGTTGCCAAGTGGCCGACATGAGGAATCTCTACGAGAGTCTGGACGAGGTCACGGTCAAGGACACGCTGGAAGGAGACAACATGTACACGTGTTCGCAGTGCGGTAAGAAAGCGAGAGCCGAGAAGAGAGCGTGTTTTAAGAAGTTGCCTCACATACTGTGCTTCAACACGATGCGATACACGTTCAACATGGGAACCATGCTGAAGGAGAAGGTGAACACGCACTTCAGTTTTCCGCTGAGACTGGACATGTCCGGTTACGTCGAGAAGAAACTGATGCCACAGCATTACCAAGAGGAGAAGAAAGCGTCCGAGAAGAGGAAGTCGGAGAGCGACTGTCAGTCCGGATTGGAGAACGACGACGACGACGACGGAGAAAGAGAACATTATCAATACGATCTGATAGGCGTCACGGTGCACACCGGCACGGCCGACGGTGGCCATTATTACAGTTTCATCAGAGACCGTACGTCGCCGAACAAGGACAAATGGTTTTTGTTCAACGACGCGGAAGTGAAGCCGTTCGATCCGAATCAGATAGCGGCCGAGTGTTTCGGCGGCGAGATGACCAGTAAAACGTACGACACCGTCACGGACAAGTTCATGGACTTGAGCTTCGAGAAGACGAATTCGGCGTACATGCTGTTCTACGAATGGTGCGCCGATCCCGGCGATCAAGCGAAGGAAGAGGAGGCCACTGTCTCCAGTCCGAACGGACGGCAGTCGTCCACGTTCTTCGTCCACAAGACCGCCAACAAACTGCCGCCGTTGGAGTTGAACAAGGAACTCGAGGATTGGATATGGCAGGACAACATGCACTTCCTCCAGGACAAGAACATATTCGAACACACGTACTTCACGTTCATGTGGCAAATATGCGGCTACATACCGCAGACGTTGCTCTCGGTGCAGCCGGATATAACGGAGATGTCGGCCGACCTCTCGACGTCGTTCTTCATGGAGACGTTCATCCACGCCAAGGAGAAACCGACCATGGTGCAGTGGGTAGAGTTGTTGACGAAACAGTTCAACGGGTCGGCCGGTGCATGCGCCAGATTCCTCGAGAAGATGGCCGGCGACTCGTGGTGGCCGATTCAGATTCTAGTCAAGTGCCCTAATCAGATGGTCAGACAAATGTTCCAAAGGCTATGCATTCACGTGATACAACGACTGCGCGCTACTCAAGCACCTTTATACCTGCTCTGCGACGAGGAGAACGACGTGAACACGGTCGGCACGAGGTCGTGCGTGACGAGATTCGTGAGGATGCTCCTCTCCCTCATGGAACACGCGAAACAACACTTGAAACACCTCACGGAGTATTTTAGTTTTTTATATGAATTTAGCAAAATGGGCGAGGAGGAGACGCTGTTTCTGATAAGGGTGCAGGCCATATCGACTATGGTCAACTTTTACCTCGGGCACAAGACGCACGAATTCGTCGACGCGGTCAGCGAAGAGGAGGAGGAAGAGGAAATAGTGGCTATGCCGACGGAAAAGTTGAGACCGGCTTCCCTGGACAAAATGATCACGTTGATAGCCACTTTGGTCGAACGCAGCAGAGGACCCGATCACAGGTAAAATTAAACGTGTTTGACGAAAAGAGAAGTACTGCATCGTGCTCTCTCGTTACAGACTAGCACTGTCGCCGGTGGATCTGAGCGCGGTAGCGGGCGGCAAAGGGTTCCCGTTCTTGTATCAACAGACGCGGGACGTCATCAACCTGAATCAGACGCGAAACTTGATACAATCGTTGTGTCGCTGGAACGACAGACTGGCCATACACATCGTGACAATGATATTTCAAGCTATAACGAAGCACATGGACGTTTGTCAGCCGTTCTTCAAGCTCCTCACGCTGTTGACCGAGAGCTCGGGATTGAGCGGACTACCTTGCATGACTCAACTGATATTGGGGAGAGTTTGGGAGGCAGCCAGAGTGGCGCCGCACGGAGCATTGGAGTGGCTGGCTCTGGCAGTGACGAGGAGTAAACTCGCTCACGCTTGGGTGTTGCAAGGACTGGACACGTGGCTGCAACATTTTCTGTTGGAACATTCGAATCAGAGGGTTCGCTCCGCGGCTGCTTTCCTCCTCGTGTCGCTGGTCCCGTCCACGAATTTCCGACAGGGATACCGTAGCGCTCACAGACTGGGTCTGGGATGCAATACGTCCAGAGAGCTGCAACTATCGCCGGAGGCCACTCTGATCCTCCATAAAATATATACGGCGCTCTTGAGGTTGTTGCAACCAGCGAGGCATTACATTGAGATACAGACTCACGGTACAATGAAACTCACTGCCTATTTTGCATTACTCACGTACTGCGTGGTCTCCAAGACGGAAAAATTAATGGTGAGTACGTCCCGCGCGATGTCGAACGTCGACGTCGAACGGATGTACTCTACGGTTTAATTTTTCATTTTCAGTTCGGACAATATCTGAACGATTTATGGACACTTTTTCATCCGAAACTCTCTGAGCCTAGCATTCCAGTANTTGTGTCGCTGGAACGACAGACTGGCCATACACATCGTGACAATGATATTTCAAGCTATAACGAAGCACATGGACGTTTGTCAGCCGTTCTTCAAGCTCCTCACGCTGTTGACCGAGAGCTCGGGATTGAGCGGACTACCTTGCATGACTCAACTGATATTGGGGAGAGTTTGGGAGGCAGCCAGAGTGGCGCCGCACGGAGCATTGGAGTGGCTGGCTCTGGCAGTGACGAGGAGTAAACTCGCTCACGCTTGGGTGTTGCAAGGACTGGACACGTGGCTGCAACATTTTCTGTTGGAACATTCGAATCAGAGGGTTCGCTCCGCGGCTGCTTTCCTCCTCGTGTCGCTGGTCCCGTCCACGAATTTCCGACAGGGATACCGTAGCGCTCACAGACTGGGTCTGGGATGCAATACGTCCAGAGAGCTGCAACTATCGCCGGAGGCCACTCTGATCCTCCATAAAATATATACGGCGCTCTTGAGGTTGTTGCAACCAGCGAGGCATTACATTGAGATACAGACTCACGGTACAATGAAACTCACTGCCTATTTTGCATTACTCACGTACTGCGTGGTCTCCAAGACGGAAAAATTAATGGTGAGTACGTCCCGCGCGATGTCGAACGTCGACGTCGAACGGATGTACTCTACGGTTTAATTTTTCATTTTCAGTTCGGACAATATCTAAACGATTTATGGACACTTTTTCATCCGAAACTCTCTGAGCCTAGCATTCCAGTGCATCACAACAAACAAGCCGTGCTACTGTTTTGGTATCACGTTTGTTCCGACTGTCCGGAAAACGTCGCTCTCATTCTTCATAATCCTCACATAACTAAAAATATTGCATTTAATTATATACTGTACGCATAATCTTTTACGACGGCCGAACTCTGATCCCCCGGGATTTTCTTTCACCTCGATTTCGTCTGTTTTTCAGTGCCGATCACGAGGAGCAGGACGTGGTATTATTTAATAGAGTAATGTTACCCGCTTACTACGGTTTATTGCGACTATGCTGTCAACAATCACGCACCTTCACGAGACAGTTGGCTGCACATCAAAATATTCAATGGGCGTTTAAAAATATAACGCCCCATCCTACTCAATATTCGACCGTGAGTCTCGTACACGAGTCTCACGCTTCGAGTCGATTCCTCATAGATGAATTTATATCTCATAGATGCAATTTTTCTTACAGGCCGTGGACGAGCTGTTTAAATTAATGCAATTGCTAGTTGCGAGACACCCCGATCAGACGGAACAAGAAGAAGCGGAGATCGCATCGTTTAGGAGGGGAACCTTGTCCTCGTACTTGCAAGGATTGGACGGGCGATCGTGTTGGGCCACGCTCATCTCTGCGTTTCGGTACGACGCTTTATTTTCCATACGTCGGTTAACAATTGTAAACGAACGTAACGCGAACCGTTCTGCAGGATTTTGATCGAGACGGACGACGATCGTCTTTACGTCGTCTACAACGGAGGACTGAGCATGGCTCTGGAAGCGTTCCACATGCTGCACATCATGTATCACGAGGCGACGGCTTGTCACGTCGCCGGCGACTTGGCCGAACTGATAGCCATCATCGTGGAACTGGTGCGATGCATCAGAACGGCCAGAGACGGACCGGACGCGAGGAATATATTAGGAAATTGCAAAGAGTGGCCGGACATTCTACGAAAATTGGCGACCTTGTTGAACACGTACAATCCGCCGGACATGAGAAATCTTGCCATCGACCTGTTGAAGGAACTCGTGATGCTCGTCCCCGCCGAGGCGATCTCGATTCTAGCGCCGTTGCTCTCACACTGCCACGCAGCTCTTCAGGAGTCTCACGCCGTCGTCCCGCCCGGCCCGTATCTCCCGAGGAGATCCACCCCGTCGGGGAAAATGCCTACGCGACCTGCACGGCCGATGGTTCAGATGGCGGTGCCACACTCTCAGCTCGAAGCGTCGAAAGGCGTAGACCCGGAATACGACAACGCTCTGCTCGAGTTCTACTTGCCGTATCACGAACTCATCGACGTCATGTGCCGATTGGCGATCAATAACGACTGCATGACCGACACGTTGGTCAATCTCAGCGCAATGCTCGGATTCGAAGGTGAGAATCCGTGTTTCGTCCGCTGAACCGCGAGTAAAGATACTTTTCTAACTGGTCGTTCGCGATTACAGGCGTCCCGTTGCACTTGGCTCTGTTCCCCAGGCTGTGGTTAGACGTTCACGCCGCTACACACATAGACAGGAAGCACATCGCGTCTCTCCTCTGTTCTTCCTACACGGTGGACTACGTGGACGCCGTGTTGTTGGACGAGAGATCGTCGTTGGGCATACCGGCGATCCACGCGTTCTTAAAGACTTTCTTCCTGAAACTCGCCAATCACGTACTGACCGATCAGACCTGTCTGCTCATCGACAATTTAGTCAGCTCGATGGTGGCGATGGTGGAAGCGGTGGACATCCAAGCGTCCGCGCACAGACTGACCGGAGATTTGAGAGCGCTGGCTCTCGTCTACAGCAGCAGCACGAGGCTGAAACCACCGAGCAGCTTGTTGCCGGCTCTGGAAATGTTACTGTCTCGCACCAAGGCCGTCAAAGCGAAAGAGTCTAGCCAACAGGAGACGGAGGCGCCCACGAAAAAGCGCAAGTTCAACGTCAACGAGGACAGCGAGGCTGCCAACAAGGAGCTGCACCTGACGATCAAAGACTTGGAGCAACCGAAGAGCACTCCCGACATAAACGTCGAGGAGAAGGACAAAGCGGAGATGAACGACGTGACTTCGTCTGACTCCGGGGACGACGAGACCGTGTCGAGGAACAATATTCAAACGGAAAATATTCCCACGAACATCAGTACCGTCTCCCCGGGTCTGATCGACACCAACAATTGCGCGAATCAGCTCCGATGCTCGTTGACCAACGTTTCCTGGTTCGAAATGTTGGAGAAGACGATCGTCGACCTGCAAACTATCGTGCAGTTGCAAACGAAAAGTAACTAAAATTCTCTGCGTGTTTTTTTAATGGTGCTTTTACCTTAGAAGCATACGATACAGCAGAACTAAATTTATGTGTAACTGTGTGGTTCTTTAAAATAACAGGATGAAAAATTGATTATCACATGAAACGTTTACAAAAAAAAAGGGAAAAAAGAGAATATGGACAAATTTCAGTGCGTTTGTGTTCGATGAGAAGGAGAAAACGGAACGGCAAGAGGATACCTTACACGTATCCGATGTGACTTATTTTCCGAACGCGGGTAAACACGATGATAGCGCTTCGTCGTTTTTATGTTGTATCAACAGGTTGGAAGAGAGAACGATGGGAAGAGAGACGAGCGACGAGGAAACGACAGAATATCTGTTCACGGACTGAACAATTTTTATTTGTACGTAATAAATGTTCGTTAGTGCTGTGAGATTACCTATCTCCTGGCGAGGTTCACACTTTCACGTGTATAATGATGTACGCCGCCCAGTATTCGATATAACCGGACTTGTGAAAGGGAAGCAGCCTCGAGATAGTTTAAGAGATATAACGATTACACACAACTTCTATTGAAACTGCTATTATTTTTCTATGCTTATCTCAATTGCCGAGGGTCAGGTATTACAGGGTTCGTTCAATTCTTCAGAATACGTATAATATAAAAACGTTATACATACAATAGTATTCCTTTCCGATCAGCTCTAAAGCTAGATTTAATTATTTACCGCGAGCTATATAAGCTTCATTATCTCGTCATTGTAATATACTTTTCATCATATTTTTTTAATACGTTTCTAAATAATTAATTATGTAATTTATGAACGATTAAGTACTTTTATCCTACGGATTATTGCCCGTTTTTCTAAACCGATTTACGCGTACGGTTGTTATATTACACTTTTATGCCTGATAGAAAAATGAAAAGAACAGAACGATGATTCTTTCATAAGCCCGAAGGAGTTAGTTTCAACGTTTTAAGAAGTTTTTAAACGTTTACGTTTGGAGGAGTAGATCATATTGAGATTATATCGGACGCCTTCATTTTGCACAAATTATGAAGTTAATTAATTGATTTCCATTACGATTCTCCTTGATTAAATGTGAAATTTTTTAACCGTCTCTCGAAAAGAATTTTAATATTGTAATTGGCATCAATAAAAGATCTTAATTCTACCTTCGTTCGTGGTACAATAATTCGACGATGAATATCTCACATCACAAATGAACAGTTATCATTAAATTCTCGAGTTGCCTCACAAACAGACGAATCTGGAAACATATCCGTGTAACAATAAATGATTGGTTTATAATGTCTACGCGATTCGTTTACGTGAAAACTTTATCGTATTTATTACTACTAAATGATGAGCTTACGTGTTATTAAAGAAGAATACAAGTATTTATTGTTTTCTAATTAATACAGTTTGATGGCTCTATATTCGGAACGTAGTTAATTAGGACTTAATTTTTAACGAAAAAAAAAACAACAACATCCTTCCAGTCAGCCTAGGTATGAAATTATACGTATTACAGCAAATGTATTTTACTTAAATATACACCGAATTTCCGTTTCGACCACGGTAGACATATGGAGCAAGTCGAAACAATACGTTGCTCAGTTTCTCAGCCTATAATATAATCGTTCGAATTCGAAATTGTCTACGCTTGATGTGAACAATAATCAAGGGGTACCTTTCATCGCGATCATCGACGTCGTAAGCAGACGATGGCACTAAAAGATATAACTCATCCATG
Organism: Ceratina japonica; assembly: GCA_019453355.1. Classification (NCBI taxonomy): domain Eukaryota; kingdom Metazoa; phylum Arthropoda; class Insecta; order Hymenoptera; family Apidae; genus Ceratina; species Ceratina japonica. The sequence continues at coordinate 101,903 of SMSR01016098.1, read as the reverse complement.
ATTGAAGTTCAATGAAATCGATCATCATTAATTTCGGTGATAAGATCGCGACATATACCAGTTATAATCTTACTGGAAAACAAGAGCAACGAGTGTCGATAGTAAGATTCTCACGGCGTACTTGTTCATCATTTCCTGTTCTCTTTAATACTTAACTTTACTTAACGCGACCACGTCTCGAGAAGTACTTCGACGTCTATAGGTACTTACGAAACATCTGGTCGGATTGTAAACGATTGAAAACAATGTACAGAAAATTGATTGAACCTGAAAACACTCCTAAACGATTACTATATGACAGTGAAAAGAGAACCGCGGAAGCTCTGTGTAATTAAATTGGAAACAGTTTCTCTCGTGTACCTACTTCTCAAAACGTCGACATGATCTACTATTGAGTAATGTTATTCGTTCCGTCGGCGTGTTCACGCAATATAGTTAATTGTATCCGGCAGGTGTAAAGGATCAAGGTAAACGGATAAACGCATGTTATTTTCAGTAGTTCTGTGAAATACGCAAGTGAAACGTATACCTGTGCCCTGTACGATTTAAACCACCGGCGTGTAATGCTCCTGCTCCCGACAAAAATTGTATTTCTAACATTTATTAACACGTACGTATTTGTGATGAAAATACTGTGATTAGTGACGGTAGATCTACTTGCTGGTTTGCAACAAACATGGATATAAACGAGCGTACTTGTACACGCACATAATTGTAATGAATTTTTCACCAAATCGCGAATATTTTTAACTTTTACGTGTGTCGGCGGTGACTTATTCAGTTCTGTGAGATCTAATTAAATATATATATAATATAGTAACGACGAGGAAAATGAAGGAGAAGAAAAAACGGAGAAGAGTATATGTGCGAGAAGGCGAAGCATTTACAGTTTACTTTAATCATGCTGAAAGCGACGAATGCCTTTGTCTCCTGATGAAACGCGTTTCGATAATCTTCGTATTTACAACTGTGAGAATCAAGTGTAAAGTACACGCGCGACAGAACGCGTGAGTATAATTACAAATTCGGAGGTGATTAAGACTGTATAAAACAAAAAACAAATATTTCCGGCGCCTCTTACGATACTTTTTGTCATTTTTTATTGATCTGAATTAAAATATGGAAACTATCTCGCCCGATTTGTATCTTCAGCATATGTTTAATTTATGTATTCATTTATATTTATATATATATATATATATACATACATATATACATACATATATACATATATATATATATATATATACTTAAGATGTATAGTTTTTGATCAATAATGATAAATAAAATCATTTCATTTTAAACTTCGCATACAGAAACACAGATCTTTTTATTATATAAATTATTCATACGTACATAGATATGTTCTTTTAGCTTGTCCTTCTTCTTCGATCATTGATTCACACAGAACTTATTAAAGACCAACGGTAGATCTGATTGTCAGCTTCTCTTACTATCATCCTTGACTCTTCTCGTTTGATTGATATTGATACTACAGACACATATGCACGCGAATATGCACATACGGGGAACTATACTACATAAACACTGCATACCGCATACCCACTATACCAGTATTCCACACAGTATTTGTTAGACACCTTATCACGCTACATTTTTATCACATTTACAATGGAACATACGTAGATTTNATACATATATACATATATATATATATATATATACTTAAGATGTATAGTTTTTGATCAATAATGATAAATAAAATCATTTCATTTTAAACTTCGCATACAGAAACACAGATCTTTTTATTATATAAATTATTCATACGTACATATACATGTTCTTTTAGCTTGTCCTTCTTCTTCGATCATTGATTCACACAGAACTTATTAAAGACCAACGGTAGATCTGATTGTCAGCTTCTCCTACTATCATCCTTGACTCTTCTCGTTTGATTGATATTCATACTACAGATACATATGCACGCGAATATGCACATACGGGGAACTATACTACCTAAACACTGCATACCGCATACCCACTATACTACCAGTATATTCCACACAGTATTTGTTAGACACCTTATCACGCTACATTTTTATCACATTTACAATGGAACATACGTAGATTTAGAATTTCTGTTAAAAAAACCGTGTGGACGGCAGTGGGTAAATTCAAAATTAAGTAAGAACCGCTCCCGAGGAAAACTGATTGCATATAACTACATACGTAATGGATAGTACTCGATCGCCTATGGATAACCTGTTTAATATGCTGTCAGGCTTCAGTGCGGGTCATGAAAAAGCCTTGAAACAAGGTATTTACAATGCCGTGGCACTGTTTCTTTTGTGCCTGGTGTCGGCCGCGGGATACGGGCTGTTCTTTATATTAAGACCGTTCGTGAAACCCCTGATCTGGGCATTATTATGCGGTTCCGTTTTATTCCCTTTCAAATATTCGCTAACTACTATTGCACAATCATGGTTCGAGAAGACCGAAGCATCTCACACGCCTCTGATCATCAAACTGACGCTGCTGCCTGTACAAATAGTGGACAAAGCCTCCGACAGCTTGGGATCGTTTTTATGGAGGCACATCAAATATATTGCCAGCGCGTTCACGCTGGCCGTTTTGTTTCTGGGTGTATATCATTACACCCCCGCTATACTGAGCTGTTTAATATGGAGGATCTGCCTCATTTTTAACACTATTTTTGGATTCTTTATTGCAACGTGCAATACTTACATGGTAATATCGTTTGCCGCTTAGAAAATGTCCTTGTATACGTCCGATCGCTAAATTTCTATTTCTCCTTGCAGATCGTCGTCGCACTCGTTGGATACTTGTCTGCTTTATATGTTTACTGGACGCCAGAGAATTCTATTCACTTTCGTTATTCCTCGTTCGTCGTATGGTTCATGATCAGTTTGTACGTTTCGAACGTGGTCGGTGCTTATCAAGTCATCGTATTTGTAACGCTGCAACTGTTGCACGCGATAGGATTCGTTTACGAGGTATTGATGATCATGGAAATCCATGAAGCAGAGGACAAGCACGTGACGTTCATGGAGGCAGTAGGCGTCGCGTTGACAAATACTTTCCTCGTGAAAAATGTGCAACAGGATTCGTCGTCGACTCCGTTTAAGAGCAAAGTGCCGATTGAAAGTATAAAAGAGGAGAGCACAGACAACGAGAGCCAAGAGACCCGTAAAGTTGCCGCTGTCTCGGCAGCGCCAAGTGGTATCGGTTCGAGTAACAAGTTGTCAAAGAAATCAATGTCTTTGGACGCTGGGAACAGGAATATAATGAGTCAGAAATCGCGCGCTCCCATGACGTTACGCGATCGTTATATTTTAAGAAGATTGAAATCGGAGTTGAAGATGTCCGTGGACACGGAGGAGAAGGTCGACACCGACAAGTACATGTACGGCGCGCTGTACGCGTGCATCGGGATGCTTCTCTGGAAGCACAGATGGATGATATATATTTTGAGTCTCCCCGTAGCTTTGTATGTAATTAAAAAGCTCGGCAGTTATTTTGGGCTGTGGAAGATGATTGAAAGTCAATGGAACGTAGTGATAGAGATTATAAAGGCCTGGTGCACGGAGAGGCACCAAGCCCTGTTACCAGCTAACGTTAGAGGTTTATACAAAGTTATGATTATAGTCGATGAGAAACTGACGAAAGCTTTAAGAGCTTCGGTGGACTCGGTCGTGACGATCGCTGTGATTTTCGGGCTACTCGTGTTCATCACTTGTACCTCTATTTTTATAACGATACAGGTACAATTGTCGTTATCGTTACTATTGTACGATTGCCAGGCGATTATAAATGATGACCGTGTATACTTCACAGGTTTATACCGAAGGCATACACCTCATTCAAATCACCGGGGAAATACTTAATTCGTCTTTAAACGATCCGGACATTGATTGGCTTCCCGAACATTGGGAAGAGTCGGTCAACAGTGTGTTGGACAATGCTTATACGTACGGACGAAGCGCTATTTCCGACGGAGTAAGATATTTAGATACTCTCGTAATTGTGATAGATATTCTGATAATAATGTGCAACGTATGGCGTAGATTAAAAGTATAGTAAAAGATTTAGATCCACTGAAAGCTGAACAGATGGAGAAAAAAGTCTTGGAACTGTGGGACAGATTTTACCAAGCGTGGATGATGTCCAACGAGAGCCCTGGTTTAATTGGCCCCACCGTGGACGTTGCCGCGGCTTATTCGGCATGGGAGAGCTTTAAAGATAGCTTTGGCAAAACACCGTTGCGTAAGATTGCTTTAAATTCGTGAATCATATGGGATAATATCGATTAAATTAGACATTAAAATATATATTGTATCTTCTGTATCCAACAGAGGTATTCAACATGACCAGCATACAACATTTCGTGAAGGAGAACATTGGAATTTTCATGTCCGTGCTGGACTCGTTGTGGAGTATAGTTAAAGGGAACATGTCTGTGATACTAGCGATTTTTACAGAATTATTTTATATTATACTCATGAGCGGGTCGGCAGTACTTAATTTTACCCTCAGCATGGTAAATAATCGATCACCGTATACACATATACTATATTTTTTAAGACAGTTACAACGAAAGTTTTATTTTATTCGAAGGTGGTGTTTTTCACGACGCTCTTCTATCTCCTTAGCGCGAGCGAGAAAGCTTACAAACCGGTCGAATTTACTACAGTGATCAGTCCCATTAGCTGTCACAGGTAAACTTGTGAATTCTCTGATTATATTTTCTTAATACTTCGCTCTAAGATAAAATTTAATTTCTCTGACAAGCGCACTCCAAATCGAGGGATTAGAGTACGTCGATTCTCGTATTATTATTATTATTATGTGTTCTATACGTGTGTACATGTTCCGTCAAGAAAATCTTACTATACGTTATTTTCATAGATTTGCCAATGCGTTGCAAGAAGCGGTGATCGGAGTGTTCGCCGCAACGTTCAAACTTGCTTCTTTCTTCGGGATGTGGACGTGGTTCATACACAATTTGTTTCAAGTGAAAATAGTTTATTTGCCGTCGACTTTCGCGATGATANTTACTATACGTTATTTTCATAGATTTGCCAATGCGTTGCAAGAAGCGGTGATCGGAGTGTTCGCCGCAACGTTCAAACTTGCTTCTTTTTTCGGGATGTGGACGTGGTTCATACACAATTTGTTTCAAGTGAAAATAGTTTATTTGCCGTCGACTTTCGCGATGATGCTCGGAGCCGTGCCGTTCTTGGATGCATATTTCGCGTGCATTCCAGCCACTATAGAACTCTGGTTCACCCGAGGATACGTGATCGCCATCCTGTTCTTCATGTTCCACTTTCTTCCTTGCAATATCGTCGTAACCGATTTCTACAAAGAGATTAAGGGGTACTACTCGTTCCGAATCGAGACTCGTCGTTCCTTCTTACGTCGAGGACGCACTAAGATCTTCGTTCTCGTTCCAGTGGTGGACATCCGTACCTCACAGGTCTGTCGATTGCGGGCGGAATATTTTGCTTGGGAGTAGAAGGTGCGATTTTCGGTCCTCTGTTATTATGCTGCATAATGGTAGCAATTAATTTAAGTCGGCGTTATCTGCATTCACCGGCGGAAGACGTCATTCCCCCGTATACAGAGATTAAACAATAATTTAGTCAATTTCTGAAGAATATATTTTGCAAATCTCTTAAAACTTATTAATACATACAAAGAAATCTAAACTAAAACCGTAATAACGCAGAGTAACTTATTGTCCGTATGAGTAAGATTTAAAAGAACAAGATAGTTTTTAAATGCGTTAACTTANCTAAACTAAAACCGTAATAACGCAGAGTAACTTATTGTCCGTATGAGTAACATTTAAAAGAACGAGATAGTTTTTAAATGCGTTAACTTTGTCTAGTCCTCTAAAGAAGAATTAAGTTCAATAACGGCTTTTCGCTCGGAGCTAATATCCGTATGTGTGAATAACAACTCGTACATCGACATTACTTTTCGATCAATTTTTTCCACTAACGTGCTAACGACGCGACGTTAAAATTGTGATAATACAATAAGAAATTTCGGCTTACGCTTGTAAATACATTGTTTCGATTACATTGATTTAAGTAACTAGTTTGTAACATAGTTTTCGAGCTCTCGTACATACACAAGCAAAGATCTTTTATCTCTTTTACAATATTTATAGGTTTAATTTTTGATAGTATTTATTGCTATACAGACACAAATAATTGTAAAATTATACTACATACAGTTTTATGTGTTTTTTAAATTAGACACGGTCTAATCCTTTTTTGTTTTGTATAATATATGCCAACTTCATCGTGTCCTGTTATAAAATGTCTTCAATGTAATTGGGTTGTTAATTTTCGACATTAAAATTTACAAGTTGAGAAGCCGGCATGTCGACGAATCTGATATATCTAACGATCTCTATCATACTGATCATACTCGTGATCCTTATCGGATTCGAAATTTATTTACATCGCGAGACGTACTTCCCCCGGAGATGAATATCTGTCTCTTAATAAATATCCGAGAGCGTAGTAACGTTCAAGTTTTGGCGAAATATTTCTGGCGTGGTCCATTCGCACGCGAAGAAAACGATCCTCTTCCGACTTTCGAACATGTGGAAACCGTTTTCGGAGAAACGACCGCAGACATTACCGACTTCCATCCACACGAAAAGAGCTACGTCGTCCGTCGCCAATTCAAGTTCGATGTCTGAATAATTGTAACGGCCAGGTAACTGATAATTATTTACTTTTACCTAAAATCAAATTGTATTGAAACGACGACGAATAATGCTTCCGTTCTAGATTCAGCTACGAGCTTACCGAGATATTTGCAGCTGGTAATACGACATTTTTCAGTACACCATCCAGATATATATAATTCCTTGGTGCTATTAGGCTTCCACTTTTATCTCTTAAGGTGAGTGTCGTAATGCAGTTGGATCGACATTCGTTACGCGTAGAATTCAATATCCATGAACGTCTGAGCAAATCGTCTTGAATTGCAATCGCTTTATTTGCCTCCTGTTAACGAAATATCAAACGGATTTTGGTGTTTCAACCAAAAATGTTTTCATTATTTACTTACGACAAGTATGTTCCGGTGAACGTGCGTTTGCACAGGCTTCATGCTATTCAGCGTGTAAAGATTTAACTCCAAAGTAGCATTTTGAATCGCGTTTAATTTATCGGAAACGATGTAAACTGAAAGATCCGTATTCTTAACGTAATACGTGACTAGGACGGGTGCAAAGAATTCCGTGGCATAGTAGTGAAGCATTTTCCAACGTCCGTTAAAATCTAAAAGAAGGGTTTAGTCAGTGATAGAAAATTGGAACAAATCCTGTTTTGACCAGCTACTACCTATAGAAGACCAAGACGGTGCTTGCCACACGTCGTTCAATTGCCAATACAAAGCACCCATCGTCATTCCTTGTCCAACTTCGTTTAATTCCGACCTCGATTGCCGATAATACTCTGTCTCTACTTTCACCGAGACTGCCTGATTTATTTGACTCAAATATATATAGCTTTTAAATTGTTTCAGATTATCCTTGTTTTCAGGAATGTTCAGATTTTTCGAAATGAGATCCTTCAAGTATTTCGTTCCCGAGGCTAGGTGTTGGCGGTGCTCGAGGAAGCTACCGTTTATGTCCGAATCGTTAATACTTTTCATGACCGGCAACATAGTGTAAATTGACGGCAACGACTGAAACCCGTATTCAGACGAGAATCTGACTCGGGGATATTGGTGCACGTCCCATCCGTTACTAATGTAGTTGTAATAATGAACTGAAAACGAACGTCTAAATCAATCAAGATTAGTTAAAATAAAAAGTATATTTTACCGTCCCCGTAGAATTTCGAATACGGATCTTCTCCGACGTAATTATATTTCTCCGTGTACAATCCGTTGCTGGGACTAGACACCAGAAAGGGTCGAGTCGAATCCAATCGTTCTACTTCCTCTTTGATCACGTCCACGTAAAGTTTGACGTAATCGGTTTTGTATATTTGCTGGGCACCGGTTCCGTACCAATTGCCGTATAAAGCTGCCTCGTTCTCGTTGTTCCCAGCCCAGACAACGACACTGGGATGGTTCTTCAGCCTCTGTACGTTTTGTACTACCTCCTCCTTGACCGACTGGAGAAATTCTCTCGTAGTAGGATACATTCCACAGGCAAACATAAAATCCTGCCAAATCATGATTCCGTATTCGTCGGCCGTGTCGTAAAACAATTCCGACTCGTAGAGGCCGCCGCCCCACACTCTGAGCATATTCATGTTCGCGTCTTTAGCCGAAGCTAGTAAATGTCGAACGGTGTCTGGCTCGGCGCTCGACTCGGGAAAGATGCTAGCCGGAATGAAATTACTACCCTTCGCAAATATCGGGACACCGTTTATTCGAAAGTAGAAGCTTAATCCTCGCTTCAGAGGTTCCTGAACGAGCTCTACCGTTCTGAAACCGATGCGAACCGTTTTATTCTTCACGTCGCCAAGCGTAGCTGCCCTCACGGTCAACGAATAAAGAGTTTGATCGCCGTATCCGTTTGGCCACCACTCGCGTACACGATCCTACACGAAAATCGTTTGTTAAACACGTTTCTCAAACGGTGATATATCATTACGTGTAAATACGTAACGTACTGTAGGCACTTTGAGAAGCATAGAAATTCTCGTGCTGCTGTCGCTTGGGCGTAAATCGATGCTACTGGAATTAGAAATAGTTGACCGATCGTCGATTTTAAGAACAGACGAGACGTGACAAGCTGTGGATCGTCCAGTAGTTTCGAGGAATATCGTGATTACGACGTTCCATAAATCGTTCTCCTTGTGAATATCAGTTGTAACGTTATTAATATGGATTTCGTTTACAGCTACGATTTCGACGCTCTTCCTAAAATTGTTCTCAATTATCGTACTTGCAGATGAATCGGGAAATTTTTGACATACCAAATGCCCATCGACGGGAAAGCCGGGCCCCAGTCCCAGGCGAAGCTCGCTTGCATTTTCCTTATATGATTCACGTGACATTCTCCCCTGTAATCGTCCGGAACGCATATCGGAGGAACGACGTACTTTGACGCTTGCCGGTCGTACAAATCCTCGGCCACTTTAACAGGGGAAGAAAGCGCGACTTCTAACGAATTGTTCCCCTTCTAAAAAACAATGCCATGATCATGTGGTACGAAACGAATTTATTTCTACTGCTCACATTCAGACGCTTCGTTACGTCGAACGTGTATTTTAAAAACATGTTGGACGTTTCTCCAATTTTTCGTCCATTTAAAAGGATTGCAGCGAACGTGTCTACCCCATGGAAGATCAACACCACCTTCGGTGCGTTTAACAGGGCGTCGTCAGCTGCAAGGTACATATACTTTTATGCATATTAAATCGTATTCGTATTGAAACAGTATACAGAAATAATTACCAAAGAAGCTTCTACTGTAGGAAACGGACTGATTACCGACCCATCGATTGTTCACGTCATTGTCTTCGATGAAATTCTCGGGTATGACGTGCACTTCGCTTAAATCCGTATAAATACCGCCTGGTACCGTCGCAGGAAATATGATTTCTAAAGTGAAAAGTTAAAGTCAAGCAGTATTAGAATTGAAATGAGGTAATTACGTATGAAATATCTTACCGTGTCCACGTTCACCGGTCGTTATTTTACCTGAACGAAATGCGAAGGAAAAGTGATCGAAGAATTAAAAATTTAGTCAGTATGTTTAATATTAAATTGCATATTCAGTACCTGTCCATGGGCCGTCTAAGGTTATGAATAAAGCATTATTAATTAATAATGCGAACGATAGAACTCGATAGAGAGTCTTCATGTTGCTCGCTGCAGAAGAATCCAATAAATTTCCTTGAGAACAATGCAACGACATTCTTAGCTCAGACATCTGTTTCCCTAAGCGATATGTTCCGAGAATTTAGACGGACGTGTTATATTGAAGTTATTGCGATCGATCGTAATATATATTCCTCATTTTTATCGCTCGACACTTTCTTTATCGTCTTCATACGATTATATCGTCATTATCATGAGAAAACATTTACTCGTCGAAGACGATTCCTATCATTTGTATATATACTTGCATATCTTCGAGCTTACAGATTTATTATTCAGGAGGGAGAGTAAAACGATTTTTGTAAATATAACATTTTATTCACAAACAAGAGAAACTCATCTACTCGTACAAAAATACATTTCACTATGCAGTATAAATACTCGTAATTGACCTACGAAAATTGAAATCTTGAAATGCTGAATACATTCCGTTCTCGTAAAAACGTACTGTTCTCGATCTTATCATCACTAGCTTATCAAATCGTTCGACTGCAGTGTGCGTCTGATACAAACCAAAAACAAAATTTCCTCGTTCTTCGTCTTGCAATTAATCGTAATTAAAATCGCATCAGTTTTTAAATAACACATGCGTGAATTACGTTTGCACCGTGGAATGTCACAATAAATGCAAACGAGAGGATCTAGCTGTTATAACAGAAAAATGTCAACGCACTCATCTCATTTCATTAGAATCACTATCTGCGCAAATACTTTTCAATTCTCAAACGAAACGACAGTAACAATCAAAACAACGAAGAATCGTTTACCAATGTATAAATACATATGTACAGCGGCATGCGTCTTTGAGACAGAGAGGTAGTTAACGTTTCCTTTTTCTATTGGATGAATGTACTTGCTTCTTACTGCTCGTGGGGAACTGCTTCTTGTAATCTATATGCGAATTCGCCTGTTCGCTGATCGGTCGGAAACAGCGTATAGGCGAGTTGGGGACGTTCAGAATTTCGTTCTCTTCCTCTGAAAGCAAACGCATTATAACGTCGCTGCTTCGTGTGCAGTGTCATTTGAAACTGAACAATCTGATTACCGTTCGACGACTTTGCTGCATATTGGCTTTCCAAGCAGTTGTGAACGTGATCCTCGTATTCTATCCCGTTAGTCGTTTTATACTTGGAACAAATACCGCATTCGAGAACAATGCTACTACCAGTGTTCGTCGACGGTTTACTCTCCACTAAATATAAATCATCATCGTCGCATTCGTTATCGGACGTATACTGTTCGCATTCCGCGGCATGGGTCTCTATCCGATCGGTCGGGAAGGATTTGTTACAAATGGGGCAATTGACGTTACTCGTGTGACCACTTGCCGTAGCTTCCATTTCCTCGGTAATGAAAACGTCGTCGTCCTAAAGAAAAAAGGGCAAACTATATAGAGACCCGTACGTGCATATATTTTCACGGAAGTTTATTAAAAAGTTCGTTACCTCGGACTCCCTGTTCTCTTCTAGAGTTCCTGCTCTTCTAATCGCAATTTGCCTGCTTAAACTCGATGCTTCGTCGAGCTCCTCTCTGACGGTTCTCTTCGATTTCGTCTCCATTCTAGCGTTCCAGTTTTTACTCTGTTTCTCTTTGTGCTTCTCTCGTTCTCGCTTTTCCTGCTCCCTCCTCTGTCTCTCCTCCAGCTGTTTCTTGAAGAACTCTTCTCTCCTATTTTTCTCCTCCATTTCCTTTTTCCGAGCCTCTTCCTTCTCGGCTTCCAACTTCATCTGTTTCTCGAGTTGGACCTTTTCCAACGTCATCAATTCGTTCTTCAGTCTGTCTGAAAGACCTTTCGCGGGACTAGTCAGATCCTTTCTTCTCTCGAGAAACTTCCTGACGTTCGGGTGGGTGATCTTCTTCGGACGCAAAGTTAACGTGGGCGACGGACATTCCCGGGATTCGTCCTTTTTGTCCTCCGTTTCACGGTCTTCGATTTTATTGACAGAACGATCGCCAACGCTATTCGACGGTTCACGTTCTTCGTATTCTTCGGTAGGCGCTAACTTGTGCGAGCTCGACGCTCGGTCCTCGTCTTCGTCAGATTCTGTTTTCTTTCTTTTGGGTATTATTTGTTCGTCTTCGTCGGAGAAGTAAGTGACCGAGTTCGATTTACGTTTACCAGGCCGTTCGTTATGTCTGTTCGTACATTCCATCTGATTCTGTTCAGTCTCGATGTTCGACAACGACTTTCTATCCGATTTATCTTTAGCGTGTTCTCCCACCTGTGTGTGTTTAAAAGAGGATTAGAACTCAGTCAATGAAACTATGCCCATGTTGTTTTTTTTTACAGAAATATGATTTATTCAAAAAATTGTTTATCGCTTACAGTTTTAATTATACTGTTCTCTTATAAACACTCGACACTCTTACGCGTAAATGCAACTATACAACTTTCGTAAGAAACATCAATGATTTTTATATAAAGCCACTGTGTATTATAATTCGTTCGAAAATCATCTGAACGTTGTGTATATACAAATAAAAAATATGTAAATTTCCCCACCAAAGTTATTTCGTATCGGATCAGTTGAATTTCGTATTGCAACTGTTGTACTCGCTAGAGGAGGTAAAACGTCAAACGTTATACGTATACGCGTATATACCGAAAAGAGAGATGTTACATCGACGAATAGGTCATATCTTTTATGGAAGGAAAAGATCGACAAAAATCTATATAAAAACTTCTCGTGCGAACGTTCGACATCCTAAACATAAATCTTCTACTGAATACGTGTGCACGTAATTTTAATATTAAACTTCCCATGGCACAGAGTCGTATTGGAAGAAGATTCAAAAGTGTGTGTGTGTATGAAAAGAAATGAAATGTTTCTCTCGTGTCCGTTAATGATAAGATCTGCAAGAAATGGATTGTACGGAGGTACCCACCTGAATGGGTGACCCCCACTGAAATTTATCGTCGGTAACGTTACGACGCCGACCACGCCACGATTCAGCGGTTTGTTTCAAGTGATGATTCAACACGGGCAGTAGTTTCTCGAGCTCCTCGGGCGTCCGCGCGTCTTTGCACAATCTAAACGGCATGCGATCTTCGACCAAAGGTCTGCTCGGCTCCCGCAAAGGCACGTCGTTTTCGATAACGCACGAGTCGAGCGGATTGATTTGCCACCGTTCCAACGTCTCTTCGGATTCGGAATGCTCGTCCGCGGTCGTTGTGTCTGGATTGTTCGCGGGATCCGAATCTTGTAAAGAGTTCTTTAATTTTAGCGAGAGACTTCGAGTACGGTAATAGCCATCTCTCGTGTTCGAATTGTCTTGCGATCTGAGCCGAGTCTCCTCGTTATCGAAATTTTTCCCTCTGAACGCAGGGCTCCCTGAATCACCGACTGTGGATGCGAGATTAGGACTGCTACGTCCGTGACACGATATTCTCTCGTGCACCGGCGATGTACGATTAATTCTATACGAATGTATAGATTGTGCCGCATCATTTTGATCTTGTATCTCTAACTCTTCGGTTTGAGACTTAGACATCGCTTCCGGAGTCCAGTTGTTAGAAGAATGTGCCGGTTTCTGGAAATAACGATAATAAATATGGACGACCGACTAGTCGATACGTCGAACTGTTTAATAAATTGTAGATCAATCAACCTTTTGTACGTTTCTTTCGTCGTTCGACATGTTTGCCATGTCCCTGGACTCGTTAATGGCTCCTAAGATTTGTTTCATATCTTTGTAAGTATACCATGGCTCGTACATTTCCATATCTGTAAATTCAATGTTTACAACGTTATAAGATCTTTGACAAACGACAATACACAATAACAAATTACATGGAACATCCAATGGGGGTAAAAGGGAATTACGCTGACTTCGTTACACGTCTTTCGTACCTTGAAGTTCCCGTTTCATTTCTTCTTCTTCCTTTTCCTTACGTATCATTAACTCGGTTTTATCTCGTTCCATACTGTCTGACATACTTAAAAATGATCGAGAGGTTAGAGTATGTCAACAAAGGAGTTTGCAGCTCGCAGCAGAATCAAATTTAATTGTAAATTATACGTAACGCGTGGCTGCGAATTTCTTCTCATTACTACTTAATTGTTTTACAAGTGGCCATTTATTAACGAGGTAGATGGAGAAATAAAAATTGACTAAAATACATGTATCATGTTAAACACCTGATCTGAAATTAACTCCAATCAGTACGATCGGCAATATCAGCAATTTCACATTGTTCCGAGACTTATTTGCATGAACGAGTGGCTATAATAAATTTAAAAGAAGAAATATTTTTCAAGTGGAAAATAAAAATAAGATCTTTTCATTGAATAATATAATTTTTATGAGATTTCTCCGGTTTAAACGAAACATATGAAAATCGACCTTAATGCTGTTACATATAGTGCGCAACAACTGTAGTTACAGTCACGTACAGTACAGTATTGTTTTGTCTTGTTGCGTGGAACCCATAGACTTATACATATATAAGTCTATGGTGGAACCTGTGTTACTTTGAAAACCTGTATTATTTGTAGCCGTAATTGTTATAATTCTTTGTGGAGAAAGATTAAATAGCAGCAGATCAAGATGGGTAAAAGACAGCATCAAAAGGACAAAATGTAAGTGTCATCGGAAGCTTCGTTAGCTTACGACAATAAACAATGTTTTGCTCATGGACCAGATTCTATTCCATCGTTTACATTTGTTGCCAGGTATTTGACGTACACTGAGTGGACAACATTGTACGGTGGGAAAAGATCTGGAACCTCAGAGGCAAATTCCGAAGACACGACATTTCGACGTTTACCTTACGATCATTGCTGTTTGACCTTGCAACCCTTCCAACACCCTTACTGCGACCCCCAAGGGAATGTCTTCGAACTCGAAGCAATACTGGAATACATAAAAAGATTTAAACATAATCCTATTAGTGGGAAACCTTTAGACCCAAAGTCTTTAATAAAACTGAACTTCTTTAAAAATGTAGAAGATCAGTACCATTGTCCAGTTCTGTTTAAATTATTTACGAAACATTCTCATATTGTTGCTATCAAGACGACTGGAAACGTATTTTCATACGAGGTAAAGACAAAAACACTGTTTACGTTGTTTACTACAATTCGCACAACTCGATACGAGGCGCATATTTCCCTTAGGCAGTGGAACAGTTGAATATAAAAACGCGTAACTGGAAGGATTTGATAAATGACCAACCATTTACAAGGAAAGACATAATCACGATACAAGATCCAAGGAATGCAACAAAATTCAATTTATCCACGTTCCATCATATAAAACACAATATAAAAGTCGAAGATGAAGGTAACAAGCCTTAAGCAATTATTTGTCATTTGATTTAATCTTCATTTTTTCTGATCATTGCCTTTTCCTGCAGAAACTATAAAGGAACGTAACAATCCAAATGCGAGGTTGAAAACTGTGTCTATGGAGACTAAGGAGATACTGGCCGAATTAGACAGGGATTACAAGCAAGCGGAATCAAAGCAGGAAGCTTCCAAACCAAAAGCAGATAAATTTAATGCTGTTCGTATATTAATGTTATATGTATCGATACTNCTATGGAGACTAAGGAGATACTGGCCGAATTAGACAGGGATTACAAGCAAGCGGAATCAAAGCAGGAAGCTTCCATACCAAAAGCAGATAAATTTAATGCTGTTCGTATATTAATGTTATATGTATCGATACGTTTGTTTTATTAAATGATACAGCAATGAAAATAAGGGCTTTCATGGGTAGGCACATTATTCAACTGGCGCAGTTGCCGCTGGATTTACGTCCACCGTAATGCCGACGGAAACTACGCATCAAGCAGCGGTCATCGCAGAAGATTTGGTCAGATACGAGAGAGTTAAGAAGAAAGGTAATCTACATAAAATCCTCGCATAGGCATCATTCTTATTCATCTCTCTTATATGTTTCTAGGATACGTGAGATTAGTTACAAATTTTGGTTCTCTGAATTTGGAACTTCATTGCGATCTCGTTGCAAAGACTTGCGAAAACTTTATAAAACACTGTCACGATGGTTATTACGATGGGACGAAGTTCCACAGATCGATACGTAATTTCATGGTATTTATCTCTTATTTAAACTATGAGTTTTGTGCATAGTGGAATATTCGTATTGGTTTATTCAGATACAAGGAGGCGATCCGACAAACACTGGTAACGGGGGTAAATCCATTTGGGGTAAAACGTTTGAGGACGAATTCAAGGCGAATTTAGTTCATCAAGGGCGTGGAATTTTATCAATGGCCAATTCTGGACCTAACACGAATGGATCGCAATTGTACGTGCATATTTTGCAATGTGTTTTCGCTGATCGTTGATCTTACAGACTTAGAGAATGACACTTTGGTTCATTTCAGTTTCATCACGTTTCGATCGTGCAGACATTTAGATCGCAAGCATACTGTCTTTGGTAAAATAGTCGGTGGCTTGGAAACGTTGAACGCTATTGAGAAGGTCGAAGTAGACAACAAAGACAGGCCGATAGAGGATATAGTAATACAACGAGCACAGGTGTTTGTTGATCCGTTTCAAGAAGCAGACGAACAGTTAACTGCTGAACGGGCGGCCGAAATCGAGCGATTGGCTCAAGAGGCTGCCAAAAGTAAATTAGATAATAAAAATGAGAAGGACGATGCACTGAGAGTGTATCGATCAGGTGTAGGGAAATACATAAAACCCGACAAAGAAGAGAAGTAAATAATAAATCGCGTTATACTATATTGAATGGTTGTAAACTCGCANTTTTGTTTTATTAAATGATACAGCAATGAAAATAAGGGCTTTCATGGGTAGGCACATTATTCAACTGGCGCAGTTGCCGCTGGATTTACGTCCACCGTAATGCCGACGGAAACTACGCATCAAGCAGCGGTCATCGCAGAAGATTTGGTCAGATACGAGAGAGTTAAGAAGAAAGGTAATCTACATAAAATCCTCGCATAGGCATCATTCTTATTCATCTCTCTTATATGTTTCTAGGATACGTGAGATTAGTTACAAATTTTGGTTCTCTGAATTTGGAACTTCATTGCGATCTCGTTGCAAAGACTTGCGAAAACTTTATAAAACACTGTCACGATGGTTATTACGATGGGACGAAGTTCCACAGATCGATACGTAATTTCATGGTATTTATCTCTTATTTAAACTATGAGTTTTGTGCATAGTGGAATATTCGTATTGGTTTATTCAGATACAAGGAGGCGATCCGACAAACACTGGTAACGGGGGTAAATCCATTTGGGGTAAAACGTTTGAGGACGAATTCAAGGCGAATTTAGTTCATCAAGGGCGTGGAATTTTATCAATGGCCAATTCTGGACCTAACACGAATGGATCGCAATTGTACGTGCATATTTTGCAATGTGTTTTCGCTGATCGTTGATCTTACAGACTTAGAGAATGACACTTTGGTTCATTTCAGTTTCATCACGTTTCGATCGTGCAGACATTTAGATCGCAAGCATACTGTCTTTGGTAAAATAGTCGGTGGCTTGGAAACGTTGAACGCTATTGAGAAGGTCGAAGTAGACAACAAAGACAGGCCGATAGAGGATATAGTAATACAACGAGCACAGGTGTTTGTTGATCCGTTTCAAGAAGCAGACGAACAGTTAACTGCTGAACGGGCGGCCGAAATCGAGCGATTGGCTCAAGAGGCTGCCAAAAGTAAATTAGATAATAAAAATGAGAAGGACGATGCACTGAGAGTGTATCGATCAGGTGTAGGGAAATACATAAAACCCGACAAAGAAGAGAAGTGTCGATTCTCGTATGTTATACTATATTGAATGGTTGTAAACTCGCAGGATTATATTAATTATTTAATTTTTAGGGTGATAAAGGAAGAAACGAGTGGAGGATCTGTGATTAAAAAGAAAAAACTTATGGCTAGCTCATTTGGCGATTTTTCTTCTTGGTAGTAACATAAGTATGTATTAGATTAAATTATGTAAATAATTTTTACCCAATGAAACCGTCATGACCTTTGTTGCCCTTATGTATATATAAAATGTAATAATAAAAATGCAATAAAATAAAGGTTTTAAAATTTCTTTCCTCGCAATTATATTACAGACAGTATTAATTACGGAAGAAAGGTAATGATTCGACGCGAGTCTAATAAACCATATAAAGGAAGCTGTGAACCGAGGGCCGGGTTCTCCATATTTGATGTTTGCTTTGCCTAAGAGGGAGAACTGAATCAACTGTGTTCGTGTTCGCGTGTGGTGTTATAATTTTTATGTGAAATAAGTAAAAATTGTGTTCGATTAGTGAAACAACGTCTGCGGCACCGATTTTTGTGAAAATGGATGATTTAGGTAAGCAGATCGGGTTTAAAATACGTAAATCCTTAAGTAACCTCAAACTCGCATTTATCTGTCTGTCAAAACTTTGTGTACCATTCGAAATATTCTTAATCTGCCGTTGTTCGATCGTGATATTAATATTTTTAATAATTCTATAAACCTGTCGTTTGATTTCTTGTGCTTTTCAAAATAGAAAGGCACAAAAAATTGGCATGTCATATTCTGTTGATTTCCGTTGATTCTAAACATATCGATACATCGACGGTATGCATTTGCGTCTAGATAATGCATACATTTTCATAGACAATCAGTCTTTCAATTACCGAGGAGGAAATAGAATTTGTTGTTATGCATCCAAGTTATATCAATAGAACCTGTTAGGTACACAAAGATTCGTGTTACTCTAGGCAGTTCGTCAAACATTTTTTTTACAAATTTTACTTAATTGCGAATGGAATAATCGACTAAGAGTCGATTGGTTTATACACGATTTAATTGCTAAATATGGGCAACGCGTTGCAACGTGAGAAACGGGAGAAGTGCAAATTATATACACAGGTAACTTATCATTTTCGTTTTCATGGTAATGTTTCATTGCGTCACCGTTAAATCTACCTCACGTTCGCTCTCGGCAGTCTTTAACACACGTCGTTTAATTGAAAATTTCTTCGTTTACATCTCCGCCGCTGTTAAACTTACAGTCGCGATTGTCGATAGTTTCTGTCATCCTCTTAGTCAATTACGTGATAAGATTGCTGCAGTCGACGCAATAGTTCTCCCTCAAGTGGCCGTAACAATTTCGTCCAGTGGAAGCGGACGAATTTTGAAAACGCGAGAACACGCGTGACCGCACGTGGTAGATTCTGCCGGAAGAGACTCACGAAGATCCGTGTAATATCGCGAACCCGTTCCCGGTCGTCGTGCCAACGATCCTACGTATTTTTAGTGGATTTCACGACGGCGTTGTCCTCTTGTTATTGCCGCCGTCGCCGGGGGGACAAGTCGGGATGCTGTGCCGTGAGTGCGGGCGAGCCTGAAATACACTTGCACGTTTCGACTTCTCGTTTTCCCTTGGTCAAATTCGGTCCATCCACAGACAGTCGATACTCCGGGCTATTGTTCCGTACGTCAACGAACTCCGACAACTTCTGTTCAAATTAATTATAGATTTGTCGCGCAAAGTCGACAGTAAATCGTGCTCTACGGTGTAGTACGTTTAAACAGTGTGCGGAAGTTCGTAGTTGCACCATTGCGAGCGTTCATTTGCATCGCTTGATTTTTTTGTAAACCGAGTGTGTATAATAATCGCGGACTCGGTGCAAAATTCACGAGCGGTATTCAACAAGTGGCCGCCTGGTGTGTGCATCGTCCCCACTACTAATCGATCGTCTACACACAGCAGTCTCGCTCGCGATATAGCAGACAGAAGCATTGCCGCGATAAAAGTGCTACATAATAGTACATATACATATTTGTGTACGATTAAGTAAGCCGTGGAACTCGATGTGATTCGAAGTCGTCGAGTGTGACTATATATTTCCAAGTGTTCGTGAAAAGGCGTATTGGGAAATGGCAATGGACCGGACGATGTATGGGAAAATAGAATCGACCGCTCTCTATCGGCCCTACAAAATTACCATAAAAAACGGTTCACCGCCTGGATGTGAGTCCGCATTTTCTTTTCTACATTCTCAATCGTTTTCTTCGTCAAACTTATAAATAGTTTCATACGCAACGGACGTTAGAAAGAAAATCGTCTCTGATAATCGCGGATGCATGCCGCTATTCATGCGACCGCTTTGCATACGTGATCGGAATGCCGATCAGACGTATGAATTAGAAATTATTTTCGATATTTTTTCCCTCGCTCGGCGTTTAGAGTGTTGTCGAGTATTGCACCGATCTGCTATCTCTATTCGCGTTCTGTCTTTCGTTCACACGACCCTGTGTGTGATAACACAACGCGGACTTTTAAATTGAGCTCAATTGCTCGGGATGGAGTCATTTTTCTCCCGGCTTAGAAACGTTTTTACGTGAATAAATTAATCGGTCTAAATTCCAGACACGTGTATAACTACAGAATTCAGCAATTCTCCATTTTCACGTGGCACGAATAATTAAATGTTTTCTATTTCATGATCTAAAAAACTAATGCTTGTGATCGAATGGAAAAGATTTTAGGCTGAAACTCTAGGAACAGGAATACCAGACGAGTAGGTAAGGACAGAGGTCAAGAATGTTTCCTGTTAATGCGTCCTTTGAATTAACATAACTATGTCAATAGTGATAAGTCAGTTCGTCGCCTTACAGCGGTCTTGAACCGCGGTCCGCGGAAACGTGCTGCTGGCATATTTTCAAAGGTTAACGCAGAAAGTGTCCGGCTGATTGAATAGCTGGCAGGCTTCGATTTCATTAGTAATTACGAAATTATTTTTAAAACGCACGCTCGACTCTGCCCGAAACGATGACTCACGATGCAACACAGTCCATTTTTTTGGAATACCTTTCACCTACAATGTGGGTCGCCTTGACACTAAACTTTCTGAAATAATTATTGAAGCCATTATTTACCGGGAATCTTTTTATGGAGATCCGCGAGACGGTCGGTCTCCGCGTCGAAGTGAGTTTCAATTAAAAATATCGTTACCAGGTTTTTTATTCTGTGACATTAGAATCGAATTGTTTCGTCGGTTGTAGATATCGTCGAGGAAGAGACGTTCCACGTTAATTGATCGTCGCGTGCCTCTGGAAAGCAAGGAAGCGACGACGCGGCTGGTCTACCGTAATATTTTCTACGAAGCGACGGTCGTTATCTAAATAAGTAGCGATGCGGGTTTTCAATTGCAACGCGACAGTAAATTCTCGTTTTAGAGATGCAGGAAATCGCGCTTATTTACCGCGCATACCGCTCCGTCAAAGATCACGTAATGATCTACGCGTACGCGTAGGCAATTCTTCCTTGATCGAACCTTGATTCGACCGCGAACGCGTCCATATCGAGCACGCCAGCGCGTAATCCGACTTCCTACGCTCGCGCGATCGCGGCGCATAACTTTTTGGCCGGGTTCAACGTTTGCGTAGATCAAACGATTCGAGGGAGAGATCGATCGGTCGTCGGGAGTCGGTGGAAAAGTTAGAAACCGCGTTAGAAAATCGTGGGAAGGTGGACGGAGTTATTTTTGGAAAGTCTGTCGCGACGAATCTAGGTGAAAACCGTTCGCCTATGAGAGCGTCGCGCGTAAACGAAGGTGCGCGACGGAGACGGGGAATTTCGTAGCAAGGTTGGAGAGCGAGGGAGCGCGAGAGGACAGGGACAAAGGAAGGAGGAGGAGGACGAATTCACGTAACACAGATTCTGTGGACAGCGGCCCGAGAAACACGTGCTGTCAGTCCTTCGTTCGATCTCGGCGCACGTACTTAAATCCCGAGGCTTGTATCGATAATCCGATCGCGAGCTCGTCGTCAACTCCTCTGCACGTGACGATAATCGAAGTGGTACGAAAAAGATATCCTGATCGTCGTTGTATCATGCATTTTTACTCTAGACCACTCGTACTAGTACGCGACACGATTTCCTTTGGCATATCGAGGCGCTGTCAGCGTTATGTCATCAAAGACCATTGTTTATTCGCACACTCGAGAGATGTCATCTTGAATCCACAACTGTGTGTTGTTAGCTAGAAATAAGCATAATTGGCAGCCGAGGGAATTTATTTTTAACATTTTTCTTGCGCGATACGCGGCTCGCGCGATCATTGTTGTTTCTTCTCGATAAAGATCAGTGCCCGGCGATCGTTAGATTCAGTTAGGTACGTTTGAGTTAGGTTCGCGGAACTTTGCGGCTTCATTTTCCACGGTTGAATCTCACGTTTNGCTAGAAATAAGCATAATTGGCAGCCGAGGGAATTTATTTTTAACATTTTCCTTGTGCGAAACGCGGCTCGCGCGATCATTGTTGTTTCTTCTCGATAAAGATCAGTGCCCGGCGATCGTTAGATTCAGTTAAGTACATTTGAGTTAGGTTCGCGGAACTTTGCGGCTTCATTTTCCACGCGTCGTCGACCCACGGTTGAATCTCACGTTGCTCGTTTGAAATCAGTTGAAATACAACAGCGATATGACCGACGTTATTATGAGGCCCGTATCGCCGATCACACCGGCGCGTTTGGCAACCATTCAAAAACATGCACGCTGGGAACGATACATAAGTAAGTAAGTCAATGGGCAGAAGGGTTTAATAACAATGACCGCTGCATAACTCGGCTCATCGATGCGTTATCATCACCCATCCGCCTCGTTCTCACGCTTCGACGCGTAAGTAGAAGTAGAAGAGAGAGTTCATCCTCGTTTTCTTCGTTACGTCCGACGCGTAGAATTTATTAGACAGGGTCGTTACGCTCTGTCTAATTTCGCAGAGAGTTATGACGAGGCTGAGTTACGCATATCGCGCAATATTAATGTCCAAATCGACTGCGTGATTCAGAAGTGTAAAATAGACACGGGAAAGCACGTTGGCAGGCTCTCTGCCAACAGCAAATCTCGTACAAGCGGTCACGTTCTATCGCGTTAAAAACAGTGTTTCCACACGAAATAACCTGGTCAAGGATGTACGTAAAAATATGTATCGTTCTGTTTTCAGATAACAGTAATCATCGTGATTCTCGCTGTCCTAACTTTCGTGCGAATCACTGACGTCGCGATCGTGACGGTGCGACAGTCTTTTTACGACTATCATTGTCAAGACGATTATTACGCTGTCACGATTTACCATCGCATATGAATTTTTTATGTTTCACAATTGGATTCCTACTAATTGGACTGCGGGACGTACCAGCCAGCGGCTTCTGAGCCGCGCGTTTCCTTCGCCTCGAGCTTCTGCTTCCCTTGTCGCAGGAACACTCCCTCCACGTCTTCCGTTCGTTCTCCTTCTCCATGGCCGGTTTGCCTCCTCCAGGCTCCTCCTGTCCTCCGGTTCCAAAGCCGGCACGGTTTACCGAGAGCTTGATTGACAATCAGTATCGTTCCGTCGATCGCCGCACGCCCGCGCGTACGAATTCCGTCGACGTACCGGTAAACACGTGACGCCGCCGTCTCGTCAACGTTTTTCGTCGCTCGCGAAAACAAACGAGCGCGCGCTATTGTCACACCCGAAGGAAAGGAATTTAATCGCGAGGAGTCCCGCGGACTCGGCAAATATCGGCGGCGTTTCGTTATTGCCGGTGGATTTGATCCGCGTAGCAGCGCGTCGCCTCTCTGATTCAACCGGAAATTCGTGGCAAAGTTCGACGTTCTCGGAACAAGTGTGGGTGTGTCGTGGTTTGTCTTCGCGATGGAAGCAGGATGCGAGTCGCAGACCGGAGCCGATAACATCTACGAGGCTTATAACACCGAGAAAACGGAGACGAACTTCCTCAGCCTCGGTAAACGATCGATTCTTTTTATCGTCGTCCGGGGATCGCTTATCTCGGAGCTTAGCTGAAACGCTCGCGTCATCGCCCGTTTCTCGGTAGATTTTCTTTTTTTTTTTTTTACGTGCCGTTGGGAAACGGGTCGCCCGCGTTTTTTAGCCAAATCGTTTTTGTCCGATCGAGTACAGCTGCGAGAGAGGCAGGAATTGCAGATAGAGGAAATAGAAACGAATTCTTACGCGCGTATAATCGCGTATTCGTTAACGTGTGACTCACGGCCTTTTAATCATTGTTTTCCAGATGCGTTGCTGGCAGATCTGCAGAACACGGTGTCGTCCGAAGGGAACCACGTTGGTAGCAACGCGACTCCTGGTTACGGATCATTGAACGGCGCCCGGACCTATAGATCGTACGATAATCGAACGTCCCCGCTTCCATCGCAGTCGGTACGTACATCTTATATACGAATAGCAGGTTCTACAAACGCAGCGGCGTATGCAAATTTGCGGAATGCAGATTGGAATTTTTTTATCGACTTGCGACAGGAGGCACGGTCTCGCGTTCGTCGGGCAGATGGCGAGAGCGCCAGGTTTCTCGCGGCGCGGCTTCGTTTTAAATTCCGCGTTGACCTTCCCTCGATTTTCCATAACACCTCGAAATAGATGGATCGGATGTTTCTCGGCGATGCTCTCTGAAAAACGGCGAACGCTCCGCAAATAACCCATACTTTATTCAGTTCGGTTTAATAGAAGACAAATCGGTGGCCGCGCGCAGTTTCTCGTATTATTTACGATCATCGAAGCTCGCTTTATACCGCGATCGTTCTTTTAATATATTTTTAGAGGTACATATGTATTTACTCGTCGCGAGGTTCGCGCGGCGTCACGCGTTAAGAATAAAATAAAGAGCAGTACGGTAAGTAGTCGTTTCCGAATTCAGAGGAAATTCTGAAAAATAGATAAGTTCCAGACGCACGCGACGCGACTGCTCGGCTAAACTTAGAACCGATTCCGAAGATCGACCTGGTCGTAAGAACGTTACAAAGGATTATTACGTGATATAATACGCGACGTAGACGAACGCGATAAGGAGTTCCAGTTGGCTCGCGTCATACCTTCGTCGAATTCCTAGGAAGTACACGTGTATAACAAGGTAATTTCACGGTTGATCAATTCCGAAATATGTTCCGCGATGATGAATCGGTTTCCCTATTAGCTACTTAGCAGCCGGAGACTAATTGGATTCGATCGTCTCACAGGAAATTGATCAATCGCCGACGATACGTTCTGTGGGCATTTAATTCATACGTAAATCGACTCGCTCCCAAACGTTCTAAAAATATCAGCAGAACCCCGTCTATAATTATCGCGTACCATTGAAAGATGAATCTAGCAACACGCTACGAAGAGCGAGCGGGAAGAAAAAAAAAAAAAAATGCAGAAGTAGAACGTCGGTTCTCGAGGAGAAGCGTGGCGATCGATTTTGCCCGCGGAACACCTGTTACGTTTCCCGGCGGTATCGATCGTGTTCGCCGCGCCGAGCGCCGATCCATCAATTATTCAGCTTTTCGAACGTCCGCGT
Organism: Ceratina japonica; assembly: GCA_019453355.1. NCBI lineage: Eukaryota > Metazoa > Arthropoda > Insecta > Hymenoptera > Apidae > Ceratina > Ceratina japonica. The sequence continues at coordinate 76,766 of SMSR01016098.1, read as the reverse complement.
TGCCCGCAGAATTTCCCGTTTCGCGTGCAAACGCGTGGCACCGATCGCCGCCAACTGCACAGTTAGCCAAAACCAATTCCCGCTATAAAATACAACTTCATCTGCGATTCAATTGGTCCCGGTTACCTCTCGTCTCCTCCGTCGTCGCCGGCCTATTTTATTTTCGCGCAACGATCTTATCGCGAAAAACTGCGGCAGTAGGATTCCGGTGGCTGCTGACAAACGAAAATACCCGCAGCCTCGCGGTTTCTCCGATATGCATTAAATATAGCGGATGTCTTTCCGAACATCCCTGGAGCTTCGGATTATAAATAGATTTTATTGCACCTGCGAGAGAGAGCCGAACTTCACTGAGGATAACATAGAAAAAAATAAGCTCGGTAGCTGTAGGAACTAGTTTTTACCACGCGTTGAACGCGTGCACGTAATGCCCCGACGATTTATGGATGCCCAGCAGTCTGTTAGTTGTCAGGATAATTGTTTTCCACGGTCTGACGAACGTCTTTGGCGTAAATCATAAGACCGCGTCGTCGTCGTCGCCGCCGCCGTCGCCACGCGCGTTCTCTACTTTTCTTGGAACGTCGGTAGGTTTGGTGCTACGTGCACCGCCGCCGATCCGTTCCGCGATATCGGATTTAAACAGGGAATTTGGCGGAAACCTGTCGAATCGTCGACGTCATCGGGGCTTTTTCTTTGATTCCGATTTAGCACCGAGCAAAACCCGAACCGTTGCTTAGGCACGCGGGTACGAGGGGCGTTGCGTAAACCCCAGCACAATACGTCGATTCTCAGACGACGACGTTCAAGTGCACTTGGAATTTCGCGGAACGTTCGGACGCTCGAACGATCAATCTGTATCCGTTGATTTTGGCGAGCCGATGATTTATCGGGCTCCGCGTTTGACTCGCCGTACGGCTCTGTTTATTTCCCGATCGGCCAGCCTTGAAACCTAAATCGCATTTACGGTGTGCGACATTAGAGAAACCAGACTTCGAATCGGGGTTCCGCAGGATATCACCCGCGCGTCGTCGTTCGCTATGGGTATATTTTTGGAGCGACGACTCACCCGAGCAACCTAGTTTCCGTCGCCTTCAGGACGCGTCACGTTTTCCATAGCGCGTCGCGGAGAAACGCGAGGCGAAGTTACATACTCGCCGAGTAGGTTTAACGTTCCGACCGTAACGTAAGTTCGTCGGTTCGCCGGACGGACAGTGTAAATCGCGGACGACCTGTTAAAACGTTTGTTTGACGCGCGGGGATTTTGCAAGAAACCAGAGGAATCTTCGTCGGTCTGGCGGGCCCGATCTTCTATTAAAAGTGTATGACGCCTTGTCCTTCTCGCGTCCACCTAATTGATAATGTATTTACAAATACCTTGCGCGACGTTTTAATGACATCATGTTTTGAAATAATATGCTCTTTGGGGGAACTTGGCAGCCACACTTTTCCTTTCTCCCTTCGTTGTCTTCTTTCCCGCCCGATCAGATCGTTAAAACGGTCCGGGCGCGTTAGGAAATAGCGACCGGGGAAAAAACCGATCCCTCCGATCGGAAAGGACTCACGAGAGACCGGCGCCGATTGTTCCAGCCGACTTATCAAAATCGCGAGGCCATCGAGGAGAGCATCGCGAAAACGAGCGTCGGGGGCGGGAAGATGCCGTCTCTGAACAACAATCTGTCGGAGTTGGACACGTTGCTCGAAGATCTGAGCAACGCTCATTACAACGCGCATTTCCAGGAAAGAGGTCAGGGTCGTTTACGTCGAATCGCGCGATAGATATATAATGACGAGTTTCCGGGTACTGATTCATGATATTTCCCGTCGCAGAGAGTCGTATTTCCTCCGGCGGATTGAACGGAGACTCCAGTCCCATGCTCCGTTCGCCGAGCAGCATGTCGGCCTCGAGACCCACCGTCGACTCGTTGCTCGAGGAGTTGAGCACCGCGGTACCGAACGGGTAAGAGAACTTCCCTCGAGAAAAATGAAAAAATGAACGAGGACTACTCGGCTCGCGGGGTAATCCGAGCGGCGACGTTCGACGTCGCGAGCCGAGTCTAACGCGATTTCCTTGATCAGGGATTATCCCGACGGCCGAGTGAAAGTTACCATTCAGGAGACGTCCACGGAGATCCAGCCCGTGTACGAAGGTTACCCCTCTAGGCACGGGTCCTTGAATCGGACCGAGGTCCAGAGGAGCTACACCAACGGGCACACCGCGAGCAACGCTACCAAGGAGCTCGACGATCTAATGGCATCCCTATCGGAATTCAAGGTACTCGTCGACCGATCGATCGGTCCTCGATCCGTCCGTCCTGATATTGCATAACCGAGGTTTTTTCCCAGCGGGTGCAACGAGCGTTCGCGGTGTTTGCTCACTATTAAAATCACTACAGAACGAGAAAACAGTAGCGTTAAAACTATTCCTGCCCATTCTTGGCTCCCTAGGTTACTAAAATAACTTCCATTCCACCGGTCGACCATCCTACGCCTCCTCTCTTCTTCGACCGTCTCCTTTTCTCTTCGCCTCTGCCGATTTTCCGTCAGCAGGGAGGGAAAATATAGAAGGTGGGGATCTCGTAGTGATCCACGAAATCTCCGAAGGCTTTCGGCCAGTCTGCAAGCTCGCTCCTACCGATCGACATCTTCTCGCGGGTCCTTAAGATTGATACAAGCTTTTCACCGCTACCTTGACATTTCGAATTAACCCGTCCCTAACGCCGTCGCTAACGACCCGCTATCTCTCTCTCCTTCCGATATCGGAGATACTCTCGCTTCCCTGCTTTCGCTCTACGTTCGATAACGCCGATGGATATTCTTATCACGGATCGTACGTTCGCAGATCAACAGCAGCTCGCATCAACATCAGACGGTGACCGACTCCCCGTACGCGAAGCCGAACAAAGCGACCAAGAGTTCTCAGAGCCCGCTGCCGCCCGACGGCCCCCAGACCCGGGTTCACATTACCGAGACGCACACCACTCACCACTATCAGCAGCAACACGGAGAACCGTACCCGCCGCAGCCAGCAGCGACCAAACAGAATCAGTTGGATTCTATGCTAGGAAATCTACAAGCGGACATGAGTCGCCAAGGAGTGAACACTACCCAGAAGGGATGCTGCAGCGCTTGCGAGAAGCCCATCGTCGGACAAGTAAAGACCCGAGTCCCCCGACGGCTGTCGTCGAACGATCATCCCGGGAACTCTAATCTCTCTAAACGCGAGTCGCGCGCGGTTTCAGGTGATCACCGCTCTGGGAAAGACGTGGCATCCGGAACACTTCACCTGCACCCATTGCAACCAGGAGCTGGGCACTCGGAATTTCTTCGAGAGGGAGGGACACCCTTACTGCGAGCCGGATTACCACAACCTTTTCTCGCCGCGCTGCGCCTACTGCAACGGCCCGATTCTAGACGTAAGGCCGGGAGAAGAGGGACGCGCGGGCGCCCGGCCACCCGTGCGTTCGCCCGACGAGGCTATTAGTACGGGTCACACACGGCTGTTCTGGTTATTTTCAGAAATGCGTAACCGCCCTGGAAAAAACTTGGCACACGGAGCACTTCTTTTGCGCCCAGTGCGGCAAACAGTTCGGCGAGGAGGGCTTCCACGAACGGGACGGGAAGCCGTACTGCCGGGAGGACTACTTCGACATGTTCGCGCCTAAATGCGGCGGATGCAACCGAGCCATCATGGAGAATTACATATCCGCCCTGAACAGTCAATGGCATCCGGACTGTTTCGTCTGCAGGGTAGGTTCCGCGCCGCGCCGCGAACGCGCGCCTATAATCGTCCGTTTCCGTCCACCTCTTTTACAGCGACGCTTTCAGGATTATACGAGTCCCTGTCGACTTGGACCCCGATTAAAATGGTAAAACTTGCAGGATTGCAAGAAGCCGGTTTCCGGGAAATCGTTTTACGCGATGGAGGGCAAACCCGTTTGCCCGAAATGCGTCGGCGTCGACGACGACGAGGAGGAAGAGGAGGAGGCATAAGCGATGCGAGCATCGTACGTCGGGTCGCTTCGATTACTCATGTTAAAAAGCCCTATTGTTTCCCATTTTATGCAGNCGACGTCGTGAGCCGAGTCTAACGCGATTTCCTTGATCAGGGATTATCCCGACGGCCGAGTGAAAGTTACCATTCAGGAGACGTCCACGGAGATCCAGCCCGTGTACGAAGGTTACCCCTCTAGGCACGGGTCCTTGAATCGGACCGAGGTCCAGAGGAGCTACACCAACGGGCACACCGCGAGCAACGCTACCAAGGAGCTCGACGATCTAATGGCATCCCTATCGGAATTCAAGGTACTCGTCGACCGATCGATCGATCCTCGATCCGTCCGTCCTGATATTGCATAACCGAGGTTTTTTCCCAGCGGGTGCAACGAGCGTTCGCGGTGTTTGCTCACTATTAAAATCACTACAGAACGAGAAAACAGTAGCGTTAAAACTATTCCTGCCCATTCTTGGCTCCCTAGGTTACTAAAATAACTTCCATTCCACCGGTCGACCATCCTACGCCTCCTCTCTTCTTCGACCGTCTCCTTTTCTCTTCGCCTCTGCCGATTTTCCGTCAGCAGGGAGGGAAAATATAGAAGGTGGGGATCTCGTAGTGATCCACGAAATCTCCGAAGGCTTTCGGCCAGTCTGCAAGCTCGCTCCTACCGATCGACATCTTCTCGCGGGTCCTTAAGATTGATACAAGCTTTTCACCGCTACCTTGACATTTCGAATTAACCCGTCCCTAACGCCGTCGCTAACGACCCGCTATCTCTCTCTCCTTCCGATATCGGAGATACTCTCGCTTCCCTGCTTTCGCTCTACGTTCGATAACGCCGATGGATATTCTTATCACGGATCGTACGTTCGCAGATCAACAGCAGCTCGCATCAACATCAGACGGTGACCGACTCCCCGTACGCGAAGCCGAACAAAGCGACCAAGAGTTCTCAGAGCCCGCTGCCGCCCGACGGCCCCCAGACCCGGGTTCACATTACCGAGACGCACACCACTCACCACTATCAGCAGCAACACGGAGAACCGTACCCGCCGCAGCCAGCAGCGACCAAACAGAATCAGTTGGATTCTATGCTAGGAAATCTACAAGCGGACATGAGTCGCCAAGGAGTGAACACTACCCAGAAGGGATGCTGCAGCGCTTGCGAGAAGCCCATCGTCGGACAAGTAAAGACCCGAGTCCCCCGACGGCTGTCGTCGAACGATCATCCCGGGAACTCTAATCTCTCTAAACGCGAGTCGCGCGCGGTTTCAGGTGATCACCGCTCTGGGAAAGACGTGGCATCCGGAACACTTCACCTGCACCCATTGCAACCAGGAGCTGGGCACTCGGAATTTCTTCGAGAGGGAGGGACACCCTTACTGCGAGCCGGATTACCACAACCTTTTCTCGCCGCGCTGCGCCTACTGCAACGGCCCGATTCTAGACGTAAGGCCGGGAGAAGAGGGACGCGCGGGCGCCCGGCCACCCGTGCGTTCGCCCGACGAGGCTATTAGTACGGGTCACACACGGCTGTTCTGGTTATTTTCAGAAATGCGTAACCGCCCTGGAAAAAACTTGGCACACGGAGCACTTCTTTTGCGCCCAGTGCGGCAAACAGTTCGGCGAGGAGGGCTTCCACGAACGGGACGGGAAGCCGTACTGCCGGGAGGACTACTTCGACATGTTCGCGCCTAAATGCGGCGGATGCAACCGAGCCATCATGGAGAATTACATATCCGCCCTGAACAGTCAATGGCATCCGGACTGTTTCGTCTGCAGGGTAGGTTCCGCGCCGCGCCGCGAACGCGCGCCTATAATCGTCCGTTTCCGTCCACCTCTTTTACAGCGACGCTTTCAGGATTATACGAGTCCCTGTCGACTTGGACCCCGATTAAAATGGTAAAACTTGCAGGATTGCAAGAAGCCGGTTTCCGGGAAATCGTTTTACGCGATGGAGGGCAAACCCGTTTGCCCGAAATGCGTCGGCGTCGACGACGACGAGGAGGAAGAGGAGGAGGCATAAGCGATGCGAGCATCGTACGTCGGGTCGCTTCGATTACTCATGTTAAAAAGCCCTATTGTTTCCCATTTTATGCAGTCGGCTCCGCAGCAATGCGCGCAAACGCCTGACTCATCCCCTTACCCCCTCACCCCTTCTTTTTTCAAAACAGGTGATTTAGGCAGACCAGGAAGGAAGAACCCGTTTCAGCGACGTCGTCGTTCTTCCAAGTCCTTCTCAAAACTTTCCATTCACACTCGCAAACACACACACACACACGTACACGTACAGGATTAGATGTACGATACACGGTATATATAAACAGCTAGGGCGTTGTTAAAGTTTTACGATAGTATTCTATGCGAAACTGTGTCCGACGCAACCGGAATTAATTTTCTTTTTCTAGCTAGATAGATATTGTTAACAGAAACGTTCGTTGCGCTAAATCGCTAGTATTGTAAAAATGAGAAATAAAAATAAATTAGGAAAAAAGAAAACAAAAAACACACACGACACAACAGGAGTCGGGCGTTCGACTCTGACACGGTCGTTGCTCGCCACGTGTCTTTGTCGAAGGCAGGTGTGTGTGTCCGGACGCCGGCGTCTATACCGTTCTAATGACCAGTGGTCGTGCATAGATCTATTATCCGTTTCCACGAGTACCGGTCATATGTTCGCGTCTTACGCGCTCCCATGCAACGCGCGACTCGTACACTCGCCTACCCGGCGCGTTATGGTCGTTTCGCAGCGCGGTCATTCATAAATGAGTAGAAATTCAGATAGTATTTCTTTTTGCGTTCGCAGGACTGTAGACAAAAGTTCCAAGGCGGCTCTTTCTTCGATCACGAAGGCCTACCATACTGCGAGACCCATTATCACGCGAAGAGAGGATCCCTGTGCGCGGGCTGTCACAAACCAATTACAGGTCTCAGATTTCGATTCGTCCTTCTCGACGACCGCCGCTTATCGTCGTTGAACGAGTTAATTCTTGTTTCAGGTCGTTGTATAACAGCCATGTTCCGGAAATTCCATCCGGAGCATTTCGTGTGCGCGTTCTGCTTGAAGCAGCTGAACAAAGGCACTTTCAAGGAACAGAACGACAAACCGTATTGCCACGGCTGTTTCGACAAGCTGTTCGGTTAAATCCGTTCTCGTTTCTACCACGAAAGTATTTGTAACATAAAGACGAAACGGGCTGTTTCGCATGGTACTACTTACAGTTTTATAGGCCGCTCACATACACACGTCTAGATACCGCATAGAGAATACGTAATCGCTTTAATCGTTACACCACACGAGTTTCACGATTCAAGCTTTTATATCGTGGTTCGAAACAGCCTCGGGATGGTTTTTTTATGGACCTCGACGTAGGTATGGTGCGACGACCGAAATTACAACGTCACGTATCGTTTATCTCCGCTCTTATCGTAAGGATAAGGTGGTATTAGGGTAATCATAGTTGTTACTGTTCTTCCATTGTCCTTAATAAGGGCCCGTTGCTAATATTCTCATGGATATTTTATATTCGCGTACTTCACATTGATCGTACGACTTACGGATTAATAAAGGGTGCTAATTAGTAGCTTATTTTTACTAATAACGTATTCGAGCAAACAAGCTGCCAATCGAAACATATTTATACGAGATCAGGACGTACTACCAAATATTCACGGTCCTTTCTGTTAGATTTGATACATGTTTATGGAATATTTATATCCGCGAAACACGCGGGGAAACTCGGTCTCTTTGTTCTCTTCATTTTTACGCGACTGAGAGATCAGTGGTCTCGCGTCCTTAAGAAAAATATTAATCAAAAATAAAATACTTCGTAGACGCATGTGACGTATAGGAACGGTGGACAAACGGTGTTCGTAAATTCTTTTTCAGGCAGGGATAGAATAAACAAAAACAGTGTACACTTCGTTAGATTTATTTGGCATACTGTTGCACACCAGTGTTCTATTTGTCATTTTACCAATAAACATTTAATAAATATTATATACAATAACACGTAATTATTGTGTCGACGAAGTATAAATAAGAAATGACGACGAGTGTCCATCGGAAAGCAAACTTANTTATATCGTGGTTCGAAACAGCCTCGGGATGGTTTTTTTATGGACCTCGACGTAGGTATGGTGCGACGACCGAAATTACAACGTCACGTATCGTTTATCTCCGCTCTTATCGTAAGGATAAGGTGGTATTAGGGTAATCATAGTTGTTACTGTTCTTCCATTGTCCTTAATAAGGGCCCGTTGCTAATATTCTCATGGATATTTTATATTCGCGTACTTCACATTGATCGTACGACTTACGGATTAATAAAGGGTGCTAATTAGTAGCTTATTTTTACTAATAACGTATTCGAGCAAACAAGCTGCCAATCGAAACATATTTATACGAGATCAGGACGTACTACCAAATATTCACGGTCCTTTCTGTTAGATTTGATACATGTTTATGGAATATTTATATCCGCGAAACACGCGGGGAAACTCGGTCTCTTTGTTCTCTTCATTTTTACGCGACTGAGAGATCAGTGGTCTCGCGTCCTTAAGAAAAATATTAATCAAAAATAAAATACTTCGTAGACGCATGTGACGTATAGGAACGGTGGACAAACGGTGTTCGTAAATTCTTTTTCAGGCAGGGATAGAATAAACAAAAACAGTGTACACTTCGTTAGATTTATTTGGCATACTGTTGCACACCAGTGTTCTATTTGTCATTTTACCAATAAACATTTAATAAATATTATATACAATAACACGTAATTATTGTGTCGACGAAGTATAAATAAGAAATGACGACGAGTGTCCATCGGAAAGCAAACTTAACATTACGGATAGGTATAAAAAACTACATACGAAATTATACGTACAAAATTAATGCACGTTCTACCAATTTTGTATAAAGTGTTTCGTATCGTATTTCGATTCGTGTTGAGATATTAAAAAAGTAAAACGAACGAGTCTTTTTAATCGTACGGCGAGCACGGTATATCGCGTATCACAGACAATTTATCTCTCGCAATTTCCTGTTTCGAGGAGACCCTTACTTCCTCATGCTAACGTAGGAAACAATTCGGAGAAACTTTCGTGCCAAAGGTCCGTCAGGCCGACGCTGTCCTTGTCGATCCGTACATCGGCATTTGGCGAACCGTGCGACTCGTACCCGCAGTCGGACGCGTTCGAATCCAATTTCGTCTGGGCGAGATTGTTATCGGTGTCCTCGGAATGTATGCTGCTCGACGGTGACAAAGAGTCCGTGCTCGCGTAAGGCGAGAAATGATTGCTATAGTAATTCGGTGTTAAGTACGACGAATCCTCGCTCGGGCAGATACCGTCGACGACTACTTCCTGTACGCATTCTTGTATGCCCACGTCGTTTTCGTCACCGGGGTAAATTATCGTCACGGAATTCGTCGCCTCGTCGTAAGTACCGTAAATGGTCTCCAAATCGTGCGCGTCCACTTCTTGTTTCACTTCGACTTCGGGCTTTATTGACACAGGTGCGCTCGTGTTCGCGGTGCGTGACGTAGAAGTAGTACTGCTGGTAGTGCTACAGACAGGATGCCAAGATCGGTGCGTGCTCACGCCTCCACGGGTTCCATCGGCTTCCACATCTTCTGGTGCCTGCCCCACCACTCCTTTTGAATGGTCACGTTCCTCAGCGGTATCTTCCTTGCCTGATACCTACGCAGGGCGCGATCATTATGTCATTAACGAAAGGAAGACTGAGTTGCAAATGTAAGCCAGAAATTAAGAAATGAATGAAATGTTTGAAACAAAATGTATTTTAATACGAAGAAAACTGCGATGTGTGCACGACAGAAAAGAGAGGAAACCTGTTGCTCTTTCAAACAATTCATTCATTTCTATTCTATGAACTAAACTAATCGCATCGTAAGCTCGCCGATCGTCTGATGATCGTTCGAGATGCTCACTTGTTCATTTGTTCTATGAGGATTTGCTTCCACTTCTGCGGTAACCTCTCGCAGAAGGCTCTCTGCAAGCTCTTCAAGTCGCTCGATGTAATCGTCCCCTTGGAGGTCGCTAAACAGTTCTTCAAGAGGAGGTAGATGGTCATTATCTTGAGGAGAACCGCTGCCCCTGGCGTTAGCGTCAGAGACGGTGCCAGCTGCGCTGCTCCACCCTGCTGCAGAGGGTGAGTGGGGGACACTGTAGATCCCAGCGAGGATACAGCACAGCTGACACGACTCTGACACATCGAGCAGACGAATTCTCCTCCCGCGTTCTTCGTTTCTCTCTCCTTCCTCAACCGTTTCGCCTCCGTGACCAGGACGTCGTTCTGCGACCTCAACATCGTGCACTCCTGCACCAGCAAATCGTTCTGTTCCCTCAACGCCCGAACAGTATCCTCTAGTTCGTCGAGTTTCGCCTTCTTCCGGTCCCGCGAGGTCTGAGCCGCCACCCTGTTCTTCAGCTTCCTGCAAATGATTGTCTCTCGTTAATCGTCAAGTTTCGAACGTCTTGCGTCATCCTCGGCCGCGCACAAAACTTTCGTTTGCGCTAAGAAGGAAATCCTTTAGGGGATGGAGCGCAAAAATCGAAATTGTACGTATATGGTAGCGAATAATTAGCGCATAAAAT
>SMSR01016098.1:51911-63648 GCA_019453355.1 Ceratina japonica | reverse complement strand
CGGAAACGACTGACACGACGCATAAGCATAACACCGGGACTCTCCGCGCAGTATGTACGCGTTTTTCAGCTGATGTAATCCTACTGAGGACCTGCAGCATTTCGCTGCGCGGAGAACATCCTAGAAACCTGACCCGTACCACTCGTCGACGCGACTGGTCGACGCGACGAACGTGCCATGTGTTGGACCGTTATTGGTCGCCACGTAGCCGCTTCTACGGGTTTATACCCCGCTTCCTACCACTCTCCGCGAATTGTATACCGAATGACGTCAACTCGCGTACGGTACAATCGCATCAGTTTTTTTCCCTGGTTCCGCCTACCGTAGATAATCCGTTTTTACGAATATTCTAGTCTAGAAAGCCGCGATGCGTCATTCCCGACGCTGCGTCTTTCGTTTAAACAGTTGCATCATCCGAATGGAAATTTATTAATTACGATCGACAGAAAACATCGTCGGGCAAATATACACCGATGATTTAGGAGTTTCGCAAATTAAACAGACGTCAATGGCATCAATTAAACATGCTCGTCTAGAAAATAATAATATTAGTATCATCGATTTATGTTAACATCGAGATGTGTAGGATTTTTATTGTATAATGAAATTTGACTTATTGTAGAAATAAGCGTGATTTGCGAAATCACTCTTCAATAAAGTGGCGACGTCTGCTTCTACGCGCGTAGATAAAACGCGAAGCGAACGCTCGTCGATGCCGAACATGTAATCTCCTATGTTACCGACGAGTCGTTGCGTGTCTGTGCAGTCTCCTACGTTACCGACGGTAGACAATCCTAGACGAAGTATACATTCGTCTGTCGTGTTCGGAGAGGATCTACTTATTCTACTTGAACGTCTTTCGACCTTCTACCTTCCGAGATTGTACGAATCTTCTTTATTGTTAATTATTGTATATCTCAAAATTTATTTAATAAAGAAATAGCTACAATAGAATTCAAACGTGTTTTAACTTACCTTTCACTCTATCCAAGTCTAATCCCTTCTCCATGTCATCTTCACTTAGTTTAATTAGAAATAAGGTGGAATATAGAAATTTAAGAAATTCTTGGAATCGTGACGTCTGATCTTCGAGACACTTTTTCCACGTTGAGAATTCTTGGAAATGACATCATCAACAGGACTTAGTGCTACCTCCTATGCTATCATATTCGCCTAATACAAAGTCGGATTTTTGGCCTAAAATTTTGACTAAATTTCGGACTTTGTATCAGGCGAATATGATAGCATAGGAGGTAGCACTAAGTCCTGTTGATGACATAGGTTGTCAGAAGAATTATCGCAGAGAAAAATTTTCGAAAATCATGCAAAGTATGAATTTCGATCAAAAATTTTTGCCGTCGAGAATTCTCGGTGATCAAAGTTGCGATTTCAAGAATTGTTTCAGTGCTACCTCCTATACTATCATATTCGCCTAGTACAAAGTCGAATTTTTGGCCCAACCTTTTCTCTAAATTTGAGACTTTGTATTAGGCGAATATGGTAGCATAGGAGGTAGCACTAAGTCCAGTTGATGACGTCATTGTCAGAAAAATTATCGCAAAGAAAATTTTCGAAAATCAGACTTCGTGTCGGGTCAACGTGACAGTATGACTTTACGATTTCAAGAATTTCTTAAATTTTGGCCAACAATTTTTCTCTCAGAGAATTCTTGGAAATGACGTCACACTGGACTTAGTGCTACCTCCTATCATATCATATTCGCCTAATACAAAGTTGGATTTTTGGCCCAACATTTTCTCTAAATTTTAGACTTCGTATTAGGCGAATATGATAGCATAGGAGGTAGCACTAAGTTCTGTTGATGACGTCATTTCCAAGAATTCTCCGAGGACAAATTTTTCTCGAAAATCCTGGAATTTCGCAGCGCTGAATTTTTCATCCTTATACAACTAATTTAATAGTGAGCAGGACTATTATTTCGAGTCAAAGTTCTCGTTAAGGAATGGGCGTTGGTCATTCTAGGAATACTGGACAGGTAAATAATTAGACAGTAAGATATGCGTTTAACCAGATCTTTATTATAATTTTTAAGGATGTTACAGAATACAGAAATCTGATGTCTAAACAATTTCATTGCAAGTAGTAGTGTGTCTATATGTATAACATACTAATGTGATAATGTACTAATATATGATTAATACGAATATTGCATATTTTGATGATTGAAGAGCCTGATGATTGTCTTTCAGCGGTGAAGGAGTAAAACTCATCAGGGGAGGTAGGCCCGTAGTAGAGGAACGTGGTATTCCTGTTCGTGGTGAACCGATTTTGATGATCGAATACTGGAATCGAAGCCGAGGAATATCCTGACCGGTGTAATGATCCGATTCGGGTCTCTGAAAGCAGAGAGAATAATAGGTTTATAAGATAAAACAATTTTATTTGTTAGTTAACTATGGACGATACACAAACATATTTCATATGAAAGTTGTAGCTCTCGTTGTCNTCGCAGCGCTGAATTTTTCATCCTTATACAACTAATTTAATAGTGAGCAGGACTATTATTTCGAGTCAAAGTTCTCGTTAAGGAATGGGCGTTGGTCATTCTAGGAATACTGGACAGGTAAATAATTAGACAGTAAGATATGCGTTTAACCAGATCTTTATTATAATTTTTAAGGATGTTACAGAATACAGAAATCTGATGTCTAAACAATTTCATTGCAAGTAGTAGTGTGTCTATATGTATAACATACTAATGTGATAATGTACTAATATATGATTAATACGAATATTGCATATTTTGATGATTGAAGAGCCTGATGATTGTCTTTCAGCGGTGAAGGAGTAAAACTCATCAGGGGAGGTAGGCCCGTAGTAGAGGAACGTGGTATTCCTGTTCGTGGTGAACCGATTTTGATGATCGAATACTGGAATCGAAGCCGAGGAATATCCTGACCGGTGTAATGATCTGATTCGGGTCTCTGAAAGCAGAGAGAATAATAGGTTTATAAGATAGAACAATTTTACGTGTTAAATGGACGATACACAAACATATTTCATATGAAAGTTGTAGCTCTCGTTGTTTGCTACAAAAAAGATTATATGCAATTTACCTGTAAGTCCAACGATTCAGAAGTAATTGAGAGAGGACGAGATTTTCGCGAAATCCGAAGGGGTTTAATTTGAGACTCCATCAATTGTATCACCTGTTGCCTGTCGACCTAGCCGGGACTATCACCGAAAAGAGCGCGTACCGACCGTGGCATGCAGAGAACTACCTTTTCCGCTTTGCACGTACATAGAACTCGGTAGACGGAAGACTTCGCAATGAATAAAGTTCGGAGAACCAGTGACGCCAGCGGAGAAAGGAGCGAGGTGAAATGAGACGTCGCTTCATGGATATCGGGCGTTAGTGGAGAAAATCGACCACATGGAGGATCTGGTGGTGGAACCGTGTGCAGACGAAGAGGGCGTTGGATATGTCTCGAGTCGCGAGGTCGTGACTGAACCGACACGAGGGTCGGGTACGACGGGAACACGGGTCTCAGTTGCAGCTCGGCAGTCTGCACCGGACGATCGAGTGACGTACCGGTAAACGGTGTGACGTTTGCGTATACGTATACGCGTATGTCATATGTATTAGTGATCATAGGCGCAGTCTCGTGTGTGCACGGGTAACCGATACGCCGGACGGAGTTGACACACGCGCAGCAATGGCGTATACCCCTCAAGAGGCTTGAACGTGTTCTCCTTCGTCTCTCGTCGAATATTCCCTTCGTGTCGCGGTGTGTGGTGTGTGTAAAAAGGACGGCCGAGTCGAGTGAAAGATCTTGCACGTACGCCGGCGACGGAACCGCGATTCGACGTCTTGGTTTCGGAAGGGTGTCTCTCGGGCGGTGAGCAAACGACGACGACGACGACACATTAACGCCCAACGTCCGTTCCCCGTTCTCTCGTTCCGACACGCGAGTCCGTGTCTCGCGTTCTCACGGACGTTGTTGTAAAGCTTCGGTCGAACAAAAAGCCCGTCCCAAACGGAAATTCAANTGTCTTTCAGCGGTGAAGGAGTAAAACTCATCAGGGGAGGTAGGCCCGTAGTAGAGGAACGTGGTATTCCTGTTCGTGGTGAACCGATTTTGATGANCGTTCTCTCGTTCCGACACGCGAGTCCGTGTCTCGCGTTCTCACGGACGTCGTTGTAAAGCTTCGGTCGAACAAAAAGCCCGTCCCAAACGGAAATTCAGNTTGCTACAAAAAAGATTATATGCAATTTACCTGTAAGTCCAACGATTCAGAAGTAATTGAGAGAGGACGAGATTTTCGCGAAATCCGAAGGGGTTTAATTTGAGACTCCATCAATTGTATCACCTGTTGCCTGTCGACCTAGCCGGGACTATCACCGAAAAGAGCGCGTACCGACCGTGGCATGCAGAGAACTACCTTTTCCGCTTTGCACGTACATAGAACTCGGTAGACGGAAGACTTCGCAATGAATAAAGTTCGGAGAACCAGTGACGCCAGCGGAGAAAGGAGCGAGGTGAAATGAGACGTCGCTTCATGGATATCGGGCGTTAGTGGAGAAAATCGACCACATGGAGGATCTGGTGGTGGAACCGTGTGCAGACGAAGAGGGCGTTGGATATGTCTCGAGTCGCGAGGTCGTGACTGAACCGACACGAGGGTCGGGTACGACGGGAACACGGGTCTCAGTTGCAGCTCGGCAGTCTGCACCGGACGATCGAGTGACGTACCGGT
Source organism: Ceratina japonica (assembly GCA_019453355.1). Classification (NCBI taxonomy): domain Eukaryota; kingdom Metazoa; phylum Arthropoda; class Insecta; order Hymenoptera; family Apidae; genus Ceratina; species Ceratina japonica. The sequence goes on along the minus strand of SMSR01016098.1, from coordinate 58,929 downwards.
AAACGGTGTGACGTTTGCGTATACGTATACGCGTATGTCATATGTATTAGTGATCATAGGCGCAGTCTCGTGTGTGCACGGGTAACCGATACGCCGGACGGAGTTGACACACGCGCAGCAATGGCGTATACCCCTCAAGAGGCTTGAACGTGTTCTCCTTCGTCTCTCGTCGAATATTCCCTTCGTGTCGCGGTGTGTGGTGTGTGTAAAAAGGACGGCCGAGTCGAGTGAAAGATCTTGCACGTACGCCGGCGACGGAACCGCGATTCGACGTCTTGGTTTCGGAAGGGTGTCTCTCGGGCGGTGAGCAAACGACGACGACGACGACGACACATTAACGCCCAACGTCCGTTCCCCGTTCTCTCGTTCCGACACGCGAGTCCGTGTCTCGCGTTCTCACGGACGTTGTTGTAAAGCTTCGGTCGAACAAAAAGCCCGTCCCAAACGGAAATTCAACGGAGCAGAAAAGTGCAGCGGGCCGGCGTTAAACGCGATGCTCGGACGGCGGACGTTCGAGGGGTTCGCGAACGAGTGAAGCGGATTTCACCGAAGAAACTCGGATAAAAAGAGCACGCGAAGATACGCAGAGAAGAGGGAAGAGTTCTATCGAGGTAGGAACGAATGAGATACGGTGAAGAAGGCGTATAGAGATACACGGGAAGATCGCTGAAGGGAGAGATCGATGTTGCGAGGAAGCCGGTGTCGAGCGAGTCACGGCCGGCGGCGTTCGAATTCGTAGTCGCTTGTATATAAGCTCTTTACCCACGACTTATTTTTCCCTTCCCTCTCGCGAAATATGCGATAACGCTGTTTTACTCGTGTACATTGGGGGCTTCCGCCTCGAGGGCTTTCCTCGGTGTTGGATATAATAGCTGACTGGTCCAACCCTTGGATAACGCGACCCTCTGTCTTTCGCTCGCAAACACCATGAATCGTACCGTTCCACCTCGGCTCGTACCAAGGTGTGCCCGTGACAGCGAGGACTGCTGCGATCATTGATACACGGCCCCCGTCGTAAATACGATTGAACGGACGAAGACGAGAGACGACCGAGACGAGCGAGGAAGAGGAAACGAGGGAATAGGAGGAGAGTGCGAGCGCAGAGGGTCAAAGTCAAAGGAGGGGAATATAAAAGGAAAAAAGAAATAGCCGGAGGATCGCGAGGTTCTTCGCGTCTCCGGTGGTTGCGGCCAGAGATCGGTAATCTCAACGCTGGGCGAGACGGAGAGCAGCGGCGGATCGTGGTCGTCATCGGGGAGAATAATTACGAGGATCCCACGAAATGAGAGCCTAGCGTTCGAGGTGGGTCGTTGGTCAGCGGGAGCGCAAGAAGGGACGGTTCGCCGGCGGAAGCCTGGATAGTAGGAGGTTTCCAACATGGCCGCTGCCTGCTACGAGAAGGAAGTGGTGGTAGGTGCCGCTATGCACGGACACGGTCATCACCATCACCACCACCACCATCATCATCACCATCACCATCACGGGATCGCCGGTGGAGGCGGCGGCGGCGGTGGTGGCGGCGGCGGTGGAACGGCCGCCGCGACGTCCTCGGCCGTTGTACAACAGACCGTCCTGCCGGCCGCGTCGACCGGCATCCTGGACACCGGCACCGGTGCCGCCGTCGCCGTCGCAGCCGTCGGATCCGGCTCGAGCAACGCGAACGCGAATGCTTCGGCCACGGCGACCGCGGCGGCCGTCGCTGCCGCGGCAGCTGCAGCCGCGGTCGCGGTCACCACCTACAAGGATTACTCGCAGCCGCTCCACGTTGACTGCAGCGTCGAGTACGAACTGCCCAGCCAGGCGAAACCGCCGCCCGGCGGTGGCGAGCCGCTCCTCATGATACACCCGTGTTACTATCGACGCGCCGAACGAGAGAGGAGAAGTCCGTTCGTGAACAACCTTCCGCCGCCGGCGAACGCGCCGATATCCTCCTCGAGGCGGAGCAGTAGAAGGAGCACCTCGGCAGCGGTCGTCGTCAGCGCGGCAGCTGTTTCCTCCGCCGCGTCGTCTATAGTCGCGGCACCATCCTCCACGGTCGCCGCCGTTTCTACCTCGAGTTCCGCGTCGTCTTCGAGTTCGGCCGCCGCGGCAGCGGCCGCTGTCCTCTCGGCGACGGCGGCCGCCGCCGTATCCACGGAGTCCGCTTCGAATCTCGTGTCGACCACCGGCCAAATGTCCGCCGCGGCGATGGCGGCTTCCTATCGGGCGGCTCTGAACGCTGCCGCGACTCTGTCCCAACAACAGAGACGTCAACATCATCCGCAGCAGCAGCAGCAGCAGCAGCAGCAAGCAGCACCGGGACCGCCGCCACCCCCGCCGCCGCAACAGCAGCAGCAGCAGCAGCAGCCGTCACACCATCACCATCACCGGCCTCTCGCTCATCCCCTTCACGGTCAACAACAACCGCAGCAGAGCTCGGTGACGTCGACCACCACCCGCAACGAGCTGATCTCTGCCGACGAGAAAGCAGTCATATCAGGTATTTATCAACACTACTTCCGCGCGATGCGCGCTCACAATCACCAGCACCGACAACAGCAACACCAGCCGCCGTCGCAGCAGCAGCAGCAGCAGCAACAGCAGCAGCAGCAGCAGCATCGGACGGCGCATCAACAGCTTCATCATCAACCTCACCAAAGCGACCGAAGTTCCTCCGCGTCCGTGACGCCGACCGCGGCCACGGCTATCTCCGGCATCCTGCGTCAGACGTATCAGCAAACGTATAACGCGAGCAACGCGTCGACCCACCTCCGGTCCGCCTCGGCGGTCGGACATCACCCGTACAGGCGGCCGTCGGCGACGTNTTCGCAAATTAAACAGACGTCAATGGCATCAATTAAACATGCTCGTCTAGACAATAATAATATTAGTATCATCGATTTATATTAACATCGAGATGTGTAGGATTTTTATTGTATAATGAAATTTGACTTATTGTAGANGCAGTCATATCAGGTATTTATCAACACTACTTCCGCGCGATGCGCGCTCACAATCACCAGCACCGACAACAGCAACACCAGCCGCCGTCGCAGCAGCAGCAGCAGCAGCAACAGCAGCAGCAGCAGCAGCATCGGACGGCGCATCAACAGCTTCATCATCAACCTCACCAAAGCGACCGAAGTTCCTCCGCGTCCGTGACGCCGACCGCGGCCACGGCTATCTCCGGCATCCTGCGTCAGACGTATCAGCAAACGTATAACGCGAGCAACGCGTCGACCCACCTCCGGTCCGCCTCGGCGGTCGGACATCACCCGTACAGGCGGCCGTCGGCGACGTTGTTGTCGCGAGCGGCCTCGCACATAGGCCATCAGGCGTCCTCTTCCTCCTCTTCCTCCTCGACGTCGATCGGTGCTTCCACCGGCGTATCCAGCGTGTACGCGAGCACGATACACAGGCATCACGCGACCTCGTTGCACGCCCTACAGGCGGCTGGCTTTTACGAGACACCCGGTTATCACGCGCTTCTGCCTCAGAGTTAGGCGCCCAACGTCGTCGACATCCGCGTTCCCAGCTCGACGGATTTCTCCTCTGCCCGTGCCGTACCCACTACCGTGTCCTGAACGAGTGTCCGCGCCGTCGTCCGGTGAATTTTCCGAGGCAATTTCGCCTCAGTTTTCTAAGAAGTGGGAAAAAGAAATACGAAACGAGACGAGGAGAGATCTCTGGATCTGGTGTACCGCCGATCGACTAGACCACTCTAGACCGACCCCGTTCATGCCGGCGTTCATTTGTTCACCTGACCCCGGGCCGCGAGCCCCGTCCTCTCTCTCTTCTTCCCTGTACGATCAACTTATCGTCCACGCACTCGTTAAAGAGCATACGGGTTGGTCGAAAATTCCGCCTGCTACCACACGGGATACATCTATCTCTGCGACCGTACACGCCGACTTCCGCCTATACGTATATTCGCCGTACGACACGAGTGTATGCGCGTTTGCACGTACATACGCGTTCGCGTACGTACGTGTACGTTACGTACGTACAATCGTCGAGGCAAACTCGCGTACGTGCCGTGTGCTCTCCGTCGGCTGGCAGTGGTGTGTGCGGGTGGCCGGACGGACGGGCAGAAAGCCACAGAATAAACACATGAACGCGCGGGTACACACCGGCGTCGTCGTTGTGCCGCGTACACAGCCGTGTGTTCCAAGCCCAGGGACAGATGGAGGGAACAACGAGACGACTGAAATGGTCGTCCGAATGTACGCATCGACCGATTCCATCCACCTGCGATACGCGCGCGGTCAGGTATAGAAATCCATTTGCTTAGGCCCCGTATTAACGACTATACCCCGGTGCCTGCTGGCTGGCTCTGTACGCTTTCTCAGAGCCGGGCGGGAGAGAGATCATTTCGAATTCCTGAAACCACTCATAGCCGGGCAAACACGTCGCGTTTCACCGACGGTGGCCGTCGCTGTCGAATCAGCGAGGGCACGTCGTCGTCGTCGTCGCAGTGGCCGACAATAACGTTCTTAGGGCCTACGATCGATACGCTCCTCCGATATCCTGCCGATAATACCCACCACCCGTAGCATTAGACGCGTTTTTTAACGACTCGAGCGATTAGTTCGGTAGAATTCCATTAGCCGACGTTAACGTCGTTCCTTAACGATGCGAGCAAATTACACGGTGAACCTCGTTCCAGGTAGACGTGTGTGTGCGCGCACGAGGGGATCTCGTCCGGGAACACGGCCTCCGTCGAAAACCGAGCCTTTCATCCGCGTCGCAGACGATGGAAACGCACCGCGGATAATCTCACGACAATTGCGTAACGCTTAATTCGCGTTTGTTTCGGCCCGGGTTGACGAGGGTCGTTTCTTCTATTAATTCCTCGACCGACAATCATCGGAATCGCAAGTGCCAAACCGCTGCTGCAACGGACGGCGGAACCGCGTTCGAACGGGGTGACGACCGACGGGGGGACTTACTCTGCCAAACAAAGAGCGCGCGTGTGCGCCTCTTTTTCTTTCTACTTTTCGTTTCGCGGAGCACATACAGGAAATGACAGACAGCGTGCTGCGTCGTAAGGGATCGCGTCCGTCCTTCTCCGGCGTCGTCGGTCTCGCTCGCGGCTCGAGACGGGTCGAGACTCGAAGGAGAGAGCAAGAGAGAAAGAGAGAGGAGCGCGTCTCTAGAAAGCCGTGGTCCGAGAGCCCGAGCCAGGGCAGCGGCAGGATTTCTTCTTTTTTGTCCTGCGCCCTTTTCAAAGAGCGCGCTCAAGGAGAAACGGACGGGGACCGTATTTCGTTACACGGTAACGATCGATCAACGTGACCGCACGACCGCACCGGCGGTACGGGCGAGCCGTGGCGAAGCGAGACGAAGCGAGGCGAGGCGAAACGAGACGACGGGCTCGGTTCCGAGGGACGACGACGACGACGACGACGACGACCAGAACCAGACGCGAAGGGGGCGCGGTCAAGATGGGGAGATCGCCCGGTGGAGAGACGAAACCGAGAGGACTGCTGCACGCGCACCAGGATACGTCTAGAACACGATGGGCGACTCTCAGCTGCTCCGGAGCACGCGATACCGAGACCTCCAAGAACGGGAGGGTACATCGCACAATGGGAGCAGGATTCTCTTCGGGGAAAGAAAGACGCGGCCGTTATCGAATCTACGACTCGCGACCACGATTTTCGACCCGTTTCCCGATCGCCTCCGTTTCCCCCTAGACTAGACTCGAACACGTCGATCGACCGTTATTAAAACGAGGAACGGGGAAAAGGAGAGCGCGACGAGATACGAGTGGAAAATCCTCCGAGCAGTACGCGTCCTCTTAGGTTCGTTTGAACTCGTATACGAAACGAGTTCTCGACGAACTTAAGGAAACCCACTTGGCAAACGTTCGGTTCGTCTGTTTGATCTATGAGGGATCGTAGCGATCAACGGGTTCTCGAATATTTCAAGTGGGCGAAACCGGCGTTCGCCGAAGGGGCCCTCCGAGATCTGTTGTGTGGACGAGACGAAAAACGTAGACGCTTCGGTCGTTATCGCGGTCGCGTTCTCGAGTTTGAAAAAATTGCCAGGTTCCTCGAAAAGACGGACTCGGAGAGTACGAGAGTCGGCCATCGTCTATGGTCAGAGTAATGACTAGTTTGTAGACGGCTCGGCGAGACCGTTGTTTGTCAGCGATGCGATCGGGAGGGAGGGACGTTCCCGGGAAACATAGATACCCACGTTACGTGGGATGGCAAAAGTAAAAAGTCACGGGAGCCACTTTGCCGCGTTCGATAAGAGGATAGGGTATCGATCCCAATAAATTTGGTTCCGTGAACTCGCGTCAAACCCCACCTACCGCGCGCGGCNTAAACACTTACTCTACCTTCTATAAGCTGTTATCGTTAAACTGCGGATTTCAAATGTTAACAACGCATGTTAAACCAAAACACANGCGACGACGGCCGCCGACAAGCCGACTGCGAAACGACGTTTATTTTTGTAGGAAAAACTCGCGTATTTTTGAGATTCCCCGAAGCGGAGACCGCGGGCGAGGAGGGGACAAAAAAAATGCAAGGCTCCGCGGCGTCGGGAGAGATGAAACGAGAAAAGTTTCCGTACGTCGTCTCGTTCTCGTTGGTCGGTAGAATCGTNTCGCGTATTTTTGAGATTCCCCGAAGCGGAGACCGCGGGCGAGGAGGGGAAAAAAAAATGCAAGGCTCCGCGGCGTCGGGAGAGATGAAACGAGAAAAGTTTCCGTACGTCGTCTCGTTCTCGTTGGTCGGTAGAATCGCGGACGGCGGACGCCACCGTGTGTCGTCGTAGACGTAGATCGGCCGACGGCAGAGGGTTAAACTTCGCGTCCACTGATAGATATTTATACGACGTGGAAGGAAGGAGGGCATTATTGTGCCTCGTTGAAACCCCCGTCGAACTCGTTATATAATGTGACGTCGACATTGGGTAATTAGGAAGCGTCGCAAGCAGAAACGTTGCCCGGTCTCTGTCTTTGAAAAGGTTTCACCGGTTAGTTTGTTCGGTTTCCTACGTTCGTTTTCGCCGAGTCGACTCGGCGAGA
>SMSR01016098.1:0-44005 GCA_019453355.1 Ceratina japonica | reverse complement strand
TTTTTATACTCCTGCCGACGAATCGTTCCCCGGAAACCCCGTTTCAGTTTTCCGTCTTTACGACGAATTATCGCGACAAACGCGATTAAGAGACGCGCGAGTCCCAAAGATCGAACGGGAACGTTCCTAGATCATACGAAGAAACACGCCGAATCTTTCTGCCGTGCCGAGACTCGGCCGGCGTTCGATGCGATCGATTCGTGGCCCCACGTGCCGCTCGCTTCCTCGTTTCACGTGAGAAGCCTGCGACGTAACGAGCAATTGTTCACGTACAATTCTGGTTCCTCTCTCGTGAGTTTCGCGATCAATCGAAAAGTTCTCGTTCGCCCGCCGTCGTCGTCGTCGTCGTCGTCTGGTCTCTCGCTCGGTTATTACTCGACCGGTGCGCGTGTTTGCTCAGCTCGATCGTTCGTTTAAAATTCGAGTCGATGCGCGTGTTATTTCTTCCCGTCACGGCGTTGTAGGACTTTCGAGAGCTTTTACGAGGAACGGAGCGCACGTGTGTCCTGTGTGCGTGCGCGCGTATCCGAGCCTCCGTCTCCGTGCGTGGGTATACAGCGAGAGTCAAAACCGAGCGACTCTCTCTGGGAGCGCGAATACGATCATTGTCTATTAGTCCGCTAGAGCGATTCAGTTTTCTCGTCGTCGACTCTTGTATAGATCTCGTGTTCGTTCGTAGATAATTCTTAAGTTGCACGAGGTGTACGCGTAAGATTAAGTTCTGCGGTCCCGGGAGCGCGTGCTCGGTTGCGCGTCTCGCTGTACGCACCCACGCATCGTCGATCCGACGAATTTCAGGGAATATACGACGCAAACATTTGTTCTTTTACAGACGGATAATAACGGCTCGTTAATATTGTTTCATTGGCGATAGGCGACACGTGTGCGTCCACCTTTCGTGCGAAACGCGCTATATACGTGGCAGCTTGTTTTCCCCGTCGCCGTCGCGTCGACGTTCGCGAACGACCAACGGGGACATCCTCGGTTCTCTTTCTTTTTTTCTTTTCCTTTCGCGAGGGGGTCGGAGCTAGCTAACCAACTACTACTGTATTATCGGTAAAAGAAAATGGCAAAAAATAAAAAACACAGAACATACCTACGCATTTAAGATAATGTACAAGTCTCTAGTGTGATACATTTCTACGCTTATTCTCTTAACTGTAGTCATGAAGTCTAAAGTAAACGATACCTCGTTGTGGTCTGTAAACGCGGATTAACGAAGAAAAAAAAATGGTAAAACGCAAAAAATACAAGTAAAAACGCATACGAATAACGAGTAGCTCTGTAATAGTAATTAAATGGAGGTGACGCAAGGAAGCTTAAGAAAGACGCATGAGTTACGTATATGGTGTAAAGGGAAAAGACAAACGATCAAAAAAAAAAAATCCGCTTAGTTCGAAATTAAGAATTAAAAAAAAACGAAAAAAAATGCTCGTAAAAGACGCCAATGTACTCGTAGAATGGAATTACTCGGCGGCGAACGTCCTAATTAATCGCAACACTTAAAAAAATATTAAGCGACCGGCGAAAAGAAAATACCGTTCGACTTATAAGAAAAAAATAAACACTGGATAATAAGGAGACCCCNAAGACGCATGAGTTACGTATATGGTGTAAAGGGAAAAGACAAACGATCAAAAAAAAAAAATCCGCTTAGTTCGAAATTAAGAATTAAAAAAAAACGAAAAAAAATGCTCGTAAAAGACGCCAATGTACTCGTAGAATGGAATTACTCGGCGGCGAACGTCCTAATTAATCGCAACACTTAAAAAATATTAAGCGACCGGCGAAAAGAAAATACCGTTCGACTTATAAGAAAAAAATAAACACTGGATAATAAGGAGACCCTGAAGAGCGAGAAAGAGTGCGAGACAGTGCGTGAGTGTGCGAGAAGCGTGCGAGGGGAAGAGAGATCGAGCGATGATTTGCGATGATCCAAGAATCGAGTAGATGAATGCGCAAATTCGAATGAATGGATGACTATTATAAAGAAGTAACGAAGACGACCCGCGTGTGGGTCGAACCGCGTGCGTGTGTGAATTTACGCGCAGAAGAGTATTCGACGATGTAGTGTTCGGCATGTACATAACTCTGTATATACGGACGAATCACTGACTGTACAATACCACCCAAATATATTTATATTTCATGTTAAAACAACCTCGATATATTCCTCATTTCTAGTTTTAAGCCGACGTCGATCAGCCTACGCCATCGCCGTCGCCAAACGTGCGCGATGAATATAATTATATTTTTCCGTCGTTATGTTCGTTCGAGTCGGTTTTTATTAAACGAATCTCTATTAACATTCCACCTCTTCGGTCGCCGTTTCTCTTTCTTTTTCTACGAGTTTCCCTTTCGACGGAGTTCCGTCGCTATAATGGAACGAATCGAATTTCGGCGAGAGCCCTTATTTACAGAAGCCCGAGGTACCATCGGCGAAACGTTGCGAACGTCCGTCGTCGATGGAACTATCAACGACGGTGGCAACGTACGTCGCGAAACGAAGAAGGAAGGAGAAAGTGGTAAAATGTGTAACAGTGATTTTCAGAGAACTGAATCGACAGATTTTACTAACGGGGCAATATGACGCGCGTATCGTCAAGGAGAACCAGTCGACCCGGTCGCGACGGCGGCGGCTCCGGTACGGAGTTTAATGATCACCGGTGAATCTTCTTATTTCGTTGCATCTCGCCGTCCCCTTCCGTTTTCCTCGTTCCCCTCCGTTCCCATTGCGTAACGCGCGGCGCACGATATGAAATATTGAACTGACGCGCACGCGGAACTGTCGTTTTGCATAAAATAAGCATCAATGAAAACGTTCCCCGCTAATAACCGCGTTCGGTCCGAACGAAGCCATTTTTCTGTGAGCGACGCGTAATCAAAATCGTTCGTCAGCCGTTCCCGGCGTATTTAAAATAGCGCGTTCCGTATCGGCCGACGGAATAAAAGAATTCAGCGTTTTTATTCATTTGTAAAGCGCAAGATCTTTTGACCTTTGAGCGCGTAACCTCCCGTTCGAACTGAATAAACTTGCATGCGGAAGGTGTGCGACCCGAGCCACCGGCGGCGGCGGCCACAATGAAATACAGGAACCACGCTTCCTGGTGCAATTTCACCGGGCTTTTGTTGCCATTATTTTTGTCACGACGTTTCATTCTATTTAACATTCCTCCGGTCCGATACCGGACATTGTTTTTTCCGCGTGCCGCCGCCGTGCCATGCGAACCTCGCCCGATAATGTTTCCTCGCGCGTGTAACATTTACTTCTCTCTCTCTCTCTATCTCTCTCTCCCTTTTTCTCCTCTCATTTCCCTTTTTATTTCCAGAAATATCGGCGAGCCCGGCCGATTAAACGCGACCGCACAAATACGATGACTTTACGATTTTTTTGTTATTCATGACATTCCGGCGAGTACGGCCACTTTCCGTAGGTATAGTTGCCGTGACGTCATTAGTCTTCTATTGTATTCGATGACACGCTTCTATCGGGCTCGATACGGAATTATAGTCGCCAGGGGAATTGTAAGTTGCCGCGTTGCGTATCATAGACACGTACCGCGAAGAGTACTTTTAAAAAAGAACGTATCTCTCTCTGTCCCTCCTAGCCACTCCTCCCGATACGCCTTTAATTTCGAGCTGGAAGAACCCCTTCGGTTTTACGGTCCGGGAAATACGTTCGTTCGATCGGGCGACGTAGAAAAAAAAACGTGAAACGTCGGTTATTTAAAAAAGTCGATTATCGCGGCGCAGGAATATTAAAGGTCCCGGCACGCGCGATACCATTTCGCATTACCATTTTTCGAGCGTATCTTTACCAGCCCTCCGTATGGCGTTTCCTATACATATACGTGGAAACCTCCGGGAGCTCGCGATGCACACGCGCGCGTGTTTGAACCATCGCGTCATCGATCGTCTCCTTAAACGAAAGAAGTCCGGTTCGATTGCATCTCCGGGATGCATCGGGCCAAAAGGAGGAGAGGACGCGGTCGGGGGACTCGCTGCTCTACGCGTCGATATATCTTCGAGCTGCAAATTTTCACACGTGCCTGCGATTTCCTTTTAGCGTACCGCGAGTTGCTACGCCACACATTCTACGGGAACCTCGGAGCCGCCCGTTTCTCGCGACCATAAGCCAGTTCTTTTATTAGCGAATTTTCACCCGGACTCCCCGGGGCAAATCTCTCGTGACGTAACACGTATACGCGGCCAAAAATTTAGTCGTCGGTCGGAATAAAAACTCTGCTCGAGCGATAAACGTTCGAACGAACGATCGGTCGCGGAAAATACCGAGACGGGGGTAACGAAAAACTTATTCGCCCGGGTCGGAATAAATATTTTTCGACCGTGCGACTCCGTTGTCCGCGATAAGCCCCGGCCGTATTCTCGACGAGTTACGCCAATGCGGAGGCCTCGCATACAGGACCCACATGGAACAGTGAAAAGGATAAGCACGAGGGGTCTTGGGTAGAACCGGGCGCAGTGGGCCAATGATTCGAATAACGCTCCAGGTAACCCGAGTGTCAATTCTTTTGCACGTTTGAACGAATATCCTGGGACTTGTCAAAATCAGACGGCATACGCGAGGAAAAGGAGGCCAGATGTTTCGAGTGCCAAAAGAGGAGCGCAGATACGCCGCTAGTATGAAACCTAATGCATTTCCGTTCCTCTTTTCGCGTAGACGAATCGATACCGGAGAGACGGTGTGTTATGCATTTCTTTCGAAACGTATCTCTGCTCGGAGGATCGTCGATAAGATTTCTAAACGGATCTTCATTTTTCTTCGCAACGGCTTTTAACCTTGACTATTGACATCAACATTGACCTTGCGCGGTCAGCTGACCGCTTTCGAACGCCGGTTAAAACACTATTTTCCGTGGAATTACATTTTTTCCGCTCTACCGTTAGAGAAAGTATCGTATAGAATATTATCGTCGAGAGATTACAAAGGTACGATTCATCGGGAGGCTCGCAGCGAACGGCCGATACCCATATCGGCCGTATCCTGGGNTTATCGTCGAGAGATTACAAAGGTACGATTCATCGGGAGGCTCGCAGCGAGCGGCCGATACCCATATCGGTCGTATCCTGGGTATATGGTCCAAAGACTGATTAAAGGATTATAAATAAGGGTTGTAAATATATTGTGCCAGCTGCCAGGGTTGTAAAAGTACAATGAGGGTTAATTACCCAACGGTGGAACCTTCGAGCCCGAACTGGCCAGGCCCCCGATGGTTTCAAAAGGATCGGCAAGGACAAGAGGCTGTTCGTCGTCCGCCTATGGTTACGGACTTTACTACTTTACAATTTACAACATTAAAAACGTTTAAATATTTCCTCGAGGCCGAGCAATTTTCTGGGATGACTCATGAGAATCTGCCTGAAATATTTTCGTAACGTCAATCTCGCGTTTATCACGTTTTGTATCGTTGCATGTTAAAGTGTGACCTATGTTGTAAAGTAACCTCTGACGAATTGTTTAAATAACACGGCCGAAGGAAAAATTGCGATGTCACCGGACGCGTGGCGACATCTCTCCGCCGCGGAGCGCGTTACCTCTGATTCCTATTACACGGGAAGGCATGAATGAAATGCCGCTGTGTTTGTACGGAAACTTCTGCGAAAGTGCTGTATTAAATTTGTGAATATTAAATGTGAGTCGCGAGCCAGTGTCACGCGTAATATGTATTATTTAGACGTTTCTCTGTTAGTACATTCAATCACCTTTTACNCCAACGGTGGAACCTTCGAGCCCGAACTGGCCAGGCCCCCGATGGTTTCAGAAGGATCGGCAAGTACAAGAGGCTGTTCGTCGTCCGCCTATGGTTACGGACTTCACTACTTTACAATTTAAAACATTAGAAACGTTTAAATATTTCCTCGAGGCCGAGCAATTTTCTGGGATGACTCATGAGAATCTGCCTGAAATATTTTCGTAACGTCAATCTCGCGTTTATCACGTTTTGTATCGTTGCATGTTAAAGTGTGACCTATGTTGTAAAGTAACCTCTGACGAATTGTTTAAATAACACGGCCGAAGGAAAAATTGCGATGTCACCGGACGCGTGGCGACATCTCTCCGCCGCGGAGCGCGTTACCTCTGATTCCTATTACACGGGAAGGCATGAATGAAATGCCGCTGTGTTTGTACGGAAACTTCTGCGAAAGTGCTGTATTAAATTTGTGAATATTAAATGTGAGTCGCGAGCCAGTGTCACGCGTAATATGTATTATTTAGACGTTTCTCTGTTAGTACATTCAATCACCTTTTACATTCTTTTTCCGGGTGCGCGATACCTAACCTGACCGAAACCACGAGAACACTCCTCCGCGATACGAAGAAAAAACGTTTTTCGAACTGTACACGTGCCTCGGGATCCGCCGTGACACGTGTACTCGCCTCGAAGAAATATCCCCTTGTTAATTCATAATTATGCTTCATCATTTTCCTCCTGACGTAATCTGACGAAACAGATCGTCGTTTCCAAAAGATCGAACGTCTCCCTTCGTGTATCACTTGTCCTCTCCGTTCGCTGTTCTTCTGTTCTCCACGTTAACGCGAAACGCTTCTGTTACTCAACACGTTTCTGTCTCTTTCTAGAATACTGCCAGACGGTCCTAGCCTTGAGGTATCGGAGGTCTACTTAAAGAAGAACATACTCCAATCCCTGAGACAGTTGTTTGGCGAGGAAGGCGCCAAATGCACCATCGACATTTTAAAATATAATCCGAAGGAGTTCAGGTGTATTTTAAGGTGCACCGACGACTGTTATGTAAGGCTGCGGGCTGCCTTGACCGTAGCTGCAAAATACGAAGGGCAATCCTGCACTTACGTCGTTCACCGTGCTACGGCAAATTTGTTGTCTTTAACTGCCAACAGTAGGACTTATCGACACTGAAATTTGGGAGGACCCGCGTTTCAAAGGAACACCAATTTTTTCGATAGACGATTTTTGTACAGTTCTTGTGCATGTTTTTGTCAGTCGGTCAATTATGCCATTGATTCACAAGGAAGGCAAGGACACCATAATATTCGCCTCTAAGGAAGACCATGCTACCCCTAGTAAGGTAGAGCTTCCCGAACCAGAACCGAGCCCTGGTCTCTTGCTGTCTAATGGCGAAATTAATTGGAATTGTCCGTGTTTGGGAGGAATGGCTACTGGACCTTGCGGGCTAGAATTTCGCGAGGCCTTCTCCTGTTACCATTATTCGGCGGCGGATCCGAAGGGTGCCGATTGTTACGAGGCGTTCAAGACCATGCAGACGTGCATGGTGCAATATCCGGCGCTCTACGGGAGGAAAGGCGAATCTTTGGAAGACTTCGACGACGAGGCCGACCCAATGGACGAGCATAAGAAGGACATCGAAGCGGAGAGCAAAGTTTCTCACTTAGAGTCGAAAGTGAAAGAGGTACCACCCCCCAGCATTGAAAAGGGAATAGAACGAACTGATGTAACGAATTCTCTTGCCAGTGAATAAACAATCGATGCGGGATCGCATCGAAAACTTAGAGTAAATTTTTACTGGGACTTAATGAAACAGGATGGATCTCTCTTGTCTGTAGTCCTCGCGGAGAATAGGTTGTGCGAGAAAGTATTTTTGAACAAAATAAACTGCTCCTAGATACTGTTTTCCAGTTATATATTTCTTTACCTTCGGGATATGCTTTCGAGACCATTGTTCGTTCTCCGTTTAAAGGGACCGCCCGGAGTTTCGTGCAATAAATGCGTTTAGTCCTTGTATCGTTCTAACAAATAAAATGGTTCTAAGAAACGAGCTACCGTCGTCTCTCTTGGCGGGGTACGATTCTATAGAAAGAAGATAATTTGTTTTTGTTCCCTCGTATCTAAATTTTCGAATGTCCTACTTGTTTGCGACTCGACGAGGTGGTTGACGTCAGGGCCGTTCGATGGCAGTGTCTACGAGAAAGACGGAACGAAGCCGCGTTGACGTCAGCTGTCTCTCGGTCTCGTTCCAATCCCTTCGGAACAGTAGGTTCGTCGTGTATAATCTCCACCACCACGTCCGTCGTTTTACCACCACCACCGGCTTGGCTGTAACTACGGGCCTATGTTCCTCTCTCTTTCTCTCTCCCTCTCTCTCTCTCTCTCTCTCTCCTTTTCACTACCACACCGCCAGAGCTTCACCATCGTCATCGTCAACGCCATCACACCATGAGTTTGGTGATCGTCGTGCGTTCCGTACGGTTGAAGAAACGATGTGTTTTTATTTTGCAACGCTAATAGAAATAACCGAGACCAGGTGACGTTTACTCAGACCCGGGGAGTCGCTAGAATAAGCAGCGTGTGTGCATCGATTTCGATAACGCGAGTGAACAACACGGACGAGTCGGATGTGCGAGCAAAGTACGGTGAGATACAATTTGTAGCGAGGAGAATTTCGTGACGTACCGAGGAACGCGGACCCGTAAAAGTGGATACATTCCTTGGCAGTGACCGAGAGTATCCCGGTTGTGCTTTACCGTCGACGAAATAACACGAGAAAACTGTGTCCCCGTTTCTTTGATACCGTGCCATGGAACCTCCGAGGAAAGAGAGGAAGCACAAGGAGAAAAGAAGGTGAGTGGAACCGCGCGGTAATTAATCCCCGGGATTTCCCGTATGGAACTTCTATACGTTCCTCTCGTCGCTTCGAGTTTTCATTATTTCCAACGAATCGTTCGCGTACGTCGAGAAATTCCGTAGCAGACACTCTGTCGAATCGTCGAAATCGGAAAGAGAACAAGTTCAGCGGAGGGCGCGCGCGCGTCGACCGTTGTGTATTATGCGTGAGTTAGTGCGTGCGTATTTGACGCAATCGCGTTTCCTCCGAGTTGGTTGGCCTCTCTCTTTCTCTCTTTCGTTCGACGCTTTCGTTTGCGTTAAATTATGTCCCTTTTGATGATCCAAGCCGTATTCGCACGTTCCTCACGCGGGAGAAAGACAGAACACGAGAGAGAGAGACAGAAGACACCGCGTGATAGGAAACGTAGATAATGCGTTTCCTAGGATTTAAACACTATCTAGCTAGAGGTGGACGGGTTATATCGGCGATTCCCTTGACCTCACACGGGAATTATTCCACGATTTCTCTTTAACCCTCTTTAAAAAAGTTGCTATTCGAACGGATTACGCGAACTTGCATAGATGCAGCGAGGTCGAACGTCATTGCGTTTAACGCAGACGTCCTTGCGATATCTGGCTCCTTTCGGGTAATTCCGTTCTGAGGCCAAAGAGCGACGGGGTCTAATTGCACTCGCGTGAGTTAGAAAAAAGAAGAGCGACGGTACCAATCGTACTCTGTACTTGTTTTGTTTGTCTCATACGCGTGTTCACTACGAGTATCGGGAATTGGTTATCGTTAGAACCGCGGAGAACGGCACGCGATTGGACGACGACGATCGTTAGATAAGCGACGGAAAAGCGATTCACGACCGTCACGAAAACTCGCGAAATTCTCGAAGTTTGCGCAACACGTGTGCGAGCAGATGATCCCTTGTACAGGACCTAAAGATAGTCGTTCGTTTTCTCGGAATCATTGAAATTCAGATAAATCGGGAGCGTCAACGTCACGCGTATGTTAATTTTGAGCCGACGCATAATCGCGGAAGACACACACTGATAAAACCTACTTCGGTACCCATTATTTGCATGCGCCGATGCCCCTGTCTTCTTTTTTCACGTCTACGTACAGTCACCGTAAACAAATATTTCCTTTACGTTACGTTTTGTTTGGTCAGGAATCTCTTTCTTCAATAGGTCGTCCTATACGTTTCTGCCCGAGGTTCGTGTAACTTACACAAACTAAATCAGATCTGATCGTTTCTTATCGACAATTTCGATTGTTACGACGACCTTGTCGAAAACGAACCTACAGATATTGTATTAAACACGTAACGAGAGATCGTAGCCGTGCTTCGTCGTAACGTGAATCTATAATGATCGGTTCTTGGTAGCACGCTTCGACGGAAGGGAGAAACTCTCTCTGCTTCGGGCTAACTGCAGACACGTCTACGCATATACATATACGTATGGATCCCTCCTCTGAGTATTCATTTCGATAGCTCATTTGAACGACGGGCATGCACGCGATCTTCTTTCGAAACTTTCGTCTTTTTATCATATACTTCTGCGGAGGCCATTAACAGGTTGTTTGTGCGTCTCGGCGATCGTCAAAGACGATTGGACTACTTTTGGTGTACGACCCCAACTCGTAGGAAGTTCTTTCTTCCCAACAGACTTTGATTAGTCAGTGGAGAACACATTTAGACGCAATGCAAAACATCTGTCGTACGTCATTAGATAAGATTAGCCGGATAAATTAGATCGATCGTTAACCGATGATCGAGTTTAATGATTTATTAATCGAAATCGACGTAACGCCCATTAAATTTTTATCGATGCCCCATATGCAAATTCTCCTGACCACCTCAGATATATTCGACCATTCGGAACACGTCCATGTCGTACGTAATAAATGGAAATATTATACATGTGTAACGTGCACGTCTATGTACCGCGAGAAGGATGTACTTTATCTCGAGTACGGAAGCTATGCTGCACGTATTGTATTTACGATTATCATTTGTCTCGATTGTTTCACGAACGATACTGGACGATTAACGATAGTCAAAGAACGGGTATCGCTTCCGCGTTTGTTCACGCGGTAGTTGGCTTGTTCAAGGCCGATCGGCACGTGACACCTGTTCCTCTTTCGGATCCTTCGGACTACGACGGTCCCATACGAGAACCGGGGAAACCGCATCTCGAATACACGCGGTTCTTCACCGCGAAAGAGAACATCCGAATAGAGTAACGGCGGACTCGATCCAATCTCGATCGCGTCGTGTAAACACTTCGTTCTTTGTAAGCCTGGTTCCATTGTCTTTAATCGATCAGATTATCACGAATTCCCTGGTCATTGANGCCTGGTTCCATTGTCTTTAATCGATCAGATTATCACGAATTCCCTGGTCGTTGACGCAAGTCACATTTTCATGACGAATTTTCGTTTCGGCCGTGTCGGTTCGACGTTCGAGGGGGGAGGCGAATGTAATTGGAAGATTGACTTTGATTCGCTGGAGAACGGAATCAAGGGAGACTGGTCTATCGTGTATCGCGATAGGTAGTATCGTTATCGCTGGAAGATAGCCATCGTAGCGAGTGTTGCAAGACAACATAAGGCTCTCTCTGTCCACGGGTTCTAGTATCGCGCGAACCGCCGAGCGAAAATTTGATTCTTCCTCTCTTTAAGGAGTGTTGTCGTATCGAAGATTCCTCGTGGAAAATGCGTCGCGCGGTGCTCGCTCGGCCGGGATCGTTCACGGGCTTCCATCTGTTCCGATGATACGCCGCGCATCGCGTTAGTGCGTTTCTGTGTATATGGTTTGACAACCAGCTACTGTCCAGATAAGAGCGTCGATCTTTGAAACGAAGAGGAAGAGAGGAGACCAGCTCGGAGCCGCCCGGTGGCCGCGCCGAGTGGAAAGAAACGGAATAGAAAAAGAAATAAGCGAGGAACACGCGCGGTGATAAAAAAAAGGAACGCGGTCAGAAACGAAAGAGCGAGAGGAGGAAAAAAGAGGCCCGACGCTGGAGGGGGAAGCAAAATCGGGCCAAAGTTTTATTTCGTTGCCGTCGTCGGGTAACGGGAAGAGAGCGAAGGGCCGGCGCGAGGCGCCAGCGTTTTAAGACGTCATCGAGATTTCTGGAAAGCCGAGATATCCGCGTTCCGTGAAATACGCGTTCTCTCTGAAAAAGGATCAAGCGCGATGACCGCGACACGCGTGCAGCCGATCGATAATGAATCGGGTCGTTGCTCCGACTGGTTCGCCGGCCAACCGACCCTGCCGTCCTGCCGATTCGCCTATAAACCGACGCAACAACCCTCGGTCCCCGATTACGGACCGCCGTTCTACCCGACTCAGGAGAGATCCTTCGACGATCGATCCTTAGTCACGAACACTACTATGTCGCATTATCAAGGTCCCGTCTCCTGCGGGGAGCCCTCGGTTCCTCCCTTCGACGGCCAATGCGCTCAATTTCGGGATTGCCCGCCCGGTAACTCGAAGAATTGCCAGCTGGGTCCCATAGACGTCGAGGACCTGGCTCTGTACTTCGACGCCGACAAATCTCAGCCGAATTGCCTGCCGCGGGTCGACAGAGCGAACAGGAGGGCCAGACCGATGAGATACGGCCCGTATCCGAACGACAAACAATTGATCGGGTTCCCGGCGACCGGGATGAATTTCCCTTGCGACGACGAGTGGCTGAACGAGCAATTTTGCAACAGCTGTCCGCAACCGTTCGCTTTTTGCACCGAGGAGCGATGGCTCCAGTGCCCGGCGAGCGATCGTTGCCCCTTGTACGATACCGCCTACTCCTACGGACAAAACGTCCTGCCACCGTGCGCGTACGAGGACCTCGGGAACGGGTATTGCAAATACGAGTACTACACCGAGGACGAGCAGCTTCTCGAGGATTATTTGTAAGTGCTCGGCTCCCCGGGCCGACAGGGTACAAACCATTGACGCGGGCAACCGTAAAACATATTTTTAAAGGCCCAGGTAGCCGAGACGAGATCTTTTACCGTTTATTGCCAAAATTCTAACGGCATTTGCTTTGTACTTGAACAAAGACGTAGAATCGAAAGACGTCTTCACGGTCCACATTTTTCGCGACAAATTTTCATACGTATTCGATATCGTCGGTATAACATATGGTCGGTCTAATAGGGGAAGTAGTCGGTCGAAGGGGATGAATCGAAGGACGGGGACGATCTTATCTATTTAAATATCAAAGAAGTCCGTATCTCGCGCAGTTTTCAACGGTGGGGCCGATAAAACTCCTTTGTCGTGGTTAATTGAAACGATTAAGCTCGCGAAACCGTAATTAAGTGAGACTCGTCGGGGACGGGAAAAATGCGAGCGACCACGATACGGAGACGATGCTGAACGCGTCGAAAGACATTTTCGTAATGTAATCCGTTGCACACGCGTGCACAATCTTTGATAAGCCTCTGATTTCGATGAGAATCATGGTTTATGTACAAAGTAGAACTAGGTAAACGAGTGTGACAGAATTTTTTTTGAGAAACGGAAAAAAGCACCGTTCGAAGGTCACTCTAGAGGAGATAACAGCCTTTCGAGATAGTCGGGACGTGACCAAACGTGTTTGATGTAAATCTCACCTTTTGCCCGATAGATTCGCGCCGTTCCACCCAGATACAACTAAATTACACTCGTGTAACAGTCGTGCACGCGGGAGGGTTAATTGTGTCCGTTCGAATGGCAAGTCATTATCGGTCTATTAATGATCTTTTGCAATCGAGATAGTTCTCGGTTCCGTCAGGGTCACGATTTTTGCTCAACTCCGTCGTCGGGATTTCGCGGTTGTTCAATTACATACGGTTACGTAACGAAAGTCTGAAAAAAGGAACAGGTGTCTCGTTCCCGATTCCCCCGCTGATCTACTCCGATCATTATAATTTCCCACGTTTTACGCGTACGCAGATTTAAATCCCTGACGTAATCTTCGCGTTACTTCTCATAATTAAGAATTACCTGAACGAGCGATCGTTCTATTCGTTCGCAAGACTGATTTATGAAACGAAGGGTTTTCTGCGATTGTTTCCAGGAGTAACGAGAAGAGGAAGGAAAAATCTCGTGACGCGGCACGATGCCGACGAAGCAAGGAGACAGACATATTCACGGAGATGGCAGCCGCCCTTCCGGTGCCACCGGAACAAGCGGCTCACCTCGATAAGGCCAGCGTTATGAGACTAGCCATCGCGTTTTTGAAAGTGCGTTCGGTAGTCGATTCCAGTGAGTATCCAAATGGGTTGACGAAACGTAATCGTTTCCCACGCGTGTGCTATTACGACTTTCACATTTCTTTCTTTTCAATTTATTTTTTAGTCCCAGGCNTACGGAGACGATGCTGAACGCGTCGAAAGACATTTTCGTAATGTAATCCGTTGCACACGCGTGCACAATCTTTGATAAGCCTCTGATTTCGATGAGAATCATGGTTTATGTACAAAGTAGAACTAGGTAAACGAGTGTGACAGAATTTTTTTTGAGAAACGGAAAAAAGCACCGTTCGAAGGTCACTCTAGAGGAGATAACAGCCTTTCGAGATAGTCGGGACGTGACCAAACGTGTTTGATGTAAATCTCACCTTTTGCCCGATAGATTCGCGCCGTTCCACCCAGATACAACTAAATTACACTCGTGTAACAGTCGTGCACGCGGGAGGGTTAATTGTGTCCGTTCGAATGGCAAGTCATTATCGGTCTATTAATGATCTTTTGCAATCGAGATAGTTCTCGGTTCCGTCAGGGTCACGATTTTTGCTCAACTCCGTCGTCGGGATTTCGCGGTTGTTCAATTACATACGGTTACGTAACGAAAGTCTGAAAAAAGGAACAGGTGTCTCGTTCCCGATTCCCCCGCTGATCTACTCCGATCATTATAATTTCCCACGTTTTACGCGTACGCAGATTTCAATCCCTGACGTAATCTTCGCGTTACTTCTCGTAATAAAGAATTACCTGAACGAGCGAACGTTCTATTCGTTCGCAAGACTGATTTATGAAACGAAGGGTTTTCTGCGATTGTTTCCAGGAGTAACGAGAAGAGGAAGGAAAAATCTCGTGACGCGGCACGATGCCGACGAAGCAAGGAGACAGACATATTCACGGAGATGGCAGCCGCCCTTCCGGTGCCACCGGAACAAGCGGCTCACCTCGATAAGGCCAGCGTTATGAGACTAGCCATCGCGTTTTTGAAAGTGCGTTCGGTAGTCGATTCCAGTGAGTATCCAAATGGGTTGACGAAACGTAATCGTTTCCCACGCGTGTGCTATTACGACTTTCACATTTCTTTCTTTTCAATTTATTTTTTAGTCCCAGGCCCGTTAGCCAAGCCCGAGACGTTGAATCAGATGGACGAGTTGTTTACCAAAGCCATGAACGGATTCATGTTGGTGCTTTCGAACGACGGGAGCATCATCTACCTTTCGGAGAACGTCAGCGAATATCTCGGCGTTTCTCAGGTGCATTTTTCATTCGAGAATTTATCTGGGAGCTTGAATTTACGCGAACTAAAAATTTTGAGAATATCGAAAGATCAAGAGTTCTGTTTTTGTTCGTCGCAGATGGACATGTTGGGCCAGAGCGTGTACGAGTACAGCCACCCGTGCGATCACGAGGAATTGCGTGAATACTTGTGCACTAAACCGTGCGAGATCACCGAGAAACGCGTTTGCAGTTTCTTCTTGAGATTCAAGTGCACGTTGACCGGGAAAGGAAGAAAAGTCAACTTGAAAAGCGCTTCTTACAAGGTAAACGATACCGATCTCCGTTTCAAACGAATCTTTTTAATATCAATACAGAACTCTGAATCTTAATAGAAAAACGATCGTTCTGTGTGTTAGGTGATCCATTGCACCGGTAGATTGGCGCACGTTCGCGACCCGGTGTCGAATTCGAAAAGCGACGACGAGGATTGCAGAAGTGACGACGAAATGATCGAACGAGACACCGGAGTCTCTTTGGTGCTACTTGGGTGCCCTATACCGCATCCGAGTAACATAGAGATACCGTTGGGACGTCAAACGTTCCTCTCGAAGCACAGCCTCAGTATGAAATTCACCTACGCCGACGAAAAGTGAGCATATTTAAGGAGTTCTTGAAAGCGGACCGAATCAGGCTCCGTGTACTACGAGTATTAAAAATCTGTTTTCGTCTGTCTCAGGTTGGCCGAATATCTGGGCTGGAACAGCGAGGAGCTGATGGGACAATCGGTTTTCGAGTTCTATCACGCCCTCGACAATTTCGCCATGGACAAGTCTTTTAAATCACGTGAGTAGATGCCAATTGACTGTCACTTGAACAAATCGTTCGCGCGACCCACTCGCTATTTTCGACGCCGACCGTCAACGTTTTATTTGCACGCGTGATCTCCGTGCCGCATCGGAGTTTCAAAAGAAACCGGATTAAATCGTTTATTTTCACGTTTATATTGTTGTTGGGTTTAAACGTCACGCGTGACCTCGTTTCGCACGGGATTCTGGTCCCTTTTTCTCTGTGCATCTGACACGAAAGAAAGTTATGTGTGCTCGCATCGATCGAACGTTAGTCGTCGAGGAAAAAAGTTAGGCCGCGCGTGGGGGGAGGGTAGCTCGAATGGGATCTCGGGTTCGGGTGAACGACACCATAAAGGAAAGAACTTCAAGGACACTAATCCCGTATCAGAACTCTTAGGGGGACGACGTTTCCGTGCGAGTTAGGTCCGACTTAATAATTCCCTCTCGCGACGATCTCAAATTTTCTCGTCGCGTCAATCTCATTTTTTTTACAATTCAATCTTGTGTTACACGAATTGATCACAAAGACGCAACACACCCGTAAAATACTTCGAACCGTTTTTTTTTTTCTTATACGAGGATTAATTCGACGGTCCTAAATTTTTATTACGCGTCCAACAACATGCCTCTGTAAATACTCGATAATCTTAGGGTCGTGCATCAGCTTTCCCGATCGGCCCTTCGAGCTGAACCCGCATTTTCTCTCGATTTTACGCGTCGGGACCAACGATATATGCGAACCGTGATAATGGGAACCTTCGTGGAATCGTTCAGACCATTGAGAAAACCTGATAAGCCGATCCAATAAACGGTATCAAAATTCTCTGCGAAAGTGTCGAATCACTCTGCCGGCTTCTTAAGAAAACTGACGGCATTCAATCGCATTCTTATTGCAGTCCGACATGACGTCACGTCGCAAAGGATGCAATAGGTAAAAATTTGTCTGAGCCTGCTCAGCTCTCGGTTGGCCCACCCAATGTTCCCGAGCATTGAGAATTGTTACAATAAAATTATTTACAATACCTAACGAATTCCCATAAGTGTTGCGTCATGAGCTATCGAAATTTCACGTTCGCTACGTGCTAGAAATTTAATGAGGGAGGGAGGAAGGGATTGGCGATTACGGCGCGAAACTTTCGTCATCCAGGACGCGTAGCGTGCGCAGTGCGCGATCCAGCGGCGTTATATAGCACCGGGATCGGGAAGGTGCATCAGGAGTCGTTCCGACGCCGTTAACCCTTCGCTTCCCTTGTTTCAGTGTTCAGCAAGGGCCAGTGCGAGACGGTGGCCTACAGATTTCTTGGCAAACGGGGTGGATACGCCTGGGTGGTCACACAAGCCACTTTGATCCACTGTGTCAAACAACAGAAACCGCAGTCCGTCGTCTGCGTCAACTACATCCTAAGGTAGGATCTCAAATTCGTCTTGTGTCACTCGTCCATATGCATGATCTTCCGAGAGTATCTTCCGTACTGCTTTTATTCTGTGTTGCACGTTGAATGTGATCCGATTTTTGTGAATCCGACGAAATTGATTTTCGATAGTTTACAGAAAATTTTGAAATTAATTTTTTCATTTAAGAATCGTATCGTTTATATCTTTCAATTCTTTCTCATTGAAATGTATTTCGTCGAGAAAAGAAGTTGTATACGATTCTGCTCGATTAGAGGAAAAAGTGTAACTCGAACTTTAATGAAAGGGAAGCCGCTTTACGGCGCTCGTAAACGCGTTCAGTTTTTCCACGGCATCGGATTACGCGGTGTTTTTCTTAGTAGATTCTTTTCAGCTGCGGACACGGTCAATCGGGCTCGACAAGGTAAGTGACATTGTGTTTCACCCTTGCTCGCATGCAGACTCTCGTTATCGATCTTTCGCGGAAGATACTCTCGATATAGGCGTCGACTTTACCGCGGTCTCGGATTTTACGAGCGAATTTATGGAAACGGGGGAGCAGTCTTTAGGAGGGTCATCCCTTTCGCCGTCCCCAGGAAACGGGAGACGTCGTTCTGACGTAACACGCCTCGGCCGCGTCCCGGGCGTCGTCGCTACGATTTGCGTCAGGCTCGGTCGCGAAAACGTGCCGGACGACACGTCGAGTTTTGAGTTTTAATATAGCGTTGTACCACGAGGCGAGTTCTTCCGCGAAACGTAGTAGAACAGTCTCATCGGCAATTATGACGCAAGACCACCGGAATCTACGACTCGCTTATAACTCGGAACAGGCACGATCAATATTTATCGAAACTGTTATTTCTATTACTTTCCAGACGACTGTCGACGTACAGATATACCGATCGAATTTGTGAATTTGCATAAGGTCCAAGCCTGACGTCCAAATTTCATCGTAAAAAGGGAAGAGATAAAACAAATAGGGGTATTAGAGCTCCTTTAACTGGTAGCGCAAACAGTCGCGTGTATCCGGCAACTTGGCCGTTGAGGAACAAATAGAAGCGTTTCCCGTTTCTCTCCCTCTTTCATCCCCTTCGGTAATTTCGGGACAGTGACATTCCTTGCCACGCGCGACTCGCCCTCCCGGGGTAACGTACGAACGGGTCCACCCTTGGAACCAGTAAGATGATAGTCTACCGAGTCGAATCCCGTGGCCCATATAAACAGGTCCCTGACACCCTTCGCCACCCTCTCGCGAGAACTCCGATCGCACTCGGATAAATTTCTCCCTCTTCCTCTCTCAGTCGCTCTCCTCGGATCTTTTCTCGCTGAAACTTCCTTCCGGATTTCGCTTCGTTTCGGGGATTTTTATCGGTCCCTCGGGCGCGTCGTTTCGATCGTCTCCGCCTTTTACTCTCGTAGAAAATCGTAAATCGATGCGGTCACTTTTATTTCAACCCCTTCGGGGTAGAATATAATGTCAAAGCTACAGAAATATTTATCTTACTATATTTCCTTATGTGATTACTCTTCTCTGTGTTGACTTTTGAAACGTGTCGTTATAATTTATGCTGCACGGAGGTCGCGACGTGCCAAATTTTTTGGAGGCGCCAATTTCGGGTTGCGTAACAGGCTTCGATACGGCGGTCGTGAAACGAGTGATTCAAACGGTTAACTTTTTGTCGATTACTTTGTTGAAAGCCGCACGGGCGCGAGGTCTCGAGTCGGATGCATTTCTTCTCTCAGTCCTGAGAGTTCTTACGCGTTTTGAACGTTGGAGGAGAAAAAAGACTGCAGCGGCCTCGCCTCGGTATTTTTCATCGATTTTCACGGGCCTTCTCACGGGTAGAAGGTCAACCCTTTTTAAAGCACGGAAGTGCCACTCCAATTCCTGAATTCCAATTTTCCGCCAGAGAGAAAACAGAGAGTACTTCTCCTAGAGACAGCTATACTGCTCGAGGTGTTAATCATTTTCGCGAGAGCACAACATAAACCTAAGGAACTTACTTCCCATTCCAAAATCGCTATCTCTGTCTACCGGGGAATTAGCAATCGGTTTCTAATTAAATTTCGACAAACACAGTTTCCGTTCGATCGAGATGCAATTAAAAGGGAAGGAAGAAAGAGCGTAATTCGTGGCAAGTGGCCGATATCGCGGAAGGGGTTTCGGTGGGGGGTCTAACGAGCAGCCGAAAACAGGGGCAGAGGTGTGGGAGGGTTCCCGGTGACTGGGTGAGAGAGAGGAGATAGTGAAAGCTCCCGGTGGCGAATGCATCGCGAAGGGCAGAGCGCGGCGCTTGCGTATCGTCATCCGCGTTCCTCCCGCGGTCGTCGATACTGCTCTCTTGTTCGTTTAGAGCACACACAGAGTGTCGGTCGGCGCGACCCCGAACGAAAGTGAGAGGACCGCGAGAGATCATCCCGAAGCGAAGGGGAGAAAGTCGGCCCGCTCTCGGCGCACACTCGGGACACCCTCGCCCGTTCGGCGCACGCAGTCCGTTTTGCAATTCCGCGAACGCGATACCGTCCGGTTCTCAGACGGGCCACGGTGTTCGTCGCGTTTACCTCCTTCCAGGGACAGAGCGTAAGTAACGCGGCAAGAGGCACCCACCCGTGTGTGTGTCGCACAGCGAGGAAGCCAACCCCATCGGAGATCGATCCCGCTCGTAAACTGCGTTCGCTAGGGGTAAAACCCCGTCCCGCTCTCGGGCTACCTTGAAATCATTGACGGCCGCGTTCAAGAACTCTTCTTTCATGCCGCGCTCTCATTCTTTAATCTCGCGTCCGGAACGCTTTAATCGTCGAACTTCTCCGATTAGTTTCGATCGCGGTCAATCCACGTCGTCAGTGGAACGAGGGGTGAAACGTCGCCAGTGAAACGATCGTCGGAGTCGTTTCGAAGTGAGATTCAGCTGTGCTCGTGGGTCGACAGATTTGAGAGAACACAGTGGCCGCGCGAACAGCATAAGTAGCACGAGCTTCGGTTATAGCAAAGAACAACACGCGTTTGTCAAAGTGCGTCTCGCTCGGGCTGGGAGCAGTGTATGACCTGATTAGAAAATAGCTGAATGATAAACACGGTAGCGTTCTGCCACCGTGCGCGTACGAGGACCTCGGGAACGGGTATTGCAAATACGGGTACACCGAGGACGAGCAGCTTCTCGAGGATTATTTGTAAGTGCTCGGCTCCCCGGCCCGACAGGGTACAAACCATTGACCCCCGCGGGCAAGCGTCAAACATATTTTTAAAGGGCCAGGTAGCCGAGACGAGATCTTCTACCGTTTATTGCCAAAATTCTAACGGCATTTGCTTTGTACTTGAACAAAGACGTAGAATCGAAAGACGTCTTTACGGTCCACATTTTTCGCGACGAATTTTCACACGTATTCGATATCGTCGGTATAACATATGGTCGGTCTAATAGGGGAAGTAGTCGGTCGAAGGGGATGAATCGAAGGACGGGGACGATCTTATCTATTTAAATATCAAAGAAGTCCGTATCTCGCGCAGTTTTCAACGGTGGGGCCGATAAAACTCCTTTGTCGTGGTTAATTGAAACGATTAAGCTCGCGAAACCGTAATTAAGTGAGACTCGTCGGGGACGGGAAAAATGCGAGCGACCACGATACGGAGACGATGCTGAACGCGTCGAAAGACATTTTCGTAATGTAATCCGTTGCACACGCGTGCACAATCTTTGATAAGCCTCTGATTTCGATGAGAATCATGGTTTATGTACAAAGTAGAACTAGGTAAACGAGTGTGACAGAATTTTTTTTGAGAAACGGAAAAAAGCACCGTTCGAAGGTCACTCTAGAGGAGATAACAGCCTTTCGAGATAGTCGGGACGTGACCAAACGTGTTTGATGTAAATCTCACCTTTTGCCCGATAGATTCGCGCCGTTCCACCCAGATACAACTAAATTACACTCGTGTAACAGTCGTGCACGCGGGAGGGTTAATTGTGTCCGTTCGAATGGCAAGTCATTATCGGTCTATTAATGATCTTTTGCAATCGAGATAGTTCTCGGTTCCGTCAGGGTCACGATTTTTGCTCAACTCCGTCGTCGGGATTTCGCGGTTGTTCAATTACATACGGTTACGTAACGAAAGTCTGAAAAAAGGAACAGGTGTCTCGTTCCCGATTCCCCCGCTGATCTACTCCGATCATTATAATTTCCCACGTTTTACGCGTACGCAGATTTCAATCCCTGACGTAATCTTCGCGTTACTTCTCATAATAAAGAATTACCTGAACGAGCGATCGTTCTATTCGTTCGCAAGACTGATTTATGAAACGAAGGGTTTTCTGCGATTGTTTCCAGGAGTAACGAGAAGAGGAAGGAAAAATCTCGTGACGCGGCACGATGCCGACGAAGCAAGGAGACAGACATATTCACGGAGATGGCAGCCGCCCTTCCGGTGCCACCGGAACAAGCGGCTCACCTCGATAAGGCCAGCGTTATGAGACTAGCCATCGCGTTTTTGAAAGTGCGTTCGGTAGTCGATTCCAGTGAGTATCCAAATGGGTTGACGAAACGTAATCGTTTCCCACGCGTGTGCTATTACGACTTTCACATTTCTTTCTTTTCAATTTATTTTTTAGTCCCAGGCCCGTTAGCCAAGCCCGAGACGTTGAATCAGATGGACGAGTTGTTTACCAAAGCCATGAACGGATTCATGTTGGTGCTTTCGAACGACGGGAGCATCATCTACCTTTCGGAGAACGTCAGCGAATATCTCGGCGTTTCTCAGGTGCATTTTTCATTCGAGAATTTATCTGGGAGCTTGAATTTACGCGAACTAAAAATTTTGAGAATATCGAAAGATCAAGAGTTCTGTTTTTGTTCGTCGCAGATGGACATGTTGGGCCAGAGCGTGTACGAGTACAGCCACCCGTGCGATCACGAGGAATTGCGTGAATACTTGTGCACTAAACCGTGCGAGATCACCGAGAAACGCGTTTGCAGTTTCTTCTTGAGATTCAAGTGCACGTTGACCGGGAAAGGAAGAAAAGTCAACTTGAAAAGCGCTTCTTACAAGGTAAACGATACCGATCTCCGTTTCAAACGAATCTTTTTAATATCAATACAGAACTCTGAATCTTAATAGAAAAACGATCGTTCTGTGTGTTAGGTGATCCATTGCACCGGTAGATTGGCGCACGTTCGCGACCCGGTGTCGAATTCGAAAAGCGACGACGAGGATTGCAGAAGTGACGACGAAATGATCGAACGAGACACCGGAGTCTCTTTGGTGCTACTTGGGTGCCCTATACCGCATCCGAGTAACATAGAGATACCGTTGGGACGTCAAACGTTCCTCTCGAAGCACAGCCTCAGTATGAAATTCACCTACGCCGACGAAAAGTGAGCATATTTAAGGAGTTCTTGAAAGCGGACCGAATCAGGCTCCGTGTACTACGAGTATTAAAAATCTGTTTTCGTCTGTCTCAGGTTGGCCGAATATCTGGGCTGGAACAGCGAGGAGCTGATGGGACAATCGGTTTTCGAGTTCTATCACGCCCTCGACAATTTCGCCATGGACAAGTCTTTTAAATCACGTGAGTAGATGCCAATTGACTGTCACTTGAACAAATCGTTCGCGCGACCCACTCGCTATTTTCGACGCCGACCGTCAACGTTTTATTTGCACGCGTGATCTCCGTGCCGCATCGGAGTTTCAAAAGAAACCGGATTAAATCGTTTATTTTCACGTTTATATTGTTGTTGGGTTTAAACGTCACGCGTGACCTCGTTTCGCACGGGATTCTGGTCCCTTTTTCTCTGTGCATCTGACACGAAAGAAAGTTATGTGTGCTCGCATCGATCGAACGTTAGTCGTCGAGGAAAAAAGTTAGGCCGCGCGTGGGGGGAGGGTAGCTCGAATGGGATCTCGGGTTCGGGTGAACGACACCATAAAGGAAAGAACTTCAAGGACACTAATCCCGTATCAGAACTCTTAGGGGGACGACGTTTCCGTGCGAGTTAGGACCGACTTAATAATTCCATCTCGCGACGATCTCAAATTTTCTCGTCGCGTCAATCTCATTTTTTTTACAATTCAATCTTGTGTTACACGAATTGATCACAAAGACGCAACACACCCGTAAAATACTTCGAACCGTTTTTTTTTTTCTTATACGAGGATTAATTCGACGGTCCTAAATTTTTATTACGCGTCCAACAACATGCCTCTGTAAATACTCGATAATCTTAGGGTCGTGCATCAGCTTTCCCGATCGGCCCTTCGAGCTGAACCCGCATTTTCTCTCGATTTTACGCGTCGGGACCAACGATATATGCGAACCGTGATAATGGGAACCTTCGTGGAATCGTTCAGACCATTGAGAAAACCTGATAAGCCGATCCAATAAACGGTATCAAAATTCTCTGCGAAAGTGTCGAATCACTCTGCCGGCTTCTTAAGAAAACTGACGGCATTCAATCGCATTCTTATTGCAGTCCGACATGACGTCACGTCGCAAAGGATGCAATAGGTAAAAATTTGTCTGAGCCTGCTCAGCTCTCGGTTGGCCCACCCAATGTTCCCGAGCATTGAGAATTGTTACAATAAAATTATTTACAATACCTAACGAATTCCCATAAGTGTTGCGTCATGAGCTATCGAAATTTCACGTTCGCTACGTGCTAGAAATTTAATGAGGGAGGGAGGAAGGGATTGGCGATTACGGCGCGAAACTTTCGTCATCCAGGACGCGTAGCGTGCGCAGTGCGCGATCCAGCGGCGTTATATAGCACCGGGATCGGGAAGGTGCATCAGGAGTCGTTCCGACGCCGTTAACCCTTCGCTTCCCTTGTTTCAGTGTTCAGCAAGGGCCAGTGCGAGACGGTGGCCTACAGATTTCTTGGCAAACGGGGTGGATACGCCTGGGTGGTCACACAAGCCACTTTGATCCACTGTGTCAAACAACAGAAACCGCAGTCCGTCGTCTGCGTCAACTACATCCTAAGGTAGGATCTCAAATTCGTCTTGTGTCACTCGTCCATATGCATGATCTTCCGAGAGTATCTTCCGTACTGCTTTTATTCTGTGTTGCACGTTGAATGTGATCCGATTTTTGTGAATCCGACGAAATTGATTTTCGATAGTTTACAGAAAATTTTGAAATTAATTTTTTCATTTAAGAATCGTATCGTTTATATCTTTCAATTCTTTCTCATTGAAATGTATTTCGTCGAGAAAAGAAGTTGTATACGATTCTGCTCGATTAGAGGAAAAAGTGTAACTCGAACTTTAATGAAAGGGAAGCCGCTTTACGGCGCTCGTAAACGCGTTCAGTTTTTCCACGGCATCGGATTACGCGGTGTTTTTCTTAGTAGATTCTTTTCAGCTGCGGACACGGTCAATCGGGCTCGACAAGGTAAGTGACATTGTGTTTCACCCTTGCTCGCATGCAGACTCTCGTTATCGATCTTTCGCGGAAGATACTCTCGATATAGGCGTCGACTTTACCGCGGTCTCGGATTTTACGAGCGAATTTATGGAAACGGGGGAGCAGTCTTTAGGAGGGTCATCCCTTTCGCCGTCCCCAGGAAACGGGAGACGTCGTTCTGACGTAACACGCCTCGGCCGCGTCCCGGGCGTCGTCGCTACGATTTGCGTCAGGCTCGGTCGCGAAAACGTGCCGGACGACACGTCGAGTTTTGAGTTTTAATATAGCGTTGTACCACGAGGCGAGTTCTTCCGCGAAACGTAGTAGAACAGTCTCATCGGCAATTATGACGCAAGACCACCGGAATCTACGACTCGCTTATAACTCGGAACAGGCACGATCAATATTTATCGAAACTGTTATTTCTATTACTTTCCAGACGACTGTCGACGTACAGATATACCGATCGAATTTGTGAATTTGCATAAGGTCCAAGCCTGACGTCCAAATTTCATCGTAAAAAGGGAAGAGATAAAACAAATAGGGGTATTAGAGCTCCTTTAACTGGTAGCGCAAACAGTCGCGTGTATCCGGCAACTTGGCCGTTGAGGAACAAATAGAAGCGTTTCCCGTTTCTCTCCCTCTTTCATCCCCTTCGGTAATTTCGGGACAGTGACATTCCTTGCCACGCGCGACTCGCCCTCCCGGGGTAACGTACGAACGGGTCCACCCTTGGAACCAGTAAGATGATAGTCTACCGAGTCGAATCCCGTGGCCCATATAAACAGGTCCCTGACACCCTTCGCCACCCTCTCGCGAGAACTCCGATCGCACTCGGATAAATTTCTCTCTCTTTCTCTCTCAGTCGCTCTCCTCGGATCTTTTCTCGCTGAAACTTCCTTCCGGATTTCGCTTCGTTTCGGGGATTTTTATCGGTCCCTCGGGCGCGTCGTTTCGATCGTCTCCGCCTTTTACTCTCGTAGAAAATCGTAAATCGATGCGGTCACTTTTATTTCAACCCCTTCGGGGTAGAATATAATGTCAAAGCTACAGAAATATTTATCTTACTATATTTCCTTATGTGATTACTCTTCTCTGTGTTGACTTTTGAAACGTGTCGTTATAATTTATGCTGCACGGAGGTCGCGACGTGCCAAATTTTTTGGAGGCGCCAATTTCGGGTTGCGTAACAGGCTTCGATACGGCGATCGTGAAACGAGTGATTCAAACGGTTAACTTTTTGTCGATTACTTTGTTGAAAGCCGCACGGGCGCGAGGTCTCGAGTCGGATGCATTTCTTCTCTCAGTCCTGAGAGTTCTTACGCGTTTTGAACGTTGGAGGAGAAAAAAGACTGCAGCGGCCTCGCCTCGGTATTTTTCATCGATTTTCACGGGCCTTCTCACGGGTAGAAGGTCAACCCTTTTTAAAGCACGGAAGTGCCACTCCAATTCCTGAATTCCAATTTTCCGCCAGAGAGAAAACAGAGAGTACTTCTCCTAGAGACAGCTATACTGCTCGAGGTGTTAATCATTTTCGCGAGAGCACAACATAAACCTAAGGAACTTACTTCCCATTCCAAAATCGCTATCTCTGTCTACCGGGGAATTAGCAATCGGTTTCTAATTAAATTTCGACAAACACAGTTTCCGTTCGATCGAGATGCAATTAAAAGGGAAGGAAGAAAGAGCGTAATTCGTGGCAAGTGGCCGATATCGCGGAAGGGGTTTCGGTGGGGGCTCTAACGAGCAGCCGAAAACAGGGGCAGAGGTGTGGGAGGGTTCCCGGTGACTGGGTGAGAGAGAGGAGATAGTGAAAGCTCCCGGTGGCGAATGCATCGCGAAGGGCAGAGCGCGGCGCTTGCGTATCGTCATCCGCGTTCCTCCCGCGGTCGTCGATACTGCTCTCTTGTTCGTTTAGAGCACACACAGAGTGTCGGTCGGCGCGACCCCGAACGAAAGTGAGAGCACCGCGAGAGATCATCCCGAAGCGAAGGGGAGAAAGTCGGCCCGCTCTCGGCGCACACTCGGTCGCGCGGGACACCCTCGCCCGTTCGGCGCACGCAGTCCGTTTTGCAATTCCGCGAACGCGATACCGTCCGGTTCTCAGACGGGCCACGGTGTTCGTCGCGTTTACCTCCTTCCAGGGACAGAGCGTAAGTAACGCGGCAAGAGGCACCCACCCGTGTGTGTGTCGCACAGCGAGGAAGCCAACCCCATCGGAGATCGATCCCGCTCGTAAACTGCGTTCGCTAGGGGTAAAACCCCGTCCCGCTCTCGGGCTACCTTGAAATCATTGACGGCCGCGTTCAAGAACTCTTCTTTCATGCCGCGCTCTCATTCTTTAATCTCGCGTCCGGAACGCTTTAATCGTCGAACTTCTCCGATTAGTTTCGATCGCGGTCAATCCACGTCGTCAGTGGAACGAGGGGTGAAACGTCGCCAGTGAAACGATCGTCGGAGTCGTTTCGAAGTGAGATTCAGCTGTGCTCGTGGGTCGACAGATTTGAGAGAACACAGTGGCCGCGCGAACAGCATAAGTAGCACGAGCTTCGGTTATAGCAAAGAACAACACGCGTTTGTCAAAGTGCGTCTCGCTCGGGCTGGGAGCAGTGTATGACCTGATTAGAAAATAGCTGAATGATAAACACGGTAGCGTGCCAAGTGCCTTTTGCAGCTAAAAATTGTTTCGTGGAACGACTCGGTGTCATGGTGGATGTATCGGTAGAAACTCGCGTGACGGTATTAATTCGCCGAGAGAATTGAGCTCCGATGATACGATCGATCGATTGCTCGCGCAGCCACACGTTCACAGTTTCATTCAGAAACGAGCAGGCCAGTTTTCGGATCGGTCGGTGAGTGGGGAGAGACGTGGGTGTCGCGCGTAAAAGGTGCTACCGGAGTATCATAAATGCGCGGTGGACGCGGTTCAGAAATGCGAATCGAGACGGACCGTAGTTTTTTGGCTGTCTCAAAACGATAGAATCGATCCGCGGGGCAATCCTAAAGGGGATGGATCCGGAAGCGTCGATCGGTCTCGTGCAAAATCTTTTTCTCCACCGAGAATTGCAAAATGATTAAAAGTTCGTCGAACGACGTCGTACCTAATCGCGACGCGTCGTGCTCGTCAGACGAGAGAAAGACAGTCGAATGTTCTCCGAATTTCATGGTCGGGAAGATAGAAGTATTTCTTTCGCTAGGTCGTTCATAGAAACGCACCGGACGCGATATTCTTCGAGCAGATACACGGTGTGTCCGGTCGACACACGATAGCAAACCATATCCTTTGAAGCTAACGTTACTTAATGGACATTCAGGTTGTACGCGAACCTGTGGGAAGAGCGGTCTTCCGGTCGGAAAAGAACTGTAACGCGTGGGCAGATCGTCCTCGTCCTCCTCCTCCTCCTCCTCGCGACACCGTTCCCAATTGCAAATTTCAACTTTGTTCCGACTCGGAACGTTATCGTTTCATCTGCATAATGCTATTCCAAACTTCGTCGGAGTCATCGCCTTCGCCAACGGAAAAGATTAGCAACAGTTGGACTCGCGGTAATAGTAAAAAGTTCGTCCGAGACAGAAATTCACTGGTTTCCAAGTCCGAGGAAATCCGAGACCGATTCGCACAGCGGGACACAAGTACGCAGATAAATCGTTATTTATCATTTATCTTCGAGTACAAAAAGTGGTATATTTTACGCTCGCGAGTTTACACGTTCCCAGTTGGAAAACATTATTAGCATCGTATTTGTTGAAAACTACGTGCGCGCGTCATAAGATTTGTATCGATTGTAAAAGTCACGACTATTTTATGCTCAAGGGTTAAAGTGTATTGACTTCAATTGAATCATGATCGTCGTCGAGATCGAGCGAACGAAAACGTTTGCACACATTGTGAATGTATCTTATAATAATGCGAACGTTCCAGTAATCGGTCCGTTTCATAACGGCGAGCAACTCATATAATCTCGACCGAGTCCTGGCGTTATCAATTCGCGATAAACTCGCCGAAAGAGCGGACCGAACGCCGTCTAGCAAGAGGAATATAGTAGGTGGTATATAGAGTTTGTTGTGAGGACAGGGCATCCGTCGAACGTCAGTAACGCGATGACCGCGTGCCGGGTCTGAAAATAATCATTCAGCGCGACAACAACCGGGGATCCGCTGTTTTGATCTCGACCCGATTACGCGATTACGACCTCGAATGAGAGAGAGAGAGAGAGAAGTATTTCTCGATCAGGATCGATATCGTCGGAGAGACACGACCCACGCGTTTTTTCCGGCTTATCAATTTTGAACGCGAGCGAGCATAGGTCAGCCGTGGAACACGCGAGGCGATCGTCGTTACTCGGTCAGAACGGTCTTTTTCCATCTCCGTGCAACTCGGATGAGTTCGCTCTTATGTCATCGCCTCACGCTTCTCAAATAAGAGGCTAACAATACGTACGCGCATCGCGTTATGCAACCCGTGTAAAGTAGATAACGCGCACGGCAACCGAGAGTGCAGATATCGTGTACCCGCGCGCCGGAATCAATCGGATCACACTTTCGTCACATGGCGAGAAAAATTAGGCGACCGTCCGTTTCCGTCGAGTCGAACATCGTCTACGTTCGCGACCGCGGATCTTTCAGAAGGATCGACGTTACGTAAACGAGAACGACGACTCGACCGCGGATTTCTCTGCAGAATAAGACATGCGAGGCATCGATTCGACGAACTACATTCGACGAGAGTGCATTTTTCCGTCGACACTCTGTGCACTTTTGTGTACTACCTCTATTCTTCACGCGTTTTAGACGCACGAAATCCACGGTCTTCGAGCTTTTGTCGGCATCAGGTACAACTAATCTCTCGCGATCGTTCTCGAATATCTTTTTGTTCGAAAGGCCAAAGGGAAATACTTGGTTAATGGATGTTGAAATTTGTTTACGTATCATAAAGCGTTCAGTTTTCGCAGGCCAGGAGCGGTTCGCGAGCGGCCTTGACTCGGCCTAGCCGGTTCGATTGCATAAGAATAATTTTCAGCGACGAGAGGCGTGGAACGGAATCAGACCTCGATAGATCCAATAGGTGTATCGATTGATTCCTCGTGGAATCGCAGCCGTTTAACGGTCTACGACGACGATCTTCGCGCTCTTCTGCGTTATTTATCTCCGGAACCGTGTCGCAGATAACGGTCTCGTACGATTTTCTCGCGTTCGTACTCGTATTATTAGAAGAAGTAAAATTTTCCTCTACGCTCGAATCTTTCGGCCTTGTCAAACGGTTCGAC
This sequence comes from Ceratina japonica, assembly GCA_019453355.1. Lineage (NCBI taxonomy): Eukaryota > Metazoa > Arthropoda > Insecta > Hymenoptera > Apidae > Ceratina > Ceratina japonica. The sequence goes on along the minus strand of SMSR01016098.1, from coordinate 14,086 downwards.
TATTATTCTCGCATCGAGGAACTGCACCTTGAGCGATTCGGTTGAAAGGAACAATCGAAGTCTCGCCACAGATTCTTGGCACGAGGTTCTCTCTCGTCAGTGGTCCGCTGTGATCCTACACGTGCTCGCTCACAAAGGACGCTCCATCCCCGTTTCCTGTGTTACCATTTCGTTTGACGACAGTCGATCATAACAGCGCGAACTCTTACCGAATTAATACTCGCGAACGAACGATTCGCGAGTGGACGGAAAGACGGAATCAGACAAATCGTTCCGAACGCGAAGTCGAACGCGAAGTCGATTAGAGTAGTCGGATCGGCGGAGGGTCGTTTACTCTTCCCGGTTCGATTTGGGACACCTCTCATTGTTTCCTGACCGAGTTCTGCCTTTATTTCGAATATGTTACGGTCGCGTCAAACGGCGAACGTTGAATACGTATACAGAGAAATGAGAACTCACATCGTGTGGCTCGTTTCGTTCTTCCGCGGAGAAATCGTTACAAGAACTTTTTTCTAAAAATGAGCACTCCAAATTGATCGAAGGGCGAACACAGGAGCCGAGATTGATAAACAACGTAATTTATATTTCGCTGTCGCTCTTCCAGCAGCGCTCATCGGCAAATATTTTTAACTTTAACGTCTACGACCACTTTTAATTTAGCGACCCACATTAAATCCCGTGATTTACGATCGCTCAGAGTATCATTTAACGCTCTGTTCCTATTACCCGAACATCATTCGATCGAGCCGTCTAATAAATATACCGACTGATTTTCCTCGTAACATCGTTCTTCCCTCGCGCGAAGTTCGACGTCCCGAATTGAACGCGGGCTACGCGGGATATTTTTAAAGTTTCGTTTCACGACAGGAGCCCCGGTTCGTCGCTGGACTACCATAAAACTTTGTTTTTTACGGGATCTCGAATTTAATGGAACTAATGACCCGCAGAGATACACCGCTAAGTGTTTTCTTTCTCGGGGGAATAACAGTTAACTGGATAAAAACCGATTTTCATCTTTCGTTCTCGTACATCAAGATTCCTCTGAATACGAAATCCTCTGTTAATCAGGATTATTCCCCCGTGCGTTAAAACGTCTCGGTCTTCTGGTTTCCTCGAAGTCGGTTCGAACTAATCCTTCGGGATCAAGATCGAGATAAAGACCTGCCCCTTTTACGGCCGCTCGCGACGTTAGTCAGAAAAGCCAGAGGCTTTGTCGGTCGAGAGAGCTAAACAAGTTTCCGACTTCTATCGCTGGTACTCGACGATTACAAAAATCTAGCCAATTTTTATATCGATCGATTATCGCGAGAATTTGTTCGTTTGATCGCACGTCGTCGATGAATGGACTCGTAAGAATTCTATACGCGTGTTACGAGAACCCAGATGGATCGGGACATCGAACCGGCGGCGGCGTCGCGAAAGCACGCGAGCATAAAGAGAGGGAGCTGAAAAGGAGGAGTAGGTTATATTTCGGTCGTCCCGTTGTTTGTCCGTCCAATTTACTCCGTCCCACGCGTTTGTCACACAGCTTGTTCCACGATCTATCTATTTTTTTTTTGCCTCCTACCCCGACGCGTTTTTCCGGGCTCGGTTTCGCGATTGAGTAACCCGCCACGCTTCTCTCGCCTATATCCATCGGATTTCGTCAGACCGCGCGGTTTATCTCCAGGTTCGCAGATAATCGGCCGGCCGAGTTTAGTGGACGCGCCTCGCCTCGAAATTCTTTAATTCGCAGTCGTTCGCCAGCCGCGAACACGGAGCCGCTTCGGCCGCCAGTTCGATCGACGTCCTCCGATCGCGTGACTCGCCGTTCAACGCGAACCAGACGTCTACGAAATCGTCTACCGTAATCGTCGGGCAAAACGGCACGCGTTTACCCACTCTTCAGATAACCAAGTCTCCGACTCTTTTTGCTATTCATCGTAGATCTAGTGTTCAGTTTGCACAGTGTTTCGGGTTAAATAAATGCGCGAATCGAAGACTCGTGACTATTTACCGCAGGAACTTCGCCGACGTTTCCGATAAGAGGTGCGAAAATCCGAGTGAACAACCGATGAGATCACAGCGATCGAATTTAATTAGTTTCGCGGAACTGCGATTATCGACGATTACTCTGCACGGTAAAACCGGAACGTGTCTTCTTCGATTTTCGGTTCTGGTCGGTCGACGGCGATACCGGCTTCCGTCACGTGGACACTTAATTATTACAACCGGAACTGAACGCGCGTGAACGCTCGCGTAATACCCGAATTCCGCGGCGCGTTTGCCCCGGCTAGAATCACCGTCGATTTCCCACCGACGTACGAAATCCTATTTCTTTACTTGCAAATTCGCTTCTTGCGGCATTGACGGTATAATGCCGGCCATGAATATTTAGATCGTTCTCGTGCATACGTCGTGTACGTGCGAATAATTATTTTTCCTACTTCACGGTTGGAGAACTTTTCCAAATTCAGAATTTCCAACGAAAGCCGTGGATCATTTTTGACTCGTCGTCGCAGAATCGAAACTAACCGAGAATTAAAAAATTTAGTCGACCTATAGCACGATCGCGTGAACGCGTTCGGTGTCGTTCGTCTAAGGGAACGATCCCCAACTCTCGTGGACGACCCTTATTTCCACGATCGGTATCGCGGTATTATAATTGTTCGATCGAACGAGTAACGCGAGTCGCGACGCGGACGGCAAGTGCAGCAAGTGCATCAGAGGCAGTACGCAGACAGAAAGAGCGAAACTCGCAACTCGCCAGTGCGAGCGCAGCAACGTTTCACGCTGGCAGAGTGTCAGTGGCTGGTGGCAATCGCGCGGCTCACGGACATTTGCCGGAAAGTGCGTTTGATACACTGTCTCGAATCCCGTCGACCTCCTACGTTCGATCTCGCGTTCCTCGATCGTCCCCCTCGTACTCCCCTTAAAAAATCGAACCCTCCCCGATGGACAGATCGTTTTCGACGAAAGATCGACTGGGAAAAACTGTTTACAAGTGAATCGGACGGTAATATCGATCGGTGCGACGGACAGATAGTTCTTAGTCTCCTACGGAGGAGAGAACTGTTCGAGGAAAACAGACGATGACAAGAGGAAGAGGATTCTTCTAGATTTTCCTAGCAGAAGGTATATCGAATTTCCCTGGACCGGTCGACCGTCCGCGAACGCGTAAACAGAACGTGTTTCTCCTCGATTGACTTTGTTCGCAACGCAAATCACTTTCCTCGATCATTTTTCTTACGATTCGATTACTGTCAACGATACAGATAAGTGAACAGCATTGGCAAGCTTCTGTTTCTGTTTATCATCCGATCATTATTTCTATTCGTCGAACAGTTATAGTCGGTGTACAGGAATAACGAACGAACGAACAGAGAATTAAGAGAAGAAACTTCGCACCGCTGTTTTTCCCAACGCGTTCAACGAATCCGATGGGAGGTAGTCGGTCGCGGTCGGATCGCGCGATCGATCAATTTTCGCGGAGCAGCGTCGTGACTGCGTTTCATTACGTAACGACGACGCGTCGTTGATCGTTCGGAAACCCGGTGGCAAACGCGCGCAGAGAGCCAGGATCTTCTCCTCGTAAGATCGAAACCGGACACGCGCACAGATTTATTTTCTTGCCCGAGCGCAAAAACCATTATTGTAAACACGTAACAGAGTTTTTAATCGACGCCCCCGGTTCTCGTCACGCGATCGCTACGTCTCTCCTCGTACACGTCAGACGGGCCGGAGGCTCGTTCCGTCGCACCGCTTGCCAAAATTCTATAGTCTGACCATCTCTCAGCGTTGACGAACGTTATTTTCGCGCGTGTTCCGCGGAAGCGCGTGCCCCGTTTCCGCTTCAAGGGCAGAGACCGAGTCCCTTGGGGACCATGCCAATTCGCTTTGTTTCGTTTATCGGACAAAAGGTTCGTTCTCCTAATGAATTCGTCGTTCGACCGATGTTCGACGACGCACTCGTCGCTCGAACGTGTTTTAACGTTGCCAAAAGATTTTGACACTTGGTGAGAAAATAAAGTGTTCAAACTGACATCGCGGTTCAGAGACGCTCGACTCGTAAAATCGTTTCTCATCGTTCGTCGTTTCGAGTCCGAGGTGTTCTGCTCGTACCGTTCTGGTTATCCAGATGTTTCGTGGCATCCATTCGTTCGATGCCAAAACACGAGTCCCTTTTTCTCAGGGCGAGAACGAGGCAAAGGCCGAAAAGCGAAAGAGAACGCGTGTCGATCGCGACTCGTGCCAACGTCGTTGGCAAACGTTCTCTCTCCCACCCGATCCGTTCGCGAATTCTCGTTACCAGTAAGAAATGTAAATATCGCGAGTAGAGAATTATAGCCGANCCGCGTTCCTCCCGCGGTCGTCGATACTGCTCTCTTGTTCGTTTAGAGCACACACAGAGTGTCGGTCGGCGCGACCCCGAACGAAAGTGAGAGCACCGCGAGAGATCATCCCGAAGCGAAGGGGAGAAAGTCGGCCCGCTCTCGGCGCACACTCGGTCGCGNGAAAATAAAGTGTTCAAACTGACATCGCGGTTCAGAGACGCTCGACTCGTAAAATCGTTTCTCATCGTTCGTCGTTTCGAGTCCGAGGTGTTCTGCTCGTACCGTTCTGGTTATCCAGATGTTTCGTGGCATCCATTCGTTCGATGCCAAAACACGAGTCCCTTTTTCTCAGGGCGAGAACGAGGCAAAGGCCGAAAAGCGAAAGAGAACGCGTGTCGATCGCGACTCGTGCCAACGTCGTTGGCAAACGTTCTCTCTCCCACCCGATCCGTTCGCGAATTCTCGTTACCAGTAAGAAATGTAAATATCGCGAGTAGAGAATTATAGCCGAGGGCGGGATTGAATGAAATCGCGACGCGACGGATGGGAAACTTTTTCCCAGACCGACGATCGAAAAAGAGTTTATCGAATGGAATCGGTGAAACGAAGAGGGGATCGATCCCACGTGCTCGATTGCACAAGTAACCCGGCGGTCGGCCGTCACTCTATTTTTAACAATACCGGCCGCATATTTAACTTGCACCTAACTCAACCTAATATCTCACTCGTGCTTCGCTCCATCTCTCTCTTTCTCTCTCTCTCTCTCGTCCGTTTCCACCGTTTGAGAATTCGGAATCGTCGTTTCCTATAGTCCAGCAGTATCGCGTTAATAACTACGATAAACACCTATATATCCATGGAAAAGGCATTGCCGCGAATGGAAAGTTCAAAATTGCTCGGACTCTGCTGACCGTGAACGCGAGTTTTCGTCCGTCTGAAACGCGAACGTAGGAATTCGCGAATTCCAGGAGTGATTCGGTCGGGAGATCCGCGGGATTCGCGAATCGGGCTTGCATAACGACGCGTGGCACGATAAAAACCGCGGCTCGGAGTGGGGCTTATTTTTAGTTGGTCGACTGTTTCGTGTTTGGCGAGCGCGATGATCATTTCTGTCGAGCCCCTTCGCTCGAGTAGAGGAATAAACGGGTGCCGCGGCCTCGCGGATCACGCCTTTCCGACGAGGTGCTCGACCCCGACCGAAACGACCGATTCGTTAACTTTTAATCGCACAACGAAATTTCAACTATTCCGGATAAACCCGCGATCGAAGCTCGTCTCTTTTTTCTCTCGTCGATCGCGATTCCATTTTACGAAAGACGAAATTATTTGTCAACGAGGGTGTCAAACGCACACACGTCAGGCTTTCCCGCCGAGATTCTCTCCGCGTGATTGCACGCATCCACAAACCGCTCCTGCCGTTCCACGTTTGGGGTCCCGCTGGTCAATTTGCGACAATTACCAAGCCGTTGCGACTGGTTAAAGTTAGTTAGTGCTCGACTCTGGCTGCACAACGGGCGCGCGACTACTCGTTTTCCGCCGCCTCCTTTTTCTTTTCTAGTGCGTTCAATTCCAGCGAGAAACAAACCGTCCGATTGGTTCTGATCGCGTCTATCACGATTTCTCTGAACGAAAACAAAGTGGAGAAGAGACCGATACTACGTGCGAGTGGCTTTTCCGCTGTCGATCGAACTTTTCTCCGTCGACGTGTGTAACTCGTCAAAAGCAATTACTATTGTAACCAGTTAATCCGAGATGTCCGACGTTCTCCACGAGAATCGTTTACATGCGCGTAACTCCGTAGCTGGCGTGTTTGATCAGACGATATTTGAGTTGCCTTCACCTCCGCGATAACCCATACGCAGTCGCGAGACTCCCGAAACGTAAATCGACGCAGAGAGATCGCTGTACTGAATTTCTCCCCTAACCGTGTTCGCTGGGAGGAAAGAGTCGCGAGACGATAACCGAACGATTTTATCTCCGTAGTAACGATTCGCCGCGGCAGGGTCCGGTGGCGTAACAACGTTTCACAACGATTACAAGATGCAACTTTATCGTTCACGTGCACCGAACGCGTAACACACATTTTCTTTATCCGAGGGGTTGCGAAACTTGAGTCCGCGGATTCGGAGTCTAGCCCTGGATATCGCGAAGCCATAAAGATAAACGTCGAACCCTCGCAGATATTGTATTTTATGGAAGAGGAAAGAATTCGAGTTTATTTTCTCGTGTCGTAATGAGTAGATCGCGGGTTTTACGGATTTATAGCGAAATTAAATGAGAAAATGCATGGCACGATGTTTAAAAGATTAAAGAGTATTCTTGAACGGATACAGACTTTGTCTCGTCCAAAGCGGTCTGGCAATGGAGACCGAAAGGAGCACGTTAATCACGAATTAAAATCGATCAATCAATCAATCCCGCTGTACTATAATCGGAATAGAAAAACTAGTATTAAATATTAATAGTCAGGAATTCTCGTCGGACTCGACCGTGACGAGTTTAAGAATTGCTCCGCGATTGAACGTCGTCGTAAATAATAAAGGGAGAATATTCATTGAAGAATTTGTTTTCGAGAGCACGCGTGTTCCGTAGCTTCCCGGAGCCTATCAAGCGTAATTGTTACATAATCGCGGGGGGACGCTCGGCAGAGTTAAAAAGTCGTGGCCATGTGCTTCTCGCCTCGGTTCGTATACGAGGGTCAGGAGCCGAGCCGAACACGAAGGGGAACAACAGCGTGAATGAATAAACTAGGCCGGGCTCGGGTCGAAACAAACGTTTCAAGTTCTCTCTTTCTCTAATCTTTGTTTTGTCTTTGATCCGTTCGTATTTGAGATCGTTGCAAATCCTTATCGTTTAATTACGCGCGGGGAATGCATCTGCATTGCTCTTCGCGTAACGTCAGTGGTCGAAGACAAAGATCTCGGGGGAGACGATCGATCNCCGCGTGATTGCACGCATCCACAAACCGCTCCTGCCGTTCCACGTTTGGGGTCCCGCTGGTCAATTTGCGACAATTACCAAGCCGTTGCGACTGGTTAAAGTTAGTTAGTGCTCGACTCTGGCTGCACAACGGGCGCGCGACTACTCGTTTTCCGCCGCCTCCTTTTTCTTTTCTAGTGCGTTCAATTCCAGCGAGAAACAAACCGTCCGATTGGTTCTGATCGCGTCTATCACGATTTCTCTGAACGAAAACAAAGTGGAGAAAAGACCGATTCTACGTGCGAGTGGCTTTTCCGCTGTCGATCGAACTTTTCTCCGTCGACGTGTGTAACTCGTCAAAAGCAATTACTATTGTAACCAGTTAATCCGAGATGTCCGACGTTCTCCACGAGAATCGTTTACATACGCGTAACTCCGTAGCTGGCGTGTTTGATCAGACGATATTTGAGTTGCCTTCACCTTCGCGATAACCCATACGCAGTCGCGAGACTCCCGAAACGTAAATCGACGCAGAGAGATCGCTGTACTGAATTTCTCCCCTAATCGTGTTCGCTGGGAGGAAAGAGTCGCGAGACGATAACCGAACGATTTTATCTCCGTAGTAACGATTCGCCGCGGCAGGGTCCGGTGGCGTAACAACGTTTCACAACGATTACAAGATGCAACTTTATCGTTCACGTGCACCGAACGCGTAACACACATTTTCTTTATCCGAGGGGTTGCGAAACTTTGGTCCGCGGATTCGGAGTCTAGCCCTGGATATCACGAAGCCATAAAGATAAACGTGCGAACCCTCGCAGATATTGTATTTTATGGGAGAGGAAAGAATTCGAGTTTATTTTCTCGTGTCGTAATGAGTAGATCGCGGGTTTTACGGATTTATAGTGAAATTAAATGAGAAAATGCATGGCACGATGTTTAAAAGATTAAAGAGTATTCTTGAACGGATACAGACTTTGTCTCGTCCAAAGCGATCTGGCAATGGAGACCGAAAGGAGCACGTTAATCACGTATTAAAATCGATCAATCAATTAACCTCGCTGTACTATAATCGGAATAGAAAAACTAGTGTTAAATATTAATAGTCAGGAATTCTCGTCGGACTCGACCGTGACGAGTTTAAGAATTGCTCCGCGATTGAACGTCGTCGTAAATAATAAAGGGAGAATATTCATTGAAGAATTTGTTTTCGAGAGCACGCGTGTTCCGTAGCTTCCCGGAGCCTATCAAGCGTAATTGTTACATAATCGCGGGGGGACGCTCGGCAGAGTTAAAAAATCGTGGCCATGTGCTTCTCGCCTCGGTTCGTATACGAGGGTCAGGAGCCGAGCCGAACACGAAGGGGAACAACAGCGTGAATGAATAAACTAGGCCGGGCTCGGGTCGAAACAAACGTTTCAAGTTCTCTCTTTCTCTAATCTTTGTTTTGTCTTTGATCCGTTCGTATTTGAGATCGTTGCAAATCCTTATCGTTTAATTACGCGCGGGGAATGCATCTGCATTGCTCTTCGCGTAACGTCAGTGGTCGAAGACAAAGATCTCGGGGGAGACGATCGATCGATCGAGCGGCGACAGTTTGCATCAGGGTAGGAATTTCTGTTTACAGCGGCGTGGAACGCGAGGATGAGGTGTACAGCGCGCGGCAGCTCGCAGCACGTGAGACCGAGGCGAACGCAGTGAAACCGAAGAGCGAGAAGCGTCGTCAGATCCACGTTCAGATTCGGGTGAAACTGAACGCAGAAGAGTTCGCCGAGGACGAGGAGTTCGGGGAGGAGGACGAGGAACTGCAGCAGGAGTGCTCGTTGCCCGCGTTCAAACCGGAATCGATCCCGAGAACGCTCGATCCCGTGAAATCTGTGACGGATTACGGACCGACGAACAAACCGAAGAAGAAGCAGCTCGTTCAGCTTCAGGACGGCTCGCGGAAGGATAACACCTTCCCGAGACCGGTCCAACGTGCAGAGAAATCGTCTATCGGTGTCCAAGCTCTCAAAGACTCGCTCGAAGAGTCGCTCAAGGAGAACAGCGAGCCGAAACCGAAGGCGGCACCCGCCACCGCCTCATCTACCCTCAAACCGTTCGTGTTCCAGGTATATATTTCCGATTTCAGATCGATTAAAACGGGAGTAGTAACGATCGAATCGACGCCCCGATCCCTTGAGAATCGCGAGTCAGGATAAATTTGATTCAGGGCAAACCGGCGGTGGAATACGACCCGGAGACGGCGGTACGTCAGGACAGGCCCCACGTGGTCACCAGACACCTGTTCGCGTCTATCGCTTCTCAGCAAGAGCCACAGATCATCACCTGCAGACCACCGCCACAAACTGCGACAGCGAGCATATTCGCGCCTCGTACCGAGGACATGAACAAAGGCTTTTTGACTTTCAGCGAGGATCAACCAGGCCTTACGAGTCAGTATATAAAAATACACAGAGTACTATTTATCTCCTTTCACCTCGTTTCTCGCGAGACTCCTCCGTCTTTGTATCTCTTCCGAGCAAACACATTCCGTAATAATCGCCAGATAAATATTGCGATACGTAACTTTGGGAATTGATAACGAAACGCGGGGAGGAGTACTCGGGACAAATAATTTCGTGGGTGAAATACGGTTTTGTACGACGGTAAATCTCGCGGGTCTCACGCGCGATTATTTATTATCAGAAGTAAATTATTGCTTCGTGTACGTTTGAACTAGCAGAAAGAACCTACGTGTGCAGATTATTTGTTTTCACCTACGATCGACTCGGAAACGCGTGGCAATTATGAAAGTGGTAGGAGAATTGGCCGCTGAGGGTAAACCGCGACCGATCAAAAATATTAATTTCTGTAATTGGATTGTCGCAGTGCTGAAGGACGAGCCGGAGGATCTGACACACCTGGCGCCTACACCGGGCGACGTGTGCGTTCCCCTCGAAGACACACCTTTCCTCACCGACATGCTCGACGAATTCATCCTCGGCAACGACAATTACTGTCCCCTCCTCAGCCCATGCGGTACCCTCGCGCCCGAACTACGTTCCGCGGATTTCGGCGATCCGCTGAAGGATACCGAACTGGTGGAGTCGACGAGGAACAAGAGCCTGGGCGAATCCTTGGCCGACAGCGATCCATTCATGTACGGCGATTCGCCTAGCAGCCCTTGTAGCATCGATCCGAGCACTGTTTCGCCGCCGCTCACCAAGTACCGTCAAGTGAGTCGAGCTATCTATCTCTCTCTCTCTGTGCTTTTGCCATCGAGGACTTTTCGTAACGAGTGGAAATCTTATCGAACACGACGAATTACGAGCTTTAACCACTCGAGCGAGTTTCCCCTTCGCGCGTCCTACTCGACGAGGAATGCACGATGAAAACGTGAAAGCGTTCCGTGTCGTTCCCACGAAGCAATGATTTTTTTTTACGTTGCAGAGCCCGGAACAGAGCATGGACTCGTTGGGCAGTCCGACGGGCGGCAGCGGTGCCGAGGGAATGTCGGAGGACGAAATGTTGATGTTGGGTCTGAACGACAGCATAGCCGACGACGAGATGGCATTGAGGGCACCCTACATCCCGATGTCGGATCAAGACGAAGCGCTCGATCTGCTGATCAGCAACGACATGGTGATGTGGAGTCCGCCGCAGACGACGGATCAGAAGAATTGTTTAAAATGGTACGAAACGAGACTGGGGGGGCTGAAGATCGAAAGATTCGAGTGCGGATCACGACGAAGAAACGACTGACGGAATTAATATTTATAGGACGGTAGCGGAGAAGGAACAAAGAACGTCGGATTCTAGTTTGGCGCAACTGTTGAAGACGGATCAGGTCGTTTCCAGAAAGTACAACGATCACGGCGGGGGCTTGGTAAATCCGGTTCAAGTTCTCGGTCAAATACCTCGAAGAAGTGAGTTTGTGAAACTCGGTATTCGTAAGAAGTTTCTTTTTTTTAGAAGATCTGATACGACCCCGGTTCCCCTCTTATTTTGTTTCAGACACAAATTTAGATAACTGCCAGTGGTCTTCCAAGGTGGACAGACCGACGAAACGCATTCACACTGCCTCGATCGACACGGGAAACGACAATAAGCGCATCAAGTGCGACGAGTCCGCGAGACAACACAGTAGTAGCCTGGAGGATCAGTTGCTGAGCAAGCAGCAGCAGCAGCCTTCCTCCAGAAAGTCGTCGCCGTCGTCGACCCTAGGTAGCAGCCAGCTGCTGCGTCGGCTGGTCTCGCAGCAGAACGTCCTCAGAAACAATTTCGCGAACGAATCGTACGACGGTTCGACGGTGAACGGGCGACAAAGCGACCACGATCGCATGCGATCGGAGTTGGACGACGGTGGCGAGGAGGGAGACAGTGGCGGCGGCGGCGACGAGGACGGAGGGTGTCGTCGAAACGGGGAGATCGTCGACGGCAAACCGAGTTCGCAACGGAGCTCGGCGTGCAACAGCGTGCTAATGAATCTCCTCGTGTCCGGCTGCGACGTGAGTGCGGGATACGTTTGCTTCACGAAACCGAAGCCCTCCAAGAGCATCGCGAGCACGTGAACCGCTCCGCGACCCGCGTTTCTCTTTTATTTACGAACAGCCGCCATGTCTTCTGCCGGGAACGGTTTTTTGGGTCTTTATGACAGGGATCGCGAGGAGCCGCGTTCTCAAATTCGCGTTACGGGATATAGAAGTGTAACACACCGCGCACACGGTCGGGGACGATCGAACGCTTCCGACGCGGGTGGATCGTTGATCGATTCTCTTATTTTTATTTACCTTCGGCGCGATGGTTCGATCGTCGTCAGGTACGACGAAGGGGTGTAGAGTCTAGAGGGACGGTCTCGACGAAGACGACGCTCTTATACAGTTCCACGACAACGACAACGACGAGTTTTACAAGTTTTTCTAGAAGAGTACAACCGCGATTTGCAACTACGATCGCCGAGAAAACGAGTGTGCGCGTGAGAGAGAGAGAGAGAGAAAGAAAGCGAGGGGAGAGAAAGCACGAACGAATGTGTACATAGAATACTTTTGGAGTCGACGACGAAGTGACGACAGAAGAACACAATCAGAAGAACAATGATTGTCGATAGCATACGCGAATCTCTCGTTGGTCTTTAACAACAGAGCAGGGAGAGAGCGAGCGAGTGTGAGAGAGAGAGAGAGAGAGAGAGAGAGAGAGAGAGGAGAGTGTGTGACGTAACTTTGCTCGGTTAATAGTTCGTTTAAATTGTGTCTCGCTGTTTTGAAGTCATGTTGACGATGTATTCTACTTCAAAGTATATGAAATTGTTGATTGAAGATTGTCCAAATACATTGAACATTGAACATCGAATCATCTGAGCTGCTGCGTTTCGTTTCCTCCTTTCTCGTCCCCTTCCGTTCTCTCCAATTCCATCTTCCACTTTAAATTCGCTTTAAACAAATACTTTTTCTCGGCTTCTAGCGATCGTCGGTGTCGAGTTCTACGGAGCGACGACACTTTCGTAGAACGTATCGTCGCGAGCGTTAAACCAATCGATCGTTATCGATCGCGGAGATTATTGAACTAGCTTTTTTTCTTTTTTCATTTCCTCTGATGGAGATTATTTTGAGAAATATGGCGCCGGTCGTAATCTCGAATAGCGGAAACTTTTTTCCACTGTCATCGACGATAAAGTATCTACGATCACGTTACGCACGTGTGCAAATTGAAATTCGAGTGAAACAAATAGAGAGAAAGAGAATCGAATTCCGTAGATTTTAAATTCGATCTTATCGTCGCCGATACGACAATAATTATTTGACGATAATTACGTTAGCTATTGCCGAAGCTAGATAAAACTGCCCGAGCTTTGTTTCACAAACAAAGATCGCGTAGAGACACGAGACAAATATAAGAGGACAATAATCAATATCCAGACGAGTTTAGAAACGATCCTCCACTGTTCCTGGTCTTTCATACGAAACGCAGCAACCCGTTCGCGAAACTACGTCACGCGCTCATGGCGAAATAAAAGATACGTGTTTACTCTTGGAGGGCCGAGGTTTATTTTGGTGCGCCGTAAAACATTGCGATATCAATTAAACAAAAGATATGTAAAAAGTACCAAATATTTAATTCTCGGATAAAGCGATACGACTCGATTCAATAATCCTTTGAGAGAAATCAGCGCGGACCACGAGGAATTCTTTTTTCTTAATCCACGTGGAAGATATCTAGAGCACGAGTCCGACACAATTTTATTTATCAGTCGAGTACACTGACTCCGGCTCCAACGAACATCGCACCCTGTGTGTCTTTATCTGAGATCGAGTAAACGAAATCGCGAAGAGGTCACGCAATGTTCAATGACGCGTCGTTCAATCGATCGAAATTACGACCCGGAAGTGTACGACGACGAATAACGACGAATAATTTTTTAGGAGAAGCTGACGGACTCGAGAAGCGTACCTTCGATCTATCCCAAGAGTTTGACTACGCCGTTGACCGTGAACCTGGAGGATCATCAAACGGTGCCGCAGTGCTCGGACTCGAGTGGATCTAATTCGCCGTTCGATCGACTGAGCCCGATCGCGAGGAAAGAACTGAGCAATGCGTTCGTCGGTCAATCGATCGTTTCGCCAGGCTCGCCGCCGATCGCCTCGTTCGACGGTTTCGACGACTACGAGCCGAGCATGACCGCGAGCGGTTTGCTACTACAGGTCGAACCGGACTTGTTCGGAAATCTGTTGGATCGGAGTCTCGCTTAAACGATCGTGTTTACGACGTGCAATAATATTCGGAAGATGGCAAACGAAATCTTGTTAAGACGATCCTCAGGTAGTTTTCTTCACGACTTTTTACCACCCATCGTCCGAGTATATTCGTTAGCCGTT
>SMSR01016096.1:101523-175209 GCA_019453355.1 Ceratina japonica | reverse complement strand
GTGTGACAGTCCGTGAGACTACTACGTCTATGGAGCCTGCGATGCGCACGCACACTACTAAACGTTCAGGCCACTCTCCCCACCTAGGCTCCCGCGCAAGGTTTTGTCGCGACACTGTTGGCCATACCTGAGATAGACCCTTATTCGACTGAGTCACCAATACGTAGAAAGTTGTAACTTTCGCATAAAAAATCAGCGCGAGACTTACCTAATAGTCACGAATGCCAGCTTTTCGCTATTGTAAAGTCAATTGCACAAGCGATGCGCTTTACCTTTGGCAAATAACTGTAAGATAGTTAGACTCCCCGTCGTCACGGTTCCTTTGTCGAACTATCGTACGTACGTTTAACGTTTTCGACTCCAGGCATTAGGATTAGATACGGTACCCACGAATAACCGATTTGAGACGTCGATTTCAGACGTATATTACCAGAGGCTGCGGGGTTATGTCCGCGCCAATTACTTTGATTTTATTGTTTCTCGCCGAACTAGGCCTAAGAGACGCGGCGGGACATGGCGGACCGGTGATCTTGTATCTTAGCTGGATCTACGCGCATTTTCACTTAGCGCGTTACACGATACCGGATACCGTTGATGTACCTTGCCAGGTTGGATCATTAGGACCAACTGTTAGAGGGAACCTGCAAGTACCTCTGCTTTTTTTAACCTCGCCGTATTTTTTCTATCAGTGCTGACCGATGCAGGGGTCTACGTAGTATTGTTAAAGACAGGGCAGGTAGGAACAACTATCCAGGATTATTTTCTTCAATTTGAACCTTTTCGAAACCTTTTGGGACCTTTTCAAGGACCTCGCCGTACGAAGAATTCTCGTGGTGCCAGAGGAGAAAATGTGTCAGAAAGTTCCTTAAGGCCCGTCGCGGTCCATCAAGGTTTATTAAGCTTGTTCGCAAGCTTAAGGGTGATTTATGCTTTACGGCTAGGTACAAGAGACCACCTGCCGGCTACTGTCCGTTTTAGTTTTCTCGATCGTGTGCGTAGGAGTGGAGCTTCAATTAACCGGTTTTCGAGTTTTCGACGTTATTGTCTTCGACGTTCTCATCTTCCGAACATATATTTTACTGTCACTTTCAGGGATTCTTGACCGAAGGATTTACTTAGGATAAAGCAGAAAGGACGCGTAATCTTATTCAGAATCTTCAGTTGTCTTTCGTGCCGTCTCAGCATCGTTCAGTTATAATTTAACATCTTGTTAATCCGAAAAAAATCAACGAACTGACCTGAGTGGAAAGAAGTGAATGTCAATATAAAGGATTTGATGGACTTTCAGGAAAGGTCGAACGGCAGGGCCACGCTGCACGAGGGTCGCGACGAACTGCAATTAGTGAATCTCAGCGTGCCTCCGAGATCGACGGCCGTCGTAAGTAAATTGAAATCTTGAAGCATTAAAGGCAAAACTTAACAAGAAACTACGTAAAACAAGAATTCTGCATTGAAATGAAAGAACTGTCGCGCACGAAGCACACTGGAACGCTTTTGAATTACAATTTTCTCTACGCACTTTTCTACCTCTCTCTCTCTCTCTCGCTTCTCTGTCTGCACCTCTTGGATGCACTTGGAGGGTTGACTCACCCGGGGCCGGCGGCCCGGCAAAACGAACCGCAGCATATAATACTTGTACTGGCTGCACGCGAAAGAAAACACGCCTGGATAGTGGCTGGCACCGCCTTAATTCGTTTCGGGGAAGAGAATCGGTGAAACGGTGGGTCGCGCAAGTCGCGACAATGGTACTAACGAGGACCCTAAACGGCCGAAAAAGAAAGCGTTAATTCCGACCTTTCAAGTGTAAATTCCTAACCGCGCTCTCGTTTTCACAGTCGAGAGTTAGGCCGCGGAGCCAGGTAATACGCGGCTGCTTCTTTTCTTCCGTTATGCTCTCCTCACTTAACTGCACGGTTCAGAATCACTGGGAATGATGTATCGGATGTGACAATCAGTCATACAAATATTTCGTACTGCACACGTGATTCAAATATTGGTTTAACACATATTGATGAAATATTTATAACAAAAACAATATAATGTTAATAGGGAATTAATGTTAATATTTTCTTCAAATTCAATCAATTGAACGTGAGGATGCTTTGTTAACTGACTATGGTATAAGGACGGGTGTTATTTCGTGGAGCTGTTAATCAGCATGATTTGCTAAATATTCCTTTATTACTTTGTTCATCGGTCTGAAGAATCAACAGGGATCGTGATTCCCTTTTGGGGCGCTGCATTCGGCAGCTGCAGTTTGTCGTTCGTTGCACGACTCGGCCACACTTACATTAGTGCAATGACGGCTGGTGGTGGGGAGGGATAGGGGAAAAGGTTGAAGCGGGGGGAAAGGATCAAGGAAGGGAAAGGATCTCTTTGTCCTCACCAAGATCCTTACAGCAGCATTGACCTGTTGCCCCACTGGCGTAGATCCCTACATCCCGATCATCCGATACTTTCTCCGAATTTACACTTCTTTGTACAAAACTTTTTCTCAATTAAATTATGATTAAAATAGTATAGAAAACAAAAATTTAATAAAATGCTCTGTGGTACATATATGTTATAAAAAATCACAGATTCGAGTTAAGAATATCATTAGTTTAGAAATAGTAGTAGTGAAATGATATAAAAAGTCATTCTGGATTTAAGGCTTTCACGGTTATTGTTTATTCTGATAGCATTCATCTTCCGGATTGAAACTGTGTATTTTGACAATTCATATGCCGACATTTCACCAACGTTGCAGTCATCAGGGCTGTAGGCTCTGATACTGAGTACCGTAGTACTTTGTCAAAATACACGGTTTCAATCCGAAAGATGAATGCTATCAAAAAGTCATACGTTCGTTTTTCATCATTATTCAAAGCACGACTATGATAATTTTATAGAATTAACAAATCAAAAATAATAAAAATCACTTGGGTGAATGATGTCATGAATTTCACGACTTAAGAATATTATTAATTTGGGAATAGTCTGAGTGAGATGAAATAAAAAGATTCGTTCGCGTTTTTTTCATCATTATTCAAGATACGAGTATATATCTAATTTAATAAAATTCATAAAAATCATTCATGTGAATGATGTAATGAATTCCACGCCACTGGGTGACTTATTTCTCTCGCGGTACGCAAAAGTCCGGTCTGAACTGGCAAACTGGCCCTTGCAGCCCTGCTGTGCTGCGGTTAACTTCTGCCAAGAGGCCTCCGATCCGAACCGCGGGCTTTGTTACAGCGCCAGTTTTTGACAGGTACCATAGTCTGTGCTGAGCATACGGCCGCCTACGCGTACGCTCCACGGATTAACGTCTAAAGAATCAGGCGGAAAGAGAGCCAGGCGAGGAGTCAAGATGCTGCGTGAGCGATCACTGTGAAGATCCACGTGGAAACAGGTCGGCCAGCCTGGCTCATTGGTATTTTATTATCGACTTTGAACGTCGACCACGGGACGCTATTAAGCCCGGGGATGATAAGTCTCGTACACACGTTGTCCTTCTACCGTTAATAGACACTTACTTTTGGTCAGATTCTTCGAGAAACCTGTTTCGTGGGACCCGTCCAGCGCCTCTATCGAATTTCCAACGCGTGTACACAGGCTACTTGCTGGATTATTGTCGTTCGTTTGTAGGTCACCTTTCTCTTCACAACTTACTAAGTATTTCCCATCAGCACGTACCTATCGTATGTAGAGGTGTTCGTTGTATCGATCATCAAACTATACCTAAATCGCAAAGGGACTGACCCCTTCGCCGGAAATAAAAGTTAAGGCTTCAGGTACAGCGGGAGCGAGGTGCGCGTCCACCCTCGAGTTGAAAAGGGTCAGGTGAAACTCTTTGGGCGAACCAGGGGTCCGGTTTCCTCTAGAAGGGAGCACTTTATCCGACGAGATGCATGGAGGTCGGGGTTGCCATAACCTGTCCCAACTCTTGACCATCCCCACGGATGCGCACGCAAATGCCTGGAAAACCTGGTCGAGTAACTTCTACCGCGTTAGCAAGGTGTAACACATACCAAGGTTTTCATCCATTCTTTGACTGGAGGGTGATTTCAGTGCGCATGCATATGTGAGGGTCCGGCCTTTTGTTCGTCACGCAGTAACGACCTGTCGATTTTTCTTCCAACCTGAAAGTTGTACCCTCCTACTTAGCACAACGTCCTCCATTGTTGGAAATCTAGAAATCTTTTAAAATAACGCAGTGCTATACCTGTGTGGTCGGTTCACAATGCATCGTACCTAAATATTTTGGACAAAATTCCTGAACATTCCTGGATTCAGGTACGAAAATTTGACTTTCCATGACAATTTTACATGAGTTCCTTATAAATTCCTAATCTTTGTACAGTATGGGACAGCATGGGACAGTAAACTTTCTCTAGTCCATGCGCATATGGGCGTTTCCAGGCTGGACACGTACGCAGGGGCTGGCTAATCTTCGTTGTCCCATACCGTACCTGAAAATCTATCTTTAGGAATAGTAGAATTGTAGAAAGGAAAGAAGGTTTCAAAGAGCTTGAGTTCGGTTCCCTAGTTGTTTTGACATGCCATTACTGCCGTACCTTTGTTCATGAAGGGACTCGATAACGAAATCTCAGTAATCAATAGCATCACCGGTCATTTTGACGATCCCTTCTCTTTTTGTGGGCCACAAAACCCCGAAATATCCAAGGAGCATAAAATGCGGCTTTTTCTAATACCTGAGCAGATACACGGACACATTCTGTCTTCGCTTATGGTTAAGGTGCAAGTGTACCTGTATATTCGTAAAATATGCCGGCGCGGCGCCTTTTGTGCTGTCCAGGCTGGAAACTAACTAAATAAATAGTTTCTGGGAGATGCGGTTCGATTCACAATGCCACCGCTAATGTCCACTTACGTCCTCCCCCGCGGGCCCTTTCAACTATCGGGGCGTTTTAGTGCTTTACGGCCATCATAATACGGTCTTTCTTGGACGGCAGGTAAGGCAGACCCTTGAGAAAGGTTTGATGATTCGGTACAGTATTACGACTACCTTCGCCCGCTGTAATTATTCCTAGCGTACCAAATTCCACCGAAAAGGTTCAAAGCAAGGTATAAAAAAATTGTGTTCGGCTTCACGTTTTACTTTTATTTATATATTTCACCAAGACCAAGATTCGTCAGTTCACATCGCGTCGTTGAAATGTTATTCTCTCTCGTGCGATTTCGCGCCGTTTTATTAGTAATCAGAAATAATGCAAGGTGTATCGTCAATCAAAGGATCGCAGAAGAACGGCCGATCCGTGAATGCAATTATCGGCGAGACGGTGGGAAAAAAAAGTGGCCACGCGAAAAGATCGGCGCATTGAATCGCATAATGAAGCCGTTTCGATCTGAGTTTCCGGTCGGCCGGTGATCGCCGCGAAACGCTTGTTGGGTGGTCTCTCATTACGGCAGTTCCCTCAATGACTTCTTAGCACATTCGGCCAGGAACATATGGCTTCTGACCGTTGAATCGGGAATGACTGGCCTCCACACAGGACAGTATTGTAGGAGCCGAAGTGATTTTTCATGGGAATCGTGGACGGTAAAAAATCTCGAGACCGCCGCTACGCGCGGGATAGCTAGTAGTACCTTTATAAAATCTATTAATCGCCATTCCGTTTAATTAAACGTTCCCATCAACCGAGCTACTTCTCTCGATAAATAGTTAAAAGTCAATTACTGTCTTATAACAAACTGTAAACGCGAGCTTGTTCGGTCATAAATTATTCGCCGCGGAAAAACCAGTTATCTACGCGTTAAGAGAAGGCTACGATAAAGTCACTAGAAGAAACCCGTATTCCAACAAATGTGCCCGCTTTTATCGTGATCTAGTCGCGGGGTCGGTAGTTGGATCCTGCGGTGAAATAAACAAGCGTAATTATTGGAGGAGGAAGGAAACGATACACGCGAGGAGCAGAGTAGAGTAGAATGCGGAGGAAACAGTAGATGGAAGAGAGGGAGAAGGTTGGTAATTATCATTTCTTGTACAAGCCGCCGGTGTGTCTGTATAGTCACGGATATAGGCGGTTTTGCAACATTCGGGCCCTCATTGTGGCGTGGTTCCCCTCGCCCCCCGCCTCCTCTGTGCATCTCTTTCTCTCTCGTTCACGCCGCATCTCCCCGTCCCCTCTTTCCTCGGTCGCACCCGCGCGCGCATCTCGCGGTCTAAAACAAAACGAGACGCTACACGGGCCTCTCTCAAGGATAACGACTATGAGGCCTAGGCTGAGCAGGCAGCCATATTGCGGACAATTGAAACCGTTGCACTGGCTCTTTTTGGGTATACATATACCTGCAGCTGCAGCCGGCGAGCCGCGCCGGTCCTCGTTTCTCTTGTACACAGATACATCACGCACACCACGGCGCGCAGATGCGCGTCGCCCGCTCCAATTAATGCGAACTCACGCACGCTACCCGGAAAAAGGGAATTGCGAGTAATTAGATTCCTGCCGAAAAATAGCCGTGAACGTTCCCATACGAGATTCCTTGCCAAGGCCGATCAAGCTCACTCAGAGGACAGCGTGAATTCATCTTTTTCTTCTTCAGACGCTCCGACATGTTTTTTTTAGAAAAATCTGTTATATTTAGAAATAAGACTTCGTCCATTCGAATTGAAAGAACAGCAGCATCTCATGCCACGCTATTAATCATTACTGTGTGAACTCACTGTCCATGTATTTTTTTGGAATGTTTCGAGTATAGTCGGAATAAAAAATGAAGTCTATTTCCTTTCGGTAAAAATACGCGGTAACGGGCAACGTTCAAACTCGCATGCCCGGACAAAGAATGCATTTGGCGCATTACGGAGGAGTTTTTGAGAAGGAACACCGGGAGGGGTGGGTAATCCGACTCCGGCACAAGTTCAGCGCTAACGCTGTAAACCATATGGCAGAGTGGGGACGGCCTCTTTGTGCGTACCGGGAGCGTGAATGCGTATTTACATTATACAGAACGATCGCAGGGAAGTCGAAAAGCCGAGTCGACAGAAGATATTCGAAACAAATTTTCATTATTCCTGACAAGACTCGAAATAATTGGTAACTTTTTGGCTTAGAGACGAGTAACCGATTCAAATTACCGAAGAATTTACGATCGTTTGTCATAACGGTTGTTACTCTGCACGTGTTCCTTGAGGGGGACGAAAAACCTGATTTGGGAAGAATAAGCGTAAATGGTTGGGTAGGATGAACAATTTTTCAACCACCACGGTGCCCGGACCGTAAGTCTGGATCCGAATGGAATGGCGTCGATGGTAATGCAACTTCGACACCCGACGAATGGCGGCATAGCGCTTGGCTAGAGGTACAGGAGGCGCGGCTTCGCCGAAACTAAAGGACTCTCTCGTGGTCAGGCCGGTAGAACCCGAAAGTCGTTCTGCGCCGTAGGACCCACAGTCNAAGAACAGCAGCATCTCATGCCACGCTATTAATCATTACTGTGTGAACTCACTGTCCATGTATTTTTTTGGAATGTTTCGAGTATAGTCGGAATAAAAAATGAAGTCTATTTCCTTTCGGTAAAAATACGCGGTAACGGGCAACGTTCAAACTCGCATGCCCGGACAAAGAATGCATTTGGCGCATTACGGAGGAGTTTTTGAGAAGGAACACCGGGAGGGGTGGGTAATCCGACTCCGGCACAAGTTCAGCGCTAACGCTGTAAACCATATGGCAGAGTGGGGACGGCCTCTTTGTGCGTACCGGGAGCGTGAATGCGTATTTACATTATACAGAACGATCGCAGGGAAGTCGAAAAGCCGAGTCGACAGAAGATATTTGAAAAAAATTTTCATTATTCCTGACAAGACTCGAAATAATTGGTAACTTTTTGGCTTAGAGACGAGTAACCGATTCAAATTACCGAAGAATTTACGATCGTTTGTCATAACGGTAGTTGCTCTGCACGTGTTCCTTGAGGGGGACGAAAAACCTGATTTGGGAAGAATAAGCGTAAATGGTTGGGTAGGATGAACAATTTTCCAACCACTACGANAGTCGGACCCGAACCTACACGGTCGGGATCCAATCTCATTCGGTACTAGCATAGCTTCGCTCACTCACCTCGGATTACTGGTTGCTCCGGTCCTCTCGTCTCTTTTTCCTCCACTGGTCGTTCCTCGTCGTCGATTCCTTCGAAAATCTTATTCCCGCCTCGTCGTAGATCATTATCGCCAGGCATACCACGCCGTACCAATGCAAATGCAACGTAATCGGGAGGATGGCGTTTGCAAATAAGAATAGTGATTCCGGATGCCTCTTGAATTTTTAAGGAGTCTCGGTTGCAATCCTTATAACGTTCGAATATGAGCAAAAAAAGTGAGGGAGAATTGTGTCGTTGATCTATTGTACATTCTCCAATTGAAGCTGTCTTCGCTGAAAAGCCTTATCTTTGCCAAATATCAGTCGTGATGAGGGATTAAACGCATCAAGATCGCATTAACGGGCTCTTCTTTGGAAATTCTGCATGCGTGGCGTATGAATTCGTATTCGCGAGCCTCGAGACTGCAGCGGATTCGTATATTAGACCGTGCACGAAGGCTCGGGCCAAATAGCTACGTCGAGTATCACGGGACCGAATAAAAAACGATCTATTTATCATGACACCCGCGATCGTAAAGAAAGGTCTTTCGGGGATACTCCGCGAAGGATGTCTGATTCATCAGTTTCATTCATCAACGTCGGACGCTTCTGTTTCTTTCATTTCTTTGAAACCTAACACGGTTCTAGTGTACGTGCATCATGCGAAAGTGTGAGCATGACCGCCTACAAGAAGAACACCACCAGGCCCTTATGATTAAACAGATCATTAGGGAGACGCTTCTTAAATCCTTTCTTCCTTTTATCGATATGGATCATCCTGATATCTGATCATTAGTCGAGGTCCCACCCCGACTGTCCCAAATGTACTTCATCCTTCAAAATCCATCATTCCCGCGTACGTTTCCTCGCGGGTACAGTCCCGGGCATCATGATCGCCGCGCCGGTATCGTGGCGAGCGATAACTCCGCTCCTGAGAGCCAAAGATTCACTGGGATTCAATACGGTGGCCGAGCGGTATCGACCGGGTATCTCCACTAATTGGGATTTCGGGGGTTTCCGAGCGGAGGTGGAGAGGAGAGAAGAAAAAGCGACACCCAAAGGTAGGGCGTGGGTCCGAACATCCCAACATGGTATGACGCGATAATGCGGTGCGGGGCGAGGTTCAGTGGAACAGAGGGTACCAGACGAACGGAGGAAGATGACGAATCCTAAGTAGGAAGAGGAGGAACCGAGTGAGAAAGAGCGAAAGAGAGAGCGAGGAGGGGGGTAACGAGGGTGGGGCCTGCCGCACTGACCTTGACTAGGCCCGAAATTGAGGTGGGTTGAGGTGCTGCCGGGCCCTCCTGTCCACCTTCTCATCCCATCTCTCTCCCTCGCATCGGTCCAAAGGGGATTCGGCCGTCCCTCCGCGCCGCGCCGCGGCAGGCCCCACCGGTCCTGGCCTGTAGTTCTGCATTCGCAGACTCCTCCATCAAGGACATCACAAAAAGTACATTAGACGAAAACACGTTGCCATTATACCGCGGCGCGCAGCGCACCGCGAAAGACGAGAGAGCGAAAACGCAACGTCTGCTAGTTTTAAGGCCGGTGCGCGAAGCGCACAGCCGAAAACCGCCGCCCCGCGCCGTGCCGGTCCCCCGCACACCAACATGAAAAAAGCCCACGGCCGTCTCTTCCCCTTTACTACTCTACGACTACGCCAATCTTTAAGCCGGGCTCGAGACTCACCGGAATTTTTAATCAATCCTCGCTGACGAACACCTGTCACAATGACGATTTGATTGAATTGCTCGACAGATTTCATCGATGGAACAAAGTTGAAGTCGACACTGTCAATTCTAATTTGACTCCACGTCAAAATTCGTAGTAAATACTGTTTTGAATAAAAATGATAAAATAGTTTTAATTGTTTCGTCAGGATGAACAGTTGCGACAGACAGGAGAATAATCTTGAGCCGAGTAAATTTCCAAGTGCTGTCCTCGATGCGGACGGGCGTTTGTGACACACAAGTAACTCTTAGCGGGATTAAATTTTTAGCACGTCCCCCTTGAATTCGCACGAACGCCAAAAATAAGAAGGCGATGAAACGCGCCTTAACTGCCGCCTTTATTTCTGGCCCTCGCGTTGCACCTTACCGTCCTCCGTCTCACTTTTCGACTCTTCGCGTCTCTCATTCTTTCTCAAGATCAAGGTCAACCCCGCGGAGATGACTGGACTCTTTAAACGACGCACCTTTTCTTCGTTGCTCCTCGTTCTTCTTGCCCGTGGCTGAACGCCGCGGTGCCCAGTCTCCCAAAAAGTTTTTTAATGTACCACGGTGTCCCCGTGTGTATCCAGTTTAGAAAGTCTATCATGCGATTCGCAGAAATAAACACTCGACCTGCGCACGATCGGAGTCGCGGGGTTCGGAAGGGAAGCAAAAAAAAAAAGAGAAACGTTTCGCGACACGCGGTTTCACGCGCGTTGCATGAAACATCGGATTTTCTTGTAATTATCGTCGTTACTCGACCCGCACGATATATTTTATCATACAGACGAGCGGCGCGACCGCAGTTTGTCGCGCCATAAATCGTATCCCGCGCAAACGAGCAAGAAACAAGTGCGACTTCTTACGATTCCGTCGCGAGACGTCGGCCACCATCTCTTTACGAGCCGCCTAGAAAGGGATATACCAATTCCAATGAGGTGAAATACCATTGCTACTGCCGCGGCGACAATTATAATTCTGACTCGCTTTCTCTCGCGCGATCATTAAAACTCGACAGTCGTTTCATGAGTTCACCTCGCCCCGCAACGCTCTACAGAACGTTTCGATAAAATTATAATCGATAGACACGTACAAGCATTTTATTTTCAAAATAACAAGCCAGTAAATAATTGAAGTATTTTATTGATTTAACAATTGTGACTCCAAAGTCATGAAAAATGTACATACAAACGAACATATGAAAAAGTCTGTAGACCATGTTCTTCGTTTAAATGAATAATAAATGATTCAACTCCGGTCGTTTGAGTTCGTTGACGAGATTTCTCGCGCGTTGGAGTCAATTTCGTGGTTGTCCGAGCCCGGGTAATGGAACCAGTCTTACCCGCGTGACTTTTTCTATCTGGCCGACGATAAAGGCGGACGGACACGTATAAGTGATTCCACCGCGACGCGGCGACCGCGTGAAGGAACGTTTTAATTGCGTTATTTAAGGGCGACACGGTGAACCGTGCATGGGAGCAGGAAACTGCATACGCGCGAACGGGTTTCCATCTACGGCCTGGGACGACGGGGCGGTTACGTACACTCGCGCAGGATCGGCGCGATCGCGCGGTGAGCAATTCGTTCTCGTGAAAGTCGATTCGCGCGGAACGCCGAGGTGCCTTTAAACACCCACGTGCTACGGTGCTAGTGATGGTAGCGACGACGGTAATGGCGGTACATAAGTAAGCGAGGCAAGTATACGTACGTATACGAGTACGTATCCGCGAAAGCCGTCAAAGCCAGGACCTGTTCCGTTCGCGAACCGATCGCGAGGCGATACCCGGGCATCTAGGGCTCCGTGAAATCGTTACGATATTTATGGCGCACGATAATCGATACCCCCGCTTTCAGCAGAATGTTGTTAACTAGTTGGAAAATAATGGTCGTCTTAAAAAGCGTATCGTTACCTGATATATTTGCCTCGTAGAGGTTTACGCTTCTGTACCGAGATAGCTGTTTATCTTTATCGTGGCTATAGGTTTATTATCGTGGCCACTGACAGGAAAGGTATGTACTGGAAATCGACAGTTTACGGTGTGCATCGTATTTTGCATAAGAAGGATATGCGCGCCGATTTTCCGACCGCCAGCCGATTTTTCCTACGAACATTGCCCGAAGGATGTTTTACGGCAAACGGAGATGGAAGACGATCGGAGATATCGGACGGAATTTCTCGTAATCAAGAAAGAACTTCATTACTATGCGTGCAAACGACTTGCTTCTAATGCGTCTGTACATTCCTCCAGTTTACTATAGCTGCTAATGAGAATAATAAAGGGAATTTCAGAAGCGATTTTATGAAACAATGATCTTCCTGGCAACGTAAAAAAGTGATTGTTGTACTGATGTTGATTCAACGCGTGAATGATTGAAGATGGTAGCATTATAGCTTTGTTAACAAACGACGGAGTTAGAGGCATCCGTCAGTCCGTAAACAGAATCGATAAAGCTCCCAGTCATTCGCGACAATAGGAAAATTTTGTGGAGTCATTACTTACTAGTATAAGTGCGCAATCGCACGTGCAATGATCGGCACGAATATCGGTGCCATTTAAACACGCCTCCTTACTGAACATGCAGACACGTTTTTATATCGAGCAACATGTTCAAATTGTATAAATTAAACTAGAATACTGGTTAATATGTATTAATTTTCTTGAAATATCGACGTCGATTTCGAAAATGCATTAAGCGATACGAATCAAAGAGGCTAATGAAATATACTTAATAAAAATGAAACGAGAAGCTGGTCCATAGAAAAATGATTAAGAATCCGTTATCGGAGTTCGTTAATTTCTATACTGATGAATCAAGACGTGAAACTTGACTTAATAAGAATAAAGCGCGTGTGTCCGCGGGCGACGACGCCCACGTTTCGTGTAATACGTACCTCGCGACAAGTCCTTGGCATTAAGTATGCAAATGCTCCGGCGAAGATCGTTGCGTTTTAATTCGTCGGCGAATCGGCAATCGCGTGGACATCTCGTCAATTGGATTTCGGCGCGGCGCGACGCGACGCGCCAACTTGTTCCGTGAAATCATTGGCCGGTAATTAGGTTGCGCATAATGATTGTAACCGGACAAACACGTTGTTCCTGTAGATACGTCTGCCGCGTCTACACCGCGCGAGCGCGCGCGCGCGTGTGTTGGCGCAAAGGAACAAAAACAGGACGAGCGATTAAATTATTATTCTCACAGGAGACTCGTTAATAGCGCAGAAGAAAAATACAAGCGGCCGCTCGCGGCTCGTTGTCCGCAGGAATTGCTCCGATCTTAATTGCCGCTTCTAAGAATCGAATGGAAAAGTCGATAGGACCCCGTTCGCAAACCGCGCACCGGTCTCGAGAGCCGCGCGTCTTTTTTCAACACTTCGCATTTACGCATTAATGAACGATTGCCTGATTTATTGCTTTCCTGTTCTCCTTTTCTTCTAGGGTGTTTGTTCCTCCTTTTAATCCGATGAAACATCGCTTTTGCGCCGTTACGTCATCGCGGTGATTTATCTGTGCTTTCTAAAAGTTTCTTTGAAACTTTAATCAGCCTCGGTTTTTAAGAGAAAATCAGTGCCCGTTGAAAACCGGCGTATTATACTATGACCAAAAGGAAACGGCCGGACGGGAAGCCTACTTCGCGATAAGAAAAATGTTGAATAATCAGGTTCGCTTTGGAAAAAGTTGCAATTACCGCAACGTCAGTTGCAGAGTGTTAAAAACGTACCCAATTAAGCTCCCCCGAAACTGAGGTTTCCATGGGAGCAATTAGTCCGCTGAATCGAGTTCTTTATTGTATTCAATTCAACTTCTTCGCCGCTCCTCGCTTTTATTTCTCCCCAATTATACGAAACGATCATAGGCGAGCCGTTTCATAATCGATTGGCCTTTTTACCTGAAATACGTACAAAGTTCAGGGCTTAAAAATGAAAACGATTCTTCATTGTAAAATTCATATGTAGATGTGCCATGTAAAGTGTCTTACGAACGGAATCATTCAGAATGACTCATGAAACAGCATGAATTGGTCCNCCGATGAGCGGATAGCGGCGATGGAATGTGCCGGTACAAAGAAGTTAGTGGTTGTAATTACTATGGTAATAGCGCAGGAGAAATTCCGAGACGGTGAATAATTAAAACGGGGAACGACGCGCGAGGTTTCGGTAGGCGCCGCTCAAAGATGCTGGTGAGTTCATCTGTCGAGAATCATCGACTCTCGACATCGTCTGATGCTCCCGTTCGATGACAATAATGAGAGACGATTATGCAGTGTCTGCCGGCACAATCCTACTAATAGACCCTCNATTGTAAAATTCATATGTAGATGTGCCATGTAAAGTGTCTTACGAACGGAATCATTCAGAATGACTCATGAAACAGCATGAATTGGTCCGTACGGAATAGTCAACAAGGCCATGCATGAGATATTAAGCTAGTTAACCGTAAACAGCTCGACAGAGTCGATTACATTGGACGTAATTAGAGTCATCATCTTCTCCGCTGCTTCACTTGATCTCGGATTGGAAAATCTGATTACTTTATAAACGATGCTCGCGAGAAACTTAAAAAAGTAGCGTAAAACATAATCAAAACAAGAAGAATCTTAAAATACACGTATGTAATATATATTTTTTATATTAGCTGATGGATTTGTGTTATTTTGTAAATTATAGTTTGGAACTCCGAAAATCAGTTGGCAACCGCGTTGACTTAAGTGGCGGGTGATGATTTTCTCTTTTGTCGGTTCGTGCACGGCGATCGTGCAGGCGCGTGCAAAGACGGCCGCGTGCGCTCCACGGTTACGTGCCAATGACTGTAAACAGCGAACGGACTGGAGTAATTTGTGCGGCGCGGCGCGCGCGTGTCCGAGCACTCGTGCCACTTATAGTAACGAGTATCGAACAGATTCCTGTTATTCGAGAGGTGGGCATCGAGAGATTTCTCGTACGCGGTCGCGTTCGAATTTTCGATCCGGGAAGCACTACTAATAACTTCATCAACGTCCCCCTTGTAATTCCTGATTAATTTGCGGAATCCTGAATTGTCGTTTATGTGCAAACATGAAATACGATTAAAATTGATAGAAATCTGTTATTAAGTATTGAGATAATTATTTGTGTGGAGACATGGTTAACATGAAATAGAGAGAATTAATAGATTTGTAATGAATAGAAGCTATTGATAGGGATAATTAAATACAATTTTCAAATTGAAACGTTTTTCTGTAAAAACAGAAATAAATTTTCGTATATTAAAAGAAACGAGGCGATTTCTTGAAAATTCGCCTGGAACGAGAGATTAAACGTTCATCGATAAACCGCGTCAGCGTCGTAATGACGGTGATATATCCATTTAAGCGCAGAAATAAGAATTCGGCGGTGAGCGGTGCCGATCGAGAGAATTCGCGAGGCATCGTGGAAAGATATTGCCTCGTTATGCCTGTACCAGCACTTTCGGCCACTTGCTTCGCTTATCTGTCGCATCGTTTATAAGTATGCGTGTGCGCGTGTGCACATGAGAAACTGCGGCCTCGCCGNTTCCTGATTAATTTGCGGAATCCTGAATTGTCGTTTATGTGCAAACATGAAATACGATTAAAATTGATAGAAATCTGTTATTAAGTATTGAGATAATTATTTGTGTGGAGACACGGTTAACATGAAATAGAGAGAATTAATAGATTTGTAATGAATAGAAGCTATTGATAGGGATAATTAAATACAATTTTCAAATTGAAACGTTTTTCTGTAAAAACAGAAATAAATTTTCGTATATTAAAAGAAACGAGGCGATTTCTTGAAAATTCGCCTGGAACGAGAGATTAAACGTTCATCGATAAACCGCGTCAGCGTCGTAATGACGGTGATATATCCATTTAAGCGCAGAAATAAGAATTCGGCGGTGAGCGGTGCCGATCGAGAGAATTCGCGAGGCATCGTGGAAAGATATTGCCTCGTTATGCCTGTACCAGCACTTTCGGCCACTTGCCTCGCTTATCTGTCGCATCGTTTATAAGTATGCGTGTGCGCGTGTGCGCATGAGAAACTGCGGCCTCGCCGGCGACTGCGACTATTCCTCGGAGTCCGGTCGTGATTAGAGGGACCTAAATACATACAACTGAGAGCGTCGCGTCGCGGACCACGGCCAGAAAGATCGCTGTGTTCCTTTGACTCTCTCGTTTACCGCTGGAAGAGCAGCACCGAACAACTTCTCGTGTTACCTTGGACATTAAACGCTCGTAAAACGTTTCGGCGATGTCGGGATATTGCAATAAACGCGCGAGAACCCGGCGACCGATGTAGCATTTCGAGTTCGTCGACGAGGAACGAGCGATTCGAGTCGCGGCGAATCGTAGAAATCGGCGCGAACAATTTCTAATTCGAATTCATTAGGATGTTAATAAGTGTGCTGTAATACATCCCATGTATTCTTCTCCATTAAACCATGTAATTGACTTGAGAATTTTTATAGTTATCCCTCTCGAATTTGATGCGAGCACGGGAAAAATTGAATTTTGGGTTTTTACAAACTGGTACCCCGATGGATCACTATCTGCCTCCGTGGGTCCTCGCACACGGACGCACGTGTTTTACACCCACGTGTGGCAACGCTCGTCCGCAGCGGATCACCGGGTCCGGGCTTTGTTAGTCGTGGAACGGTTCGAAGGCGGGCACGATGCTTAGGAGGCTATAAAAAGAGAAAGCCGGACAGTATTGAAGCGTATACGCACTTACACACCGCCGTACACGCCGGTGGGTGTGCAACAGGGTCGTGTAAGCGCGGGCTGTAAAACGCGCGACAGGATTATCCTAAGACCGTTCCTTAACTGCCCCGCTGCGCGGCGTTCCTCGTGTTACAACCAGAATAATAAACGGTGTAATAAAAATTTTCGGGGATGCACTTTTTATGAAATTGCGATAAAAATCCTAAACGAGTCTGCGCGGAGTTGAATTCTTGGCCCCTGGGACCGGTGAAGGGACTTTTATGTAATTCGTCGAGTAGATTCTAGTACAGATCGTTTCTGGTCGATCGTAAAATTCTACGAAACGACAAAGTTTCATTCAAGGTCGGCGTAATAAAAGGGTTTCTAAACGTCTCAGGAATTCTCTGTGTGCCGATTTCGACGGCCGCGGCCCTTCCTTTAGAGTTTCAGGTAATACGGTTCACATATAATTCTTTCCGAATGCTAGGAACAGAAAGGATTTTACCGATCGCTGAATTTGCATAAAACTGCGGAACGATTTCTTTCAGAGAACTATTTTTGAAAGTGGCTGCCCTCGGGAGATCCCCGTTGGCATCGACAATAAATGTCAGTAATGTACAGAATATCAGTTTCTTAGAAATTATTACGCTGATGGTAATTAAATTTTAATGCCTCTACTTTAAAAGATTTTACGATTATAGTAAACAATCGAAATCATTACGATTTAATGTTCGCTAGAAAGGTTTTACAAGACTATAAAAAAGTGAAGAATGTTCAGACGGACGAAATGGATTCGCATTAGNAGATTCTAGTACAGATCGTTTCTGGTCGATCGTAAAATTCTACGAAACGACAAAGTTTCATTCAAGGTCGGCGTAATAAAAGGGTTTCTAAACGTCTCAGGAATTCTCTGTGTGCCGATTTCGACGGCCGCGGCCCTTCCTTTAGAGTTTCAGGTAATACGGTTCACATATAATTCTTTCCGAATGCTAGGAACAGAAAGGATTTTACCGATCGCTGAATTTGCATAAAACTGCGGAACGATTTCTTTCAGAGAACTATTTTTGAAAGTGGCTGCCCTCGGGAGATCCCCGTTGGCATCGACAATAAATGTCAGTAATGTACAGAATATCAGTTTCTTAGAAATTATTACGCTGATGGTAATTAAATTTTAATGCCTGTA
Source organism: Ceratina japonica (assembly GCA_019453355.1). NCBI lineage: Eukaryota > Metazoa > Arthropoda > Insecta > Hymenoptera > Apidae > Ceratina > Ceratina japonica. The sequence continues at coordinate 157,540 of SMSR01016096.1, read as the reverse complement.
CTTTAAAAGATTTTACGATTATAGTAAACAATCGAAATCATTACGATTTAATGTTCGCTAGAAAGGTTTTACAAGACTATAAAAAAGTGAAGAATGTTCAGACGGACGAAATGGATTCGCATTAGGATTTTACATTAGGCTTAATACGCAAACTACGTTGCTAGTTTCGATTATTCCGACTCTATCTAGCTTGTTGCTTAATAGCTAGCCATCTCGTGCTTAAAGCAACGACCAGTGTAATTATTGGTCCATCTCCCACCTTCCATAATCCAACTGTACTGTTCCCCGTCGCTCTGCTGACACTAGAAGAACGTAATACCGAAGAGAGAGAGAGAGAGAGAGAGAACGACGATGACCCACAAAATTGAGACGCTCGAGGCGTGTACAATTATTATTATGGGTTATATTAATTGAAGAAACTTGGCACGAGGCGACGGTATAATTATTCGTCTCTGAAATTATCAAGCCTGCCATAATTGGTGATAATTCATGCAATTTATATTGTTCCAGTACGGTCATCATCCGATTAACTTTTTTCTCGAGAAATGAGTGCACATAGTTCGTTTCTGTATTGTGCGTACTCTCATTTGAGTTAGGGTAACCGAGTCCACCTCGAGCGGTCGCCCGTTGTACTTAATCATTCGATTAGATCTAATTCGCCTTCATGATTCTCCGTGCCGTTGTCTTCGTCGTCGATTCAAGGCCGAGTATCAAGCTGCGTACATACCTCCAGATTCTTTTTATCCAACCGATGCAAGAAAGGGATCGAAATATAAAATTAGAAGATTGTCGATGTTATCGGCTCNAGTACGGTCATCATCCGATTAACTTTTTTCTCGAGAAATGAGTGCACATAATTCGTTTCTGGATTGTGCGTACTCTCATTTGAGTTAGGGTAACAGAGTCCACCTCGAGCGATCGCCCGTTGTACTTAATCATTCGATTAGATCTAATTCGCCTTCATGATTCTCCGTGCCGTTGTCTTCGTCGTCGATTCAAGGCCGAGTATTAAGCTGCGTACATACCTCCAGATTCTTTTTATCCAACCGATGCAAGAAAGGGATCGAAATATAAAATTAGAAGATTGTCGATGTTATCGGCTTGGCACAGCTCCGGGTTTTGGGAAAAGAACCTTTCGAAAAGAGAACGCTGTCAGGTGCTGGCCATCTGCCGTCTATTGATCCGGGCCCTTCGAGGTACGAAACCCTCGGCGAGGACCCTGTTTACCGCTGCTAACTCTGAAAACAGTCGAATTTACTGCTACTCTCCGACGAACGTCGTAAATGGAGAGGTTCCTGGCCCGCGAGTAAATTGACATAGGCCGGGTAAAACTCTAATTTCCGGTGTCTAGATTGTTATTTTAAAAAGCCCAAGTATCGTGCGGTGCACATTTTTCTTTCAACGATACTTGAATTTCGAAAATACTTTTCGCAATGAAAATTTTCTATACGACGTCTGAATACAAAGCGCATTGGATATTGGAAATTCTGTACTCCAGATACAGGAGGCTGTGTATTTAGGGCACCCTGTACCGAGCAATTTATGCGAAACATTCTGTACACAAGGCTCTATATAGAGCAGCCTATATAGGTCACTTTACACAGAATGCTCTAACTATATCAAACTCTGCATCGGGAGGCAGAGCATTTTATGCCACGCGACACTCACCTAATGAACAATTTACCGTACAGGTCCACAAAAAATCACACAACTATTTTATTCCACAAATCATGTAATCCAGGTATCAATACTGCACAGCCAGTACTACGAATAATTCAATTCCTACGTCTTTTCACACGCCAAAAGTGTTATTACGTGCTTCTCTTTTCTCATTTCGCGTTCGCGTTTGACTCGCTATCGCGAGCAAACTTTTAATTTGTTAATTGCAAAGCCGAAACGCAATTGCGGAAACGGAGTGGCCGGAGCAATTACCTACGCTCGCGAGCCGAGCGCGACGATTATCGCGCGCTCGAAGAAAATAATTTTAGGCCCGCGATAGCGATCGCCGGCTAATTCGCCGCAATCGAGAACAATTTACTGCTCGACCTTCGGTTATTGCCGGCCGGTGCAGCTGCGATCCGTGTCACGGAACCGGCAGTCGCGTCTCGTGCTTCTGGAAAAACTCGAAACGGTCGCGTCTCGTGCCGCGGCGAGTAAACCGAAAGAGAAAGAAGGTGACACGCGGGTTGGGAGTGCTAAATTTTTTAGCGCTGAAGCTTTGATGCGACGCATAGAAACGGCCTAAATTTCTGTAGGCCAGCGCTCGCGGTAATGCGAACGAAATGAATCAGCTGTGGGATGAATATTGCATCGTGCGAAAATGAAATTTAGGATGAGGTACGAGGCATTCAAAGAAACGTGCGCGGTTGTAAATAAAGGAAGAGATGCTCGTATTTTGCGGAGGGACCTGTGCTGAATAATTAGCAGCGCTGTCTGCTTTGACCAGCGCTTGTCCATGTAAGATATTATCACATAGGATAGGATATCATATAGGATTTGATTATTGTTCGATAGCCGCATTAATTTTTTATTTATATGTGGTAATATTAAAATAATATAATTTTTTCATTGAGAGAACAGTAACTCATTTTACATTAGAATAGGATCTTATAAAAATGTAAAAGGCAACCGACTATTCTGGCTTCGAGTATTCAAATCGGTAAAAAATCGAGATTATATTAAAGCTCTCCTTCATTAAAAAGGATACTTTCACCAAATTGAATTACGACTCCGGATGAACCTTTTTTAAAATTCGAGTGGCTGCTTTTAAAGATGGGTTAAAAGATAGGAGCAGTTACATCCAATTGAAGTAATTCGTGGAAATTGGTAAAGATCCGATGAGCGGATAGCGGCGATGGAATGTGCCGGTACAAAGAAGTTAGTGGTTGTAATTACTATGGTAATAGCGCAGGAGAAATTCCGAGACGGTGAATAATTAAAACGGGGAACGACGCGCGAGGTTTCGGTAGGCGCCGCTCAAAGATGCTGGTGAGTTCATCTGTCGAGAATCGACTCTCGACATCGTCTGATGCTCCCGTTTGATGACAATAATGAGAGACGATTATGCAGTGTCTGCCGGCACAATCCTACTAATAGACCCTTCAGATTTCTTTCCAAGATCGTAAAATAATTAACAATGAGCACATTAATATTTCTATAATAATAATAATAAAAGGTAGAAATTCGTGATTGGTATATACATTGATTAATAAGACATATTTTCATTTCATATAGTGTTTATTTTACTTTGTATATTTTTCAACTTTTACTGACAGTATAGTTATTCTTTTACAAAATTTTAGTAAAAAGGGTTTGATAAAAAATTGATACATAGCTTTAGCTTCGTTCAGCAGCTTCGAGTCATCTGACGGTCTATTCCGTTCTCCACAACCCTTCTTGCTCCAACGTGAGCTCTACCGTGGGTCGGTAACAGTGGATTGTCGGTGGTCGATATGCTTTCAGCAGCCAACAGACATGTTCGTAGTCCTCAGTTTCCTCTGTCTACCATAAGCTGCAGCTGCACATTGTTCAAGCGCCTTTAAATAAATCGTCTTATTATTTTCACGAGAGAAGTAAACATCGATTTTTCTGACTCTTCCCACTTTGTATTATGACATTAAAAAACATGTATATACAACCCTCAATTTTCAGATAGAATATACCTGTTGAACTTTTCTCTTTATCCTGAGTACAATTAGAAAAAAATGTAAAGTGGTACACAGAATCTAACAATTACATCAAATAGCAAGTAAAAGTATTCAGTCAATTTATTAATATAACAGGNGGTAGAAATTCGTGATTGGTATACATTGATTAATAAGACATGTTTTCATTTCATATAGTGTTTATTTTACTCTGTATATTTTTCAACTTTTACTGACAGTATAGTTATTCTTTTACAAATTTTTAGTAAAAGGGGTTTGATAAAAAATTGATACATAACTTTAGCTTCGTTCAGCAGCTTCGAGTCATCTGACGGTCTATTCCGTTCTCCACAACCCTTCTTGCTCCAACGTGAGCTCTACCGTGGGTCGGTAACAGTGGATTGTCGGTGGTCGATATGCTTTCAGCAGCCAACAGACATGTTCGTAGTCCTCAGTTTCCTCTGTCTACCATAAGCTGCAGCTGCACATTGTTCAAGCGCCTTTAAATAAATCGTCTTATTATTTTCACGAGAGAAGTAAACATCGATTTTTCTGACTCTTCCCACTTTGTATTATGACATTAAAAAACATGTATATACAACCCTCAATTTTCAGATAGAATATACCTGTTGAACTTTTCTCTTTATCCTGAGTACAATTAGAAAAAAATGTAAAGTGGTACACAGAATCTAACAATTACATCAAATAGCAAGTAAAAGTATTCAGTCAATTTATTAATATAACAGGAATACTTCCTCAATTTTACATGCATTTATTGCTAAATTTCATTTAATAAGTTTCGAATGGCTACTAAAGTAGAATATAAAAAATTCTTCTCTCTCGTATAAAAGATCGTTTTGGATGTCCAGACACGTATAGTGCCAAAGGTAGCTGGTATCTGTTGGCACAGGAACTTTGAAGTAGTCGTCGCGTGGTGCACCGCGCCCGTGCCTGGCATTTAGATTGTGGAAGTAACGTTTAGACACCCAATAAAGTTCCTTTACGAGACAAGATTTAAATAATTTCATTCTCCTGCCTTTCTACCATCAATCCTACCCGTCGCTTTGCGAGTACGATAAATACAAGTGCGATGGTAGCTTCTAGAGTAGTTTCATTCAGTCGCGACGAGGGAAAGAATTAGTGGTGGTTAAGAAAATCAGCTGACAACGCGTCTCTCTTGGTGTGACAAAACAAGAAGCTGACCCAGTTAACGGGGGAAAAGCGAAAAGTGAGCGATGACAGAGGGTATCGCTGAATCTGCATTCCTCGCGTCTGATTAAAACATAAGTAGTTTGGCATAGGCGCGCGAAGAATTTCAATTTCGCGTTCCCGGAATTGTAAATCCCGGAACAATTTCAATCCACGTGTTCCTAATCCAATATCTCTGTTCGGAAATTAGTTCATAAATTTTTGATAGCGAAGATTCGACACCTCTTTCTCGTATGCGATGCATTCAACATCGTTTGCGTTTGTTTCCTAACTTAAAAAATTTATATAAAGAATTGCAGTAGAGTGTTTTTATTTAGGTGGTTCAATTTTATTGATTTTCCAAGAGATAAACAATATTGACAGCGGCGACGTTCCAAGGATTATTTGCTTTGGCATCAAACTTGTTCTACTCTGACAAATTTTAGTAGCACTTCGATTTAACCCAGACCTAGATATCGATTACAATGCTTGTTCCCGTCCAGTATTGACCGATTCATCAAACCCGTCGTGCGATAATAACACGAAGTAACTTCAATCTATGACGACAATCTCTCTTCAGACTTAAGTTCCTCAACCTTTCAGATTTCGTTTTCATTCGACGCTTGTACAGATTTCTATTTACACATTACAAAATGTAGTTCGTCTGGCAATTCGCCGTTTCTATGTTCACTTTTTCTTCGTAATGATAATGGTCGGCTGTTAAAGGCCAGCCGACTGATTCACATTCCGCGGGTCTGTAGGAATCACCGACGGCCGGCTGCTATTCTTCATCATGTTCCATCGGCGAACAGAACGATTCGGGCATTCTCCTCTCGGCTGGCTGGCAAAGTTTTCGGTGTGGCGGCCACCATTTTATTTATAGCAGAGGAGGTCGTGATGCGTTCCAAAAGCTACTCGTCGTACCAGTAGCACACGTACAAGCGTACCGGCCTCCTCGTCTCGCACCAGTTTCTACCGATCAGCGTCCGTCCGCGTTTCTTAAGACACAGCCAAACGCGGAACGCGGATCGAACTTCGCCAATTGATCGCATCTCAATTATTCAACCATTACACGAGTTTCCAGTTATCCTACTCGCCGTATCCACGCGCGACTGTTCGCGAGACGTTGTACAGTTCAGTGTCAGAAAAACCATTAAATGATAAAAAGAGTCGTAAACCGGAAGAATTGTGGAACATATTAGGAGATGAATAAACGAGGGATGCATTGACTGAGTGGTAGGTTCTCTTCTGTTCATTAAGTAGGTGTACGATGCAAATGAAACGAAAATGGTTTACATATAACGATAGTTTACATCAGTGCAATTATTTATTATATAAATTATTAATCAGATGTTAATAAGTATTTCTTTCATGCTCTTCGAGCTGAAGATTTTTTGACGATCGGTTTCAAAAGCCAAGGTTAAGGCTGAAGACTTATATGCGTTTTACCCGGAGAACGTCGCGATCAATCGTGTCCCAACGCTGCGTTCGGCATAGATCCAAAGATCGACTATTCCACGAACAAACCTGTTAATCGTTTCGTTTCAGAAGAGACCAATTGCTTTTTGTGCCGCGCTGTTGTATACTTAGCCAGACGCCACCGAAAACGATCGATGCATCCTCCGGCGTTAGCGGGATCGCGGTAATAATCCGTGACGTGTACACGCGCGCGAAGTGAGAACTGACAACCGGCCGCCTCGTTGATAAATGCGGTTTAGAGCCAGGACTCGACGTACCTCGTGCCGGAACTCGATGGACTCGCGGAGCTGACGAAACCCGATTCATTTAAACGGAGTTTATTCATACGGTTATTCTCGGTACGGTTCCCGCAAGTCACCGGTGCGCGCAAACTTATCCGCCTTATTGAGAGTTCATCGTGCTGTGGCCTGAAAATGGCGCATCTCCGACGTCCAGCCAGGCGGGAACATTACAAACCTTTCGGCCGAAGGAAGGTAAACAGAGAGAACAAGCTGTCCAATTATTATTGCACTAACTCGTCGAAGAGAACGATTTAAATTATAACAGAGTTGATGTCTTTTAATCCAACTAACTTTATCTGTAATAACTGACAACCTTGTGCGTATGGTTGCATTGTACTGCCAGTGTGAAATTCCTCGATTTAACCGAACCGCTTGTGTTGATTTAGCTAACGATAAAATCACGCTCGAACCATTTACTCTGAGATCATTTTCTGGCATCTGGTTGACAATTGACGATAAGCCAAAGCGATGAATGATCTTGGCCCGGCGAGCCAGTGTTTGAAAAAAATCGTCATTCCGATCTAACCTAACGGAAATCAGACGAGATTTGTTCANGAATACTTCCGCAATTTTACATGCATTTATTGCTAAATTTCATTTAATAAGTTTCGAATGGCTACTAAAGTAGAATATAAAAAATTCTTCTCTCTCGTATAAAAGATCGTTTTGGATGTCCAGACACGTATAGTGCCAAAGGTAGCTGGTATCTGTTGGCACAGGAACTTTGAAGTAGTCGTCGCGTGGTGCACCGCGCCCGTGCCTGGCATTTAGATTGTGGAAGTAACGTTTAGACACCCAATAAAGTTCCTTTACGAGACAAGATTTAAATAATTTCATTCTCCTGCCTTTCTACCATCAATCCTACCCGTCGCTTTGCGAGTACGATAAATACAAGTGCGATGGTAGCTTCTAGAGTAGTTTCATTCAGTCGCGACGAGGGAAAGAATTAGTGGTGGTTAAGAAAATCAGCTGACAACGCGTCTCTCTTGGTGTGACAAAACAAGAAGCTGACCCAGTTAACGGGGGAAAAGCGAAAAGTGAGCGATGACAGAGGGTATCGCTGAATCTGCATTCCTCGCGTCTGATTAAAACATAAGTAGTTTGGCATAGGCGCGCGAAGAATTTCAATTTCGCGTTCCCGGAATTGTAAATCCCGGAACAATTTCAATCCACGTGTTCCTAATCCAATATCTCTGTTCGGAAATTAGTTCATAAATTTTTGATACCGAAAATTCGATACCTCTTTCTCGTATGCGATGCATTCAACATCGTTTGCGTTTGTGTTTCCTAACTTAAAAAATTTATATAAAGAATTGCAGTAGAGTGTTTTTATTTAGGTGGTTCACTTTTATTGATTTTCCAAGAGATAAACAATATTGACAGCGGCGACGTTCCAAGGATTATTTGCTTTGGCATCAAACTTGTTCTACTCTGACAAATTTTAGTAGCACTTCGATTTAACCCAGACCTAGATATCGATTACAATGCTTGTTCCCGTCGAGTATTGACCGATTCATCAAACCCGTCGTGCGATAATAACACGAAGTAACTTCAATCTCTGACGACAATCTCTCTTCAGACTTAAGTTCCTCAACCTTTCAGATTTCGATTTCATTCGACGCTCGTACAGATTTCTATTTACACATTACAAAATGTAGTTCGTCTGGCAATTCGCCGTTTCTATGTTCACTTTTTCTTCGTAATGATAATGGTCAGTTGTTAAAGGCCAGCCGACTGATTCACATTCCGCGGGTCTGTAGGAATCACCGACGGCCGGCTGCTATTCTTCATCATGTTCCATCGGCGAACAGAACGATTCGGGCATTCTCCTCTCGGCTGGCTGGCAAAGTTTTCGGTGTGGCGGCCACCATTTTATTTATAGCAGAGGAGGTCGTGATGCGTTCCAAAAGCTACTCGTCGTACCAGTAGCACACGTACAAGCGTACCGGCCTCCTCGTCTCGCACCAGTTTCTACCGATCAGCGTCCGTCCGCGTTTCTTAAGACACAGCCAAACGCGGAACGCGGATCGAACTTCGCCAATTGATCGCATCTCAATTATTCAACCATTACACGAGTTTCCAGTTATCCTACTCGCCGTATCCACGCGCGACTGTTCGCGAGACGTTGTACAGTTCAGTGTCAGAAAAACCATTAAATGATAAAAAGAGTCGTAAACCGGAAGAATTGTGGAACATATTAGGAGATGAATAAACGAGGGATGCATTGACTGAGTGGTAGGTTCTCTTCTGTTCATTAAGTAGGTGTACGATGCAAATGAAACGAAAATGGTTTACATATAACGATAGTTTACATCAGTGCAATTATTTATTATATAAATTATTAATCAGATGTTAATAAGTATTTCTTTCATGCTCTTCGAGCTGAAGATTTTTTGACGATCGGTTTCAAAAGCCAAGGTTAAGGCTGAAGACTTATATGCGTTTTACCCGGAGAACGTCGCGATCAATCGTGTCCCAACGCTGCGTTCGGCATAGATCCAAAGATCGACTATTCCACGAACAAACCTGTTAATCGTTTCGTTTCAGAAGAGACCAATTGCTTTTTGTGCCGCGCTGTTGTATACTTAGCCAGACGCCACCGAAAACGATCGATGCATCCTCCGGCGTTAGCGGGATCGCGGTAATAATCCGTGACGTGTACACGCGCGCGAAGTGAGAACTGACAACCGGCCGCCTCGTTGATAAATGCGGTTTAGAGCCAGGACTCGACGTACCTCGTGCCGGAACTCGATGGACTCGCGGAGCTGACGAAACCCGATTCATTTAAACGGAGTTTATTCATACGGTTATTCTCGGTACGGTTCCCGCAAGTCACCGGTGCGCGCAAACTTATCCGCCTTATTGAGAGTTCATCGTGCTGGCCTGAAAATGGCGCATCTCCGACGTCCAGCCAGGCGGGAACATTACAAACCTTTCGGCCGAAGGAAGGTAAACAGAGAGAACAAGCTGTCCAATTATTATTGCACTAACTCGTCGAAGAGAACGATTTAAATTATAACAGAGTTGATGTCTTTTAATCCAACTAACTTTATCTGTAATAACTGACAACCTTGTGCGTATGGTTGCATTGTACTGCCAGTGTGAAATTCCTCGATTTAACCGAACCGCTTGTGTTGATTTAGCTAACGATAAAATCACGCTCGAACCATTTACTCTGAGATCATTTTCTGGCATCTGGTTGACAATTGACGATAAGCCAAAGCGATGAATGATCTTGGCCCGGCGAGCCAGTGTTTGAAAAAAATCGTCATTCCGATCTAACCTAACGGAAATCAGACGAGATTTGTTCACGAAATACTGTGTCGAGGCTGAAACGCTAATGAAAAGGTTGGAATGCCGAGAGGGGTTCGATATAAAGTAAACTGATCCGACAGAATAACGAGAGTGCAATAAAGCTTTATCCACGACTTGAAAGCAACTTGTGTAACCGGTCTATTCTTGAAATTGTACTTTAAATGACAGGATGCTTCGATGCTGCGTTTCTACTGAAATAGCTGCGACGTCCTTCGATGCCCAAGTGTCCTCTCAGTCGCCAAGTTTGCCAAATCAGCCTTCTGCAATGTGTCCTTCTCGTCATTTGAATATTGGACATGGCTATTGTCGTTCGCCCGGAACTACCGAAGCTTCTTGAGGCATTTTTTTGTTGTAGAACAGGAACGTCTTCTATTCAATCATCGTCGACCTATCGAATAATACTATCGTGCGAATGTGTGCTTGAAGATGTTTCAATTCGATCGGTTTGCGGTTACTCTCCTCTTAAAACGGACATGCGCGTTTCGTTGTACACAATTATACTTCGCTAAGGAAGATTAATATTACCGTAAAATAAGTACAAGTAAATTTATCTGACCTCGTATAAAAATGTCATCCAAGAATAAATAGGGATTGAATTGGAAAAATGGAGAGGAATGTAATTATGAAAAGAAGATATACAAACGCTTTTCCTTGGCTATTAACGTGCTAAATCTATAATCTTATACATTTGTGAATTACTAGTATTCGGGTAAAAATAACTTTTTTATAATAGTGTTGGAGACTGTAGAAAGACAAAAAAGCAACGCGTATTAGTTTGACCCAGTTTTTGAGGCAATCTGTACTCACGTGCAAAAGGTGAAACTTATCGTCGAAACGAGTCACATTGTTTGTCGATAAATTGGATTCTCCGATGAATCCGCGATATCAACACGGGGAATTCAGTTCGAAATTCTTGTTAAATCCTATTTGCCGTCGAGCTTGACGCGTAATCAATCGTTAATAGCAAAAATTAAATCAACGGATTGGTCTCCTCGTCAAATGAACGTCATAATTGGCTAAGACTTCAAAATGTCTGATATTTCATTTATTATTCACGTCGAACTCCGTACTACATTATTGATCACTCTTTTCTTTAATTGATTTTCTGAACCCGATTAGAATTTACCTATTTGAAGAAATCGCAATCGAACATAGAAACGGGCCGTTTCTATTTCCGGTTTCCAACAACCCGCAAGCTCGTCGACTAAACGATTCGATTCATTCGCATGACACAGTTTCGGTCACCGGCGAAACCTTTGACCGCCGAACGAACGGCGACAAAGACGCCTCGTGGTTTCGCGATTTCCGGCCGATCGTCTTCGACGCATACCCCAAGTTACCACGCAGACCCACGCCCAGCCCCGAAACCCCGTGATACACACAGAAATCATCCAAAACCATTGAGCCTGTACGTACGGTTTGATAAGACACGTTGCCTTCAGGGTGCAGTGGCCTGGCGTTGGTTTGGTTGCGGGTGTAAGTGTGGGTCGCAAACGGGAGGGTGAAGATCAGAACGGAAAAGGGGGTAGTTGTGGATCGATATAGTTACGGGGGTGTCGTCCGGCTTCCTCGGTGGCGCCACAGAGCGGGTTAGTCGGCAAATTCTTAGGCCGATGTATCAACTAACCCAGGCAGGAACGCGATTCGCGTTCGTGGGGACGTAGGATGTAGTGTCAGTACGCGGAGGAACGTCCTCGTCGTCGTTTAATCCACGCGTGGTCCCCTCGAGATCGACACCATCTTAAGTTCAGTGCACCGCGAATTCTGTGGAACCGTTCATTCGTTGCCGAGGTGGTGACCGACTGCCCGAGCGGCTGTTTTCCTTAAAGTTGTGAAGCAAACACGCGTCGTGCCGGGGAGCACGACGGGCCACACACACGCGACCCCGGCTACTTCTTCACGTTTCCAAGCTGTTGATATTTGTTTTCCTCATCTACTTCCGCGCGAGACGAACGAACCCAGGTATCATCGGTTAAAAAAGCGACGAAAATAGAATGTATCGTTAATCAATGAGAAACGTGCGCGAAAGCTTATTTAAGGAGATTCGCCCTCGTCTATGGTCAGACGGGGGACGTAGGCTACGGATGAACGCAGACAGGCCTTTTCAATAAATGTTGATAACGCCTCGCGGAGGGCCGGGAGTCGATCGAATGAACATGAACTCGCCACTGCACGATGTCGTTGACCCGCTTCCTGAGAGCGTCCTACGCTTTTCACAGGCCACCGGGTTCGAGTTTTCGTGGATTCGTAACCCTGGCTGACTCTCGTGAACCGGTCGCGTGTCTCCGGACAAGTGGAACGCCTACAGTGAAATTTCCCTGCTCGTGTTCTCTTTTATTTTTTTTTCCCTTTTTCTATGGAGCTCATCATCGGCGCTCTTCAGACAAATTGCGTCGCCGTCGTGTTCAGGGAAAAACAAAAGGATGCTCGTCTAGATAAGGAGAGTTCGTTACTCTTCAAAGGATATTGTCGTTATTCTCGAACGAGGGCTAACATTCTCCTTTTTGTAATTTTTACAACGAATGAAGTATTGACATTTCTGCGGAGGAGTTAATAATTAATCGTTGCTTCCCATTTAATGGTCTCGTTTATTGTTTACAAAATGATAGCGCATTAGGTGGATCCTCCGTTACAAGGGGGTCAACGAAATCGATTGCCCTCTCACCGTGGGCTCCGGTAATTCCAGACAGCCGAGTTTTTCGAACTCGGTCGCTCGTCGTTTTCTCAGTTACCCTTCAGACGTGCATAGAACAATTCGGTTTTACCTAGAATCGGAATTAATTATCTAAAGTGATTGAGGGAATCGCGTGACTCTCTTCTGCTCGCGCTTTTTCCTGATACCATCTGTATTCTATTTTCATTTCGCTCGCTTTCCCGAAACTTCCTAATTCGTCGAAATTTAACAAGATAACGCGAATAATTCTCCTGAGCCGAAGTTTGGAATCCTCTTAGCGATCTTTCATCGTGGTCGCATACAATTGAAACCATACAACCTCGATCGGAGAATCGACTCGACCTCTACTATCAAATCCATAACAAGCTGAGCTATGATACGCAACCGTATATTGTCAATTTCGATAAGGAATATCCTCTGAACAACTCTCCAAAATCTACTTTGGGTCCTTCGGACATAGGATACTTCGCTGTGCAAATTTGACTCTCTATTGTTGAACTTCTCTGTCTCTTGACCAATAAAAGCAACCTCGGATACATAGAAAGGTTTATATCACGTGCCTAGAATTCGTGACCAATCCATAAATCGAAACTGCTGGAACTCGTATAGAGACGACGTCTGCGATCTGGCATTGTTAGTTTAATTGCTAGGACGTAATTAACGGTAGTCGTTAGGTAAGACCGATCAGGCCAACCGAGACGCTGCGCACAGCTCCCAGTTAAGATCCTTTTCGAGCGCAATTATATCAGCAGATTTCGCGACAGCAATACTGCCGCCAGTTTGGCACCGTATAAGAAGTAGTATAAGTCTATATTAGACGGACAATCCGTCGCGAAAGAATCCGAGACGGTTGCTTAAAAGTGAATGAACATTCTTCTTGGAACTTTCCATGATGGATCGATGAGTAGAAGTTGGCAATTTTTTACCTACTATACACCTGAGTTTCTTTTCCAAAGTGATTTAAACAAGCAAATTCTTCTGCTGAGATTAAACAGTAGTAATGAAATAATATTGTATATTTAAATAGTGAATGAAAGTTAAATAATTTCTTTAATAATACGGACTCTGACGAATTGCCAACGAAGAGCACGCACCCTAGAGACTCGAATTTTTCTTTATGATTTATCACTGGTATCGGGTCTGCGTTCATCCGTCTAAATCTGAAACTCCCTCTACCGCTTTACTCAACAAAGAACCCCGTTGTCGACAGCGTGTCCGAGGGTGAACTCGAAGAGGAAATCCTCGAAAAGTGAACTCGCCCCGCGAAGGAACTCGCGATGGTCACGAAGGTCGAGACAGCAGGTGATCGAGACGCGATGAGTTCGGAGAGTCGCGAGTAGATTGCGACCGCTGGCGTTTGGATGGCTTGCAAAAGGAAGCGGAAAAAGTTGTGGAACAGCGGGAACTGAAGGAGGAAAATATTCAACCGGGAGCCGTTCTCGGCATCGAGCCGGCCAGCATGGCGTAACGGCGCGGCGCCACCCGAGGATCTCATGTAATTTCTCAACGACAACGTCGCGTCGTGAATTTCGATTTGACAACGGACTGTCAGGCAGAGAAGAAGAGAGAACGCAATGCGGTAGCGTGTGCTAAGCGCGAGCTTACCGGATAAACGGTCGTGCCGGTTCACAGAGCTGAAACTGGGCCATAACGGAGTCGGAGCGCCCGGATAAAAAAGCCATTCGAACAACGGCCCTGGCGACGACGGCGCTGGCTTCCGGCGATGATCGGATACAATCAACACAATTCTGGCTACAACAAGCTATTTACGCAGGTACATCGTCAGGAACTATCCTTAACCGCTCTCTCCCTTCCCCCTTGTCCGCTCAGGAATTTAATTGAAATTTCCTACAGAATCCTCGGAGATTTACTGAAAATACCCGGAACATGTAATTATTACTCCTCGTGTTGTATCACGATCTTATTACATCAGGACTCTATAATTCTATCATTCTTTTGCTATTTATTATACTTCGAATATTTACCCCTCACTATAATATCCTCACAGAAATTAATCACAATTCAAAACTGTTCTTTAATTAAACATTTAATGATATAAACATATGTAAATTCGCATTCTGACAAAAACCTTCGTTTATGCTCTTAGGAAGGACGAATTTGTTTAATTCTTACGTCACTATTTTTTAACCTGACATAAATTTAGAAAGAGCTAAACAGGATAAGGCGTTTCATAAAGAGTATCAATGAATCGTTTTATACAAAGTGAATTAGTTAGCTAGGGAACAGTGTATAAGGCCTGCGAGAGTGCGATGCGTCCTCATCGTCAGTTTCCTCTCGATTCTATAAACAGTTTTCTATGTCGCTTTGCGATGCATTATACAAGTTTGAAATTAATCAATCTGGCGTAAAATAAAAGCGTCCAGGCGTGGTATCGTCGCGCAACCTCGATCCTTTGCGTCGCAATCTAAATCGATCTGTTATACATTTTGAGCGTGAAACGGAGCGTTTCGAGTATGCTTCGTTGCCCCGTGTTGCCGTTTTCTGTCCCACGGATACTTACTTTTTTTCCTCTTTTATACACCCGTGTACGTGTCGGCTTTTTATTACTTTGTTCGCGCTATTCCGCTGTATTCTTTTCTAACCATAGTTTGCCTGTCTGGTTTCCATCGCCGTTCGGCGCGGAACTTTCCACAGATTTTAAAGTAGGCGCCGTGTCATGACAGAATTGAACAGCTGAAAAATTGTGAATAGCATTGTACACGCATAAATGATTCGTGTCGATAAAAAAAAATTTTGTAGATATTTGCTTTTAAAGATAAATTAGATTTGCTTTGAACTGTATTGCGTACGTTTAAATTCATTTTACCCTTAAAAGTTCGTAACACGAAAATTTTGCGTGCGACCGTCGTCCAGGAGTATTCCTCGCGCTTCCCCCAGAGGGTTGAAGAAGTCCGCTGTGGCACGCATAGACGAGTTTACACGACAAGGAACANTCTAAATCGATCTGTTATACATTTTGAGCGTGAAACGGAGCGTTTCGAGTATGCTTCGTTGCCCCGTGTTGCCGTTTTCTGTCCCACGGATACTTACTTTTTTTCCTCTTTTATACACCCGTGTACGTGTCGGCTTTTTATTACTTTGTTCGCGCTATTCCGCTGTATTCTTTTCTAACCATAGTTTGCCTGTCTGGTTTCCATCGCCGTTCGGCGCGGAACTTTCCACAGATTTTAAAGTAGGCGCCGTGTCATGACAGAATTGAACAGCTGAAAAATTGTGAATAGCATTGTACACGCATAAATGATTCGTGTCGATAAAAAAAAATTTTGTAGATATTTGCATAAATAAATGAAAGATAAATTAGATTTGCTTTGAACTGTGTTGCGTACGTTTAAATTCATTTTACCCTTAAAAGTTCGTAACACGAAATTCTGCGTGCGACCGTCGTCCAGGAGTATTCCTCGCGCTTCCCCCAGAGGGTTGAAGAAGGCCGCTGTGGCACGCATAGACGAGTTTACACGACAAGGAACAGAGTCTAGAGAGAGAGAATGAGAGAAATGATTGAGTAAAGGCCGTTGGCATGGCTACAACCCTCGACCGAACGAATTCATCGTCTCGGTAAAAAGAAAAAAGGAGGAAATACTTTATACGAAAGGCCGAAGAAGCAGCGACGGAGGAATCGTTTCGTAAACGATTCTTCTTCTTCTCCTCCGACTTTCCTCGTTTCTTTTATTAAACGCCAAGGGCGTCTCGGCGTCGCCTGCGACACGTCGAAATGCAAATCGGACGGCCGGCTAAGTGACACGATCATCGCCTCCTGGCCATTCTTTGCATCCGATTAACCGTCTAATTACGGGACTGATGAAAGCTTTGAATCCACTTGTCGCGTTACGCGATGAATCGATGCGTCAGCGTCGTCGGTCGCGATCGATAAAACTTGGTAGAAATTGCGTTCGTCCGCGGATCATTTTCTTGTCCTGGTGTCGTTCGCTTACATGCGACGTCGATAAGTCTTCCAGACCGTCGGACGTAATCGATCCAATTAATTTGTCAGGGGAATTAATTGAACATCGATGATCCCTATTTTACCATGTTGTCGCCGACGGTTACGTTACAAGCCGTTCGTAATACGTCCGTCGGACGTTTCGCGTCTGACGCAACGAACTTCGTCTCGCGTACACGAAGACAGAAGCCTAATTTTTGTCACGATTACTACCCGTCGTTAATTTAATCTGTCCTGAGTTATTCTAGAAATCTCATTAAGCGAACGTCGAATTATACGCCGTCGCGTATTGTAATTCTGGCCTAGATCCGTTCAAACTTTGGCAATGCTGTAGGAGATGCATCATACAAGTCAATGATCGTTATTTTACTTCAGCTCAAGTTTAATATAGCCTGAAAGTCAAACGACGCTTACTTATTTTTATAGACTGCCAGCGCATGGGGAATGTAACCGCGTCTGACCACACACTGTCTCTTTCTACTTAATAGCATTTAACGCCTAATAACCATTCTCTTCAAACATGATCTTATAATTAAATTCTACTGTACTTTATTATCTCATTCTGCCTCCTCAGTGCAAGTAATTAACAAAATTAGAATGTGATGCTAAAGCGTTTATAAATAAATAACTTTCAGAAGCAATGAAACTCTTCTCTCTAACTAGAATCTAATACTTCGTTACATTTAATATTATACAGAAAATGTATATAATGCAAATAATTAATATCAAAATTAATAACTACACGTATAAGCCAATATTTCGAATATCTATAACCTAATTCTATTTCAGTCTATTAGATGACGAAGAGAAGTTCGTGAACAAGAATAAGTGTTGAATAACGATTTAATCGACACCACATTGCATTTTTCAGGGTTCGGCAGACTCGAATTACTCGCAACCGAGCTCAGAGATCTCGCTGGACGATGAGAAAGAGGGCTTGCGTCGTGAGAAGGAGAGGCAGGCCCTCCAGCAACTTGAAAACGCTAGGGTAAGTCATTGATCTTTCGCATGTTCCAGTTTCCCTCGGCCCTTTCACCCGTAACTTGTTTTTCCACCGGTATTTCGCAAATCGTTTCGCATCGATCGACAATGGACTCCCGAACCGTCGCGTCGTCATCGCCTTCGACACCGCGCCTCATACAGAAATCATGTGCCACGACGCGGACGAGAAGCATGTCAGCGAAGGCAAGCACCCAGACTATAGTCGCCGTCTGGAAGGAATGTACTTCGGCACAGTACAGTTTGAAATCGTTGTGCGCATCTTTTTCTAGATTGGCCGCTTCTCAATGTACGAGTGACGGATCGAGTTCGCGCCCACACAAAACAAACGCGATATCTTCCCGAGTCGAAAATTTAACTATAATTTGAATCTTCTAAACCTAAATGTACCCCAGTTTAGATCTATTAGATCTAAATAGTAGAACTAGTAGAGTTATCTCAGAACTTAACATTTGATATAACTCTAATCAGAACCTATAAGTCCCTACAAAAATCTCAAATTATACTATTTTAGGCCTTAAGAACCTTTAGTTCGTTCACGAAAGTAGTTATAATTTAGTTCTCCAAGTAAGAGACTTGAATCTGAAGGCCAATTTAAGGGTTNCTTCAGTTCGTTCACGAAAGTAGTTATAATTTAGTTCTCCAAGTAGGAGACTGGAACCTGAAGGCCAATTTAAGGGTTTATAAGATTTTTTTAGGATCCTCTGAAATATTTATTGTGTTATATAACATTATTTTACAAACTATGTGCATTTGAATCTGATATGCATCTGAAATGACTTATTCTGTTTATTCTTATACTTCCTATTATAAATTTTAAAAAAGGCTTTAAAACAATCTAATTTATATAATCGAATTTTTTTTTATACAGCAACAAAGCAAAAATTTGTGTTATTTGTTTACAAAACTTGTTAAAGAAAAATAATAATAATTTCTCCATAAATTGGGTGAATGTAAAAGAGATTCTTGATCTACAATATGAGCAAAAAAAAAACGTAGGTATCATCGGGTCCAGTGTATATGTCCTCAAGTGTTGCCAGCCAATGGACTTTTGAGGACAATGTTAGGTTTCATAAATACTAGTATAAACCTACAGGATCTTTTCCTAAACTCTTGAAGTATGACTTGAGGGACTAAATTATATTTTATAAACTCTATTTTAGATCTATATACTTTATAAGCGGACATAACGACTAGATATAGGTTCAAATTAGAGTTAAATTTACTCTTATATTCGTATGCTCAAGATATGATTTCGACCTCCATATCCTTCAGTAGGATAAACAGGTTCAAAACCGTAATTACTTTTTCGACTCGGGTTCTCCCTCTTTATCACTAATATTCTTCATGCGTCGCTACTAGTTGGAGCTAAGTATTTTGCCTGTGTTCGTGAGCAGTCGGAACGTCACTCCACATGTTGTCTCCCACCACCTTTCAAACTGCGCTAAGCGAGTCCATTCTTTCCAGACGGCAACTATACTCGCCGTCCCGAGAGAACAGGACTGGGCACAGTTCAGTTTTTATCGTTCTGCACATTCCCACCCGTTTACCACTTCCCAATGCAGTCTCATTTGTTGCCGATAGAGACNCGTAGGTATCATCGGGTCCAGTGTATACATATGTCCTCAAGTGTTGCCAGCCAATGGACTTTTGAGGACAATGTTAGGTTTCATAAATACTAGTATAAACCTACAGGATCTTTTCCTAAACTCTTGAAGTATGACTCGAGGGACTAAATTATATTTTATAAACTCTATTTTAGATCTATATACTTTATAAGCGGACATAACGACTAGATATAGGTTCAAATTAGAGTTAAATTTACTCTTATATTCGTATGCTCAAGATATGATTTCGACCTCCATATCCTTCAGTAGGATAAACAGGTTCAAAACCGTAATTACTTTTTCGACTCGGGTTCTCCCTCTTTATCACTAATATTCTTCATGCGTCGCTACTAGTTGGAGCTAAGTATTTTGCCTGTGTTCGTGAGCAGTCGGAACGTCACTCCACATGTTGTCTCCCACCACCTTTCAAACTGCGCTAAGCGAGTCCATTCTTTCCAGACGGCAACTATACTCGCCGTCCTGAGAGAGTAGGACTGGGCACAGTTCAGTTTTTATCGTTCTGCACATTCCCTCCCGTTTACCACTTTCCAATGCAGTCTCATTTGTTGCCGATAGTGACTCTTGTTTATCCTTGTTACTTTGTGTATATTGAGGCCGTATCCGTGAGGCCTGAGACATTCGCTGCGATCCCCACCGTCTTTTAAGCTGCGCGAAACGGTCCTACTTTCTCAGGACGGCAAGTATATAATGAGATTCACACAGAGACCGACCGGCGAAACCAATTAAACATCTTGCGATCCTTCGTTTTCGAGCCTACACGTGGACGCATAGAATATCGCATTTTCTGGCCCGATGAAGAGTTCGAACTCTGGTTATTAATTATGCTCCAAATGCTTTCTTATTGCTTAATCATCTTTCATTTTCACCAAATCTTCTAATTCCCTAATTTCCTACTTTTCGAGTAAAGCTGAGTGAGTTTTGTCGTTGAATTCATGTCACTTTGAGGCCTGAATGATAGAGTGGATGTAAATTATGGAGAATACCTTGGCATGCGTGAGCGATTATTCGAATCGCCTTCGGTTGAACAATATAAATGAATATCGATCAACTAGCCACGACCTTGGAGGGATAGAGCGTCGTAATAAACACGGCTAACACACCCTACACTTTTATTATTCGCTGCTGCTTCTTGCGCGTTGAACAACAACGTTAACGACATACCGATCATCCGTGATCACATCGTCTTTTACTTCATGCTCAAAGGATTATACTGCTCAATGCAATAGAAAAATCGATATTGAGCGCGGTGAAACGGGGATTATTATCGTAACGATATCGCTTCATAGAAACGTGAAACCGATACAAACAAAAACGCACTTTCACATCCGTACACCTATAATCCATATATTCCGTCGAAAGTTGCCGACGATGATCTTCGTTTTCTGACTGTTTAGGCAAAATCCGTAGCATTCGCTGTACGGACTAACGTGAGCTACGACGGATCCGTTGACGATGACTCGCCGGTCCATGGCTCGGCCGTCAGCTTCGAGGTCCGCGATTTCCTGCACATCAAGGTACGCCCGACCTTTTCACTAATCGAACTTGCAAACCTCCCAAAGTCTCCAAGCTTTCTTTTCTCGCTTATCTTGTCACGAAGGATGAGAAGAGAGGCTCGAGGCTTCTGAAACTTTATGATCTACGCACAAATGACGAGCAGCTAACTATCTGATGTAATGAATCTAGTCTACCTATCTTCAGGAGAAGTTCGACCACAACTGGTGGATAGGTAGGCTCGTGAAAGAGAACGCGGACGTGGGCTTCATCCCGTCCCCGGCGAAATTGGAGGCCCTCAGGCAGCAGGCGAGCGCCGCGCGTAGCACGAAGGGTCTTTATTCGGCGCGCGGAGGCTCTTCAGGGAACCTTGGCGAGAGTGGTATGCCCTCACGTGGTTCCACACCACCTACACCAGGTACCCTAGCACGTCCTTCTTTCTTTCCGCAATTCCTGAAAATCGCCTGTTGCGGTACCAACCTGTTCTCCGGGAAATCTGGAAAAGACGGCGGGGAAGATCTTGGCCTGTTATGAAATAAAAAGCAAGCGAGAAAAAAAAGCAGGCAGGAAACAATGATATAGATAGAAAAATAGACAAATTCATTGTTGACGTTATATATATATATATATATCCGAACGAATATATGTGTCCAACGTTCCTCGTACCTTTCGTTTCCTCCCACTCAAGCACACCTGTCCGTGAGCTTCTCTTTCACTTTTTTACCTTCCTTCACTCCCGCTTCTAGTTTCGGGGTATATGTATACTCGCCTAATAGGCAACGCGTTTTGCGATTTAGATTATAAAGAGTTTATTCTAGTTTAGTCTTGCGTGGGTCATTGACAAATTTTCGTCTTAATTAAGTTTGCAAAAAAGTTCCACTAAAAACTTTTCTTTAACTTAATTTTAACTCACATTTAATTATCACTTGTCTCATTGTGATACTATTTTGTTTTCGTCGTAAATGTAATCGTAATTCTTCAAAAATTTGCTACATGACCCAGGCGCAGTATTTGTCTATCTATAATACTGTCTTGCTTTGTATTATTGTGTAGTAGCAATTCTCATCTCACTTTTATTGCACACAGTCGACATAGTCTATGTGATTCAATCAAAATATTGTTACAGTTTACTGTTCACTTGATGTACAAAAACACGATCATTGACATACACTAAGAAAAATATTGAACCAACAAAATAATAATTTATTTACGTACTGTGATAAATCATGAAAAAATACTTTCAATATTATAAAAAAATTATGAACTATTATAATTTGCTAGAAGGTAAATGAATGACTCTTCGCCCAGACGTATAAGTCTCAAAAATGTATTTTATCTAGCAATTTCCAAGTAGTACAGGTGAAGACCCTTAACGACGAGGCAGAAAATAGTTTTCGAGTTATTTCATAAAGTATGTTTTAACTTTGAGAGCCGCTTTCGTTCGTGCAGTGCAGAAATTAGCACGTAAAAGAAATACATGTCAAGTGTGTTCTTGGAAACTACATCGCACTCGAGTTTCATAAAAAATCGGAATACCGCCAGTTTCACGATGCAGAATAAATTCAGCAATAAAACTGAATCGAATACAGAACGAAAATACAATGTCTGCACGTGAAACATAAATTGACAGTGGTAACAAATTTTTCATTTTTTATTACAGTACGTAAAGAAGTTATCTCTTTGCAAGAAAGTCAGTTTCACCCGTTGTTGTACATACACACCTACAAAATTGGTGTCCTCGCTGTACATGAATTTTCTTCAGTAGTTGCTTCCACAATCTCCGGACGCCGCATAATACTTACAAGGAACACTAGCAAATTGATGATGGGATCGTATAAATATTTCTATATCATTCTAAAGTATACGACACAAAGATACTTTGGAATGGTACACAAAATCTTGTGCAATTCCATAATATCGCGAGTGTTCCTTGTTAGTATTATTAAATTTGTTTAGTACGCATTCGATCGCTTCTTACTAGTTTTCTTTGAGAGAAAGAGGGACATTTGTCGATGCACAACAAACGCGGCGAGCCGTAACAGATTCCAGGACTAATTCCAGGCAAATTTTCTTTGACAGGTGACGACAATGATAGCGTGCACGGCGGCAAGGCGACGCTGACTACACCACCGGCCAAGGAGAAACGGAAGAACTTCTTCAAAAAACCGGTAAACGATCTCGGCGAGTCACAGCGTCTGTGACTACGCAAAACCCTTCTCTGTGTATGATTACACGTGGTGCTTGATTCTCTATCTCTTGGATTTAGCTTAGTAGTCTATCGCTCGAAATTGTGTATAGCGTAATGGTGGCAAAGAGTCTCGTCTACGTCGCACGAATTTATGGCGAGAGGGACGGCGGCGTTCACGGACGCTGTTCCGCGACAATTAACATTTTTCGTGGATCTGGCAAAGACTCGGTACTCGTGATAAACTTCCGTGACGCGGACGAGGCTCTCGCGTCTAAATTTATCTGCCGGTGCTAGAAAATATTACGCGGCCACGTAAGAACTAGCAAATTCTGTGAATGTACAGTTGTGTACGAGCCTGCGAGAGATATCTTAATCAGTTGCTAGAGACTGACAGTAATCGAACACAATATTTAGTTTTTAATTAATCGAGCAATGAATCTTTGTTTAATAATAATATTTTCTAGCAACGAGTGATAAGTAAGTATTAATCACTTGCTCTTAGCGGATCATTGTATCAACTGTCAAGACGGGGATAAGTCGATAATGTCAGGTATATGAAACCAAAAGATCTCTTTGCTGAAAGTGGTTCACGGTGACACAGTAGAATAGAAATCGAGCAGAGTTGGTTTAGTACGTAGGAGGTCGTTGATAGCTTAGGTCGGTCAGTAGCTTATTGAATGTACACTGCTTGGCCAAAGCGGTTTTGGAAGCTGAGGATAATTAGTGAGACGTAGCAAGACATGACCCCGAAAAGCACTTTGGCCGTGCAGGAGGGTAGGTCGCATGTCTCGTGTCGACATGACCATTAACTGTTTTCAATGTTTTCAATTTTGCATTCCGTGCTCATGAAGTCCTACGTAAGTGAGACTTATCCGGGGACTGACCCCGGCGAGCAGGACCTCTTCTCGATTGATCCGCATTGACCCCCGTCCCTCGGAATTTCAGGAAGCGCTCGCGCCGTACGAAGTTGTACCATCCATGAGGCCCGTCATCCTAGTCGGTCCATCGTTGAAGGGTTACGAGGTGACGGACATGATGCAGAAGGCGTTGTTCGACTTCATGAAACGTCGGTTTCGAGGCAGGTCCGTGACGACCGATCTAATTACGAAGCAGTGCGAACAAGCTTCGTGCAAGGAGCTAATCTCCTGTTGCCTTTATGATTGCAGGATAATTATTACTAGAGTAATGACAGATATTTCATTGGCGAAACGATCGTTGCTGAACAATCCAACGAAACGTGCGATCATGGAGCGGTCCACCAGCAGAAGCAGTTGTTTGACACAGGTCCAAGCAGAGATTGAAAGAATTTTCGAGCTCGCGAGGACTCTTCAGGTACTATACTATTCTATTTGTTATAATCTAATAAGCAAGTTTTCATAATAATTAATAAAATATTCATATATATAATTGAATGATTCCATTTGCAGTTGGTGGTCTTGGATTGCGATACCATCAATCATCCGTCGCAATTAGCAAAGACGAGTTTAGCGCCAACGATCGTCTACCTGAAGATCGCGTCACCTAAAGTGCTCACAAGGTTGATCAAGTCGCGTGGCAAGGCGCAAAAGAAACACACAAGCGTACAATTGGTGGCTGCCGAGAAACTGTGTTCGTGTCCACCGGAGATGTTCGACGTGATCCTCGACGAAAATCAGCTGGAAGATGCCTGCGAGCACGTGGCCGAGTACCTCGAAGCTTACTGGCGAGCCACCCACCCAGTGGCTCAGGCCGTGCCTCGTCCGATACCTACGGCGGACGCGCCCGTCGACGCGCTCACACCTCGCGTCACATCAGGTATTTCGTCAATCAAGCCGCGTCAATTATTACTGTCTCTACACATTTATTTCTCTATATATATTTATGTTGATTATCAATCTCTATATTCTCTCATCGGCGATCACGTAGCTGAATGTTTCCAAGTACAAATATTCTACGTTTCATTATTGCGGAGAATGGCGTAATTAGACTCGCACGTTTCACCAGGGTGGAGTATTTGTATTTAATCCATTTGAGTCGCAAATTAATAGATGTTCAAGCTTCGAGTTTATAAGAGTTAGTCAGAACTCGGATCGAGGACACGATTGACAGGATATATTTCAACAGGATCACGAATCACAGTTCTAACATAGAATTTATTGACTTCGGTGATCGCGACGTGTCATTATCATTATTTCTCGTCCACGATTATTGTCAATCCTTCTCTCACCTGCTCAAGCCTAACTGGCTGGGTCGAGGATTCTAGCTCACTTGAAACTCTAACGAACCCCAATTCCGTTAACTAACACTCGACACTTCTCACCCCCTTCAGGTGTCCATCATGAGAGTTACTACGGCCACGAGCCAAGAGGTAACCCAACCTTTTCCTTAGGGTGCAACATTCTACATACGTTCCTTCTTTCCTTTCCTGATTTCAATTTATCGTCGCGGAGTTTGTGTTCCGTTACTCGCTTGGCGAATAGAAATTTATAATATAATAAAAAAGGATCCACGAATAAATTTTAGGCGAACACTTTTTTCAAATATTTTTATTCGGTTTTGCGGTTGAGATATCTACGGTTACTGGCGACATTCGAAGCTAGTAATGAAACACGTTTGTAGTCAGTCCGTATCCATTAGCTGCACGTAGTCGTTGCATGGATTCGTGTTAGAATGTAAAGGCTATTTTTATTGGAAAGACTGCTAGTCGCTGGTTGTAACTCATGCATACAACCTTGCAAATTATTACGATACATTTGATGTATATAGCACGCCCTTATTCTTCGCATCGTTATCGTTACTATAGCGCATGAGTGACGCGCGAAAAAGTTGGACGTAATCTCATTTCTAATGAAAATACTTCGTTCCACTTTACAATAAGCACAGCGTTCTTCAAATTAAACTTCCTTTTACCTATTTCCACCCTATTCCTTCCGCACAGTTCCATGCAAAACTTTTTAAACACAACTTTATATCGATAATATTTTAAACAATTGTTTCACGCATTGCGTCGGCTGTAGTACATAAAAACTAGCAGTATTTTCGAACGTGCGAAAAGAGCACACGTGGAGATACACACTAGCGCAAGAGGTACGGCACCTTCACATTGAATTTCTTTTCAGTGACGATATATGGATCGGCAAACTTGTACCAACCACTGCAAGACAATGGCGCGTTTGCTCTCGTTAGTTTCAACCACGTTTTCATTTTGTTTTCTTTGTTCATCTCCTCCTCCTTCTTCTACTCTACGCTCTACCAGAGAAAATCAACACCATCCCTTTCAACGTTCACCCCGTTTCATCTCTACAATCGTTTATTTTAGCTGCGACTTATCACGTGCACGCTATGCTCTGTCTACTATACGCTCTGACACTGTGGATTTGCTCGTGACGTCTGTCAGTTAACATTAATTGAAAATTTCAATGATACATCAGTTAATAATTAATAATGTAGTATTGTTATTAGTCAATGACTGATCACGTTGAAATCCACAAGTATATTCACGCTGCAAATTAACGCTACATAAGAAGCTTGTTGTCTGCCTATGTCTGTGCATTCTTCTTTATTTCTTTTCTCTCTTCTCATCGTAAAAATTCTTTTCATTCGACGGCTCACAATAATCTGCATAATAATCTTCAAACGACGACAGTACACGAAACAACGTGTCGATTTCACGTGGGAATCACTGCCGGTGTTAGGGAAAGAAACGAAAAAAAAAAAAATGGATAGAACAAAAATCGCGATGCCCGGGTAGGATGCGATCGGCAACGAGCTCTGACTCCGGTGTTCTCTTTGTTTACGTGTAAAAGCCGTGGAGGCGGTAGCTGCCACGGGAGTCATCCGAAAACAGGGCCAGGTCACGTATGGTCGGGGCGATGAGAGCAGAGCCTAAAGAGCCGAGCTAAAAGAACGCTCTCGCAATCGACGAGCTAGGCTCGGGCCTAGGTACGACCGACCAACACTCTTCCACACTTCCTCTTCATCGCGGATGAGATTTTACGGCTGACCGATTGTACTACTGTATCGTCGTGTCTCCTCTAGTTTTGAATAGAAGAGGGGACCGAAATGACGATTCAGAGAATTTACATAGAGACTGTGTTAAATAGGGAAGCCTCCTTAACGAGGTCGCGTTGTAAGTACAGACGGATTTGGTGCATGGGCCCGGTAACACGGGACCTACCTTATTCCTCTTTGCCCAAACAGAAGGATTTATTCGTTTTAACTGGTTGGCTCAGTTTTATTCACCTTCTATGTTCCTCACGAGATTTTCTTTTCTTTTTTTGAGTCGATGCATTATTGCGGACGGTTTTCCTTGTTTTGCGGTGAGATTACGTTCTCGTTATTTGTTCTGTTCCAGTATTATTCTTTATTTTATTTTTGGTTGCCTCACAAGCCCTTCGCCAACCCTTCTCACATAGAATAGGATGATAGAATAGTCTAACGAAACATTAACGTGACATGGTTGTCGGAGCCGAGAGGACCAAACGTTCAAATCCGGAAGACTATAGTATATCCGATCGTGCGATTCGTTCGAAGAAATTCCAGAATATCTGAACAGATCTTCGAAATCCTTCTTTTGGACATTAGCTTGTTTGTGTTTGCCCCTTGTACCTTTTGTTATTATTTTGTTTTATTTTTGAAAAACCATTCTGAGATTATGTCAACCCGGAACAGGTTTTACTCGTCGACGCATTCCATTGGTACGCGCAAGACGCACACGATACCTCGAACGTCGGAGTCTTCGCAGACCGTGTCTTTTTCCTCTCGTTTTTCTTTATCTTTTTTTCCACTCTCTATTCTCTTTTTGCATAGCTAGCTTGCATGCGTTGTGAGTTGCGTGACGTATTTCGGTATCCCCATGTGTGAAGCGCAAATGCATTTAACAATTAACTCAAGTATAGTGAAATAACGTCCCTATAGGGTGGACATTTTTAACACTGGTTCTATTTGAGATGAAACTGGAGTATGTAAAATTCGAGAAGAAAACGAAAGAATTATGATCAAACTTTGTACATGAGTACTTATTGATAATATTAAATCAAATTTACGTATGTCTTGNCGCGTTGAACAACAACGTTAACGACATACCGATCATCCGTGATCACATCGTCTTTTACTTCATGCTCAAATTGCGCAAGTAGCGATGTCGTACAAAGGATTATACTGCGCAATGCAATAGAAAAATCGATATTGAANTCAAGTATAGTGAAATAACGTCCCTATAGGGTGGACATTTTTAACACTGGTTCTATTTGAGATGAAACTGGAGTATGTAAAATTCGAGAAGAAAACGAAAGAATTATGATCAAACTTTGTACATGAGTACTTATTGATAATATTAAATCAAATTTACGTATGTCTTGTAATTAATGCTTCCGAATTTTACGATTTTGTGAAAAAGAAAATAGAGTTGTCTGTAACGTCTAATCCAGAAAATTTATAGGAAATCGTCGTAGGTATGGTATATGTTACAGAAACTCGACTCCACTTTCCAATTCGTGCCCGTTGATGTTTGTGTAATTATTAAAAAATGAATTTGAATGAAATTCAGGATCCGGCTCGTACAGTGGCGGACAAGTGAGCGAGGGCACCCGAAGATCGCGGCTGGAGAGAATGGATCGCGAGCGGGGCGATCGTGAACACGACTACGGGACCGAGGAGGAATCGTACGTTGGTGATTACGGCACGGGACTGAGGCGTCGCCATCAGCAAGATCCACGCGCATTGAACGACATTTAGGAGCTGGGGCCCCAGGGCCAGCGCTGTCCCCACCTGCGCACCACTGCTCTTTAGTGGGGGTCGCCACTTGGTACGCTACTGAACGTACGAAACGTGCTTTTACGCTACCGTAGCGGAGAATATTGTCGCTCTGGTCTGTTAGTGGGGTTTCTTTCCTGTCGCTACCCGTAAGACGATTCATACTTTTGTTCTCGATTACTATTGTATTAGCTAGTCGAACGTTATTAGACTATCGCCTTTTGTTACAGTACGTGAGCCTCGGCGTACGCTGTTCCGGAGGTCTCATACAGAGTTTAGTTCTTACCTTATTTTCTTCGTTAACGTATAGGAGCCATGGATTCTAAAGCGATGACGACTCGGCATTCTAGGACAGTGCGCTTGTCGTCTGTAATTTTTCTTTGGCGCCCTGAATTCTTGCAAGCTCGCCCACTCATGTCATTTACATTTCGATATGAAACCAGGAACTTGTTGCGTTTTGGAATTTATGGCTTTGATTTGCAGTTAGTCTTGTAAGATCTACTGCATTGTTGTAATGAAAGAAGCGTGCACGTTCGTCTGGTCATCAGAAAAGTATACGTACTCAGTAGTAGACCATACAGCAGAATACGTTCGATTAAAGTTGTTTATTTTCGTTTAATTTGTGCTGTTCGTTATTGGATCATGGAAATAGTGAAGTAATTCTTGCACGCTGCCTGCGATGCGTTGACTGTTTCCTGTTGCCACTCATCGATACTATGTACGTGCTTTCTGAGAGGAGTAAGAGTTAGAGTGAAATAGAGTTTTCTGTCAGTTTTTATTCGTTTCCCTTTCGTTGATTCCAAAGTATATGCGTAATCATTGTAACGGAGTTGTCCACGATGACGGAGACATGTAGATTCTATTTTCGTAAATTTAATTAAACAGATCTTGTTGATTTCGTAACGCAATCGTTTCGGCCATTTCGATAGAATCAGAGCAAGTAGTCGTCCATCTATATAGAAACCCGTTAACGTCGTTGTCAGGCATATGGAGTAAAACGGCTTTTTCTGTCCTCCCTCGTTTTACAGAATTATGTGACAAATTGCAAAAGCGTTCACATAAACGAAGAGCACGCGAGAGGGAAAGAGAGGGAAGGGTGTGGCCAGCGATAGCTATCACGAGCATTAATTTCCAACGGGAATTCCGCAAAACGGGATGGGCGGAAATGAAATTGATTAGCGATTGTCCTTGACGATGAGGTACGCACAGGATAAATCCCCCATTCGCGGAACCAGCTCAACGAGATGTGTAAACACGATAAGAGTTGTCACGTGAACAAATCAAAGAAACATACAGTAGGGAAAAATGAAGAAAGAAATAGATAAGAGAGAAAGAGAGGGAGAGAGGGAAAGATTAAGGGAGAGAAAGGAAAAGAGCCCTGGGGCCTTAATTTTTGCGCTGATTCCTCCTGGGCCCCTGTACCCACCCCACAAGATGCATCCGACTCTAAGATCGATGAGTCGTCAGCCAACTATAAAGAGAGCTCGTGAATCGGCATCGGGTCTTCGTTAAAACAACACAGCACTAGATCTTTGCTCGAAATTAGGATAGACGATCGTTCAGATCGAATGAAATGGAAAAATTAAAAAAAAAAAAGGAATCATGAAACTTCGACAAACGAATTTCGCATAGAGTTCTTTCAATTCGGCCGACGAGAAGCGTGCGTTAGATAGCTTCGGCTTTAGGAAGAAATAACGAAGAAACAAAAAATGGATCGGGAGTCGCTCTAGTCGATTAATCGTTAGCCTCGATTGAATAAATAAAATTCTATTATAGAAACTTAGGGATCTCGCGGCGTGTTCGTTTCGCGGCGATCTCGTGATCGAGCACGATCGAGACATTTTTGCGATGGATAACAAATTACAATGTGTGCGACGACGGAGTCATTGGGATCAGGTAACCGTTTACCTTTAGTACTGAAAGTTTTTGATTATATTGACACGTCGACGCGTTGATGATCGCCGCCGCGCTAGGCTGACGTATTTATACGTTTTATTAGAGAAATAACGAAGAAACGAGCCACACGCGTGCACATGTCTTACGCGTGCACGGACAGACGTACACAGGACACGGTCATACACGAAACACACTGACAAACACGTTTGGTGTATATAGTATACATACATAAATAATAATGAATATATATGTATAAATGTATTGTATACGTATGTACGCGGTGAACATTTCCACCTTTGTCACTCGACAAAATTCTATGCGATCCAGGTAAACGATAATGAGTGAATGGGAGAGTAGAGAAAGTGAATGAAAGAGGGAAATGATACTCTGCTATAGAACCAATAGACATCGTGTAAATATTGTACGAAACCTTTCAAACGAAAAATCAATTCCTTTCAGTGTTCGATTTTCTCGTCGTCGCCGCAGCGATGATCACATATTTGTCAGTTCTCTCATTGCTTTCTTGGTTTAAAATACTTTTGATCCTCGTAGTCGAACGCTGGCACTTAGGAATTTTGCTGCAACTACGAGAAACGCATTTACTGATTAATGGATTCAATATACATCCATAGACACACACACACACACACACACACAGAACGTACACGGACACGCGCCATTTAATTATTGTACCGATAACAGCGATCGCGAGTATCGGTATTTTTTAGTAGTAACATCGTGTTTTAAGTAGAACGAATTAATCTCAGGCACGCCGTTGTTTGTAAATTATAGCTTTGCGATTCGAATTCTTATTAAGCTCGTTATTTGTTCGCCGGTTAAGATCGGCGCAGGAAGATTATATTGGCTGTTGTGCGTACGGAGGAAATTGAACGACAATCCTCACGTAATTAAACAAATGTTTAGGTGTCCAGGAAATATCCGTAAAAAGGAAAAAAAAAACGTTTTTACTTTAAGTGTTAGATAGGTGTTTACGCGGAGAGCTCGATCTCCGCTGAGTTTTGACTTGCTATACGTCAAGAGTCTACATATGCCTAGACTTTCTATTAGAATTTACAAACATAGATACATACATTTTTGGCAATATATATAATTTCTTTACGACAATCGTATACTGTTTTAAGCAGAATAATTGCTTAATTTCCAAGTAAGATAATTTTGAAAAATTTGATATTTTGTACAGGTAAATGTAGACACTTGAGCAATTCTTATTGGCGCGGCGTGCCGCACCTGATAATTTCGCTTGTCGAAGATTTCACTTTTATCTTTAGAGAAATTGTTGTAATATGGGAAAAGAAGCGATAGAGGAGCAGCAACAAGTTGTTTCGAGGTCGAAATGTTTAACGGAGCGTTTGAGCATTGAGCAAGGAACGATTCTAGTCGAGTGTCATCGACTGCTCGAATTTATTGTCGCTGGCTGTAAAAAAATCCAATTTACAGCCGATGGTTTTTTGTAAATACTAGATGAAATATATTTGCAGGACACACGATCACTGAATGAAGTCTATTTAAAGATAATATCACGCTTCCACTTCAGCGTTCGGCGAGTTCGCTTCGAATAAGCGAGATGTATGCGCGTTTTACTTTTCGACTTGAAAAACTGAGTACACGATAGTGCGTACACGATAGCCACAGTTTCTTTCGAATTATGATTCTTCGTATAAAACGTAAGCAGTTTGTACCGAAATAGCGTTATTGTTGCACGCGTGCTCGATTGTTTCAACAGATCTATCTGGTATTAAGATTATAACCGCGAATATAGCGTTGAGACGTTTAGGCTAATCGATTTAAAAATTTGCAGCAATTTTATTAACTACTTTTTCTAGCGATAGACGTTTTTTATAATGTATTTTCTAAAGTCTCAAGCTCGATGGGCAGTGATAGAAACCCACATCACGCAGACCTGGAACGATTTATGTGTCTCGACACTGGCACAGACACACCACTACACACGAATGATGTATGCGATTTTTCAGAATCCTTCGATATTTCTTACGATTACGATCCTTGTAGCTACTGACGCGAAATTCGTCGGCTCGTTACGACTTCCTTTTAGAATTTTAGCGGCTTCCGGTCACAGTTCTTTCTTTCCGTCTACTACGTCGTTCGAGACTAGCGTTCAAATCTGTTAACACGTCCATTAAATTAAAAGCGTAACAAAATTTACAGTTTCTGCTCGAGTGCAATTCGGATCTACGAAAAGTCTCTGTAGTGTTTCTCCGTAAAACAAAAGCTAGAGTTAAAAGTTACGCACGCGGGAAGCTCGTTCGTTGCGTACGAAGATTGAGTAATTCCTTCTAGTAAAAAATAAAAAAAAAACAATAGATGTTCGATGTTAATATGTCGATAAAAGAAAAATGGTAAAAAAAATTCACTTTACAGAAACAACAAACTTCCACTCGAAACCGCGAGACACGCAGGAACGTTGAAAGTCCAATCGGGATCGAATTTTCACACAATCGAATTTCCTTGAAAGAGCACAGAAAACGATGTTTAAATATCGATGATGTTCAGTGTATACATATATGTCCGCGACGGTTTGCGGTGTTTAAGAGAAAACGGAAAGAGAAGAGAAGGAAGACTGGAAGCGGAAGGGTAGTTCAGAGTCAGAAGGGCGCATGTACAATTCGTTCAATGTAATATTAGGGCGCGAGTAATTGTCTTTAATTACTTACGTGGGTGCGAATTAATCGCGTTGGCTTGCACCGTGTGCACGTGAACGCGTTGTTTAGGCTGAAGTCGCTTTAACCGGCGCTCCTCGAAGAGTATAACTCCAATTAAGAATGGTTGGAAGGTCCAATGAGAACGAAAACTAACGGACAAAGACACGGGATCTGTCGACGAAGAATAATCGACGCGCTATTTAGAAATCGATTCTCAATTTCGAGTATAGACTTCTTATAGCGGACTCTTCGTAGACGCTGATGCCGTGCTTTCGGCGTTAGGTTCGGGTTAGGTAAAAATGTCGCGAAACGACTGTCCTTGTAACGAGCCCCGAGGCTTTCGCAATAAAATATTGTTGGCCGTGATACGATGTGGTTTCGAAAGTATAGTATATTTTGTGTGTACAGAGAGGAGACGCGGACAAGAATTTGTGGTGCTACGATTGCGTTGTACATACGCCATTGTCGGTTTGACTCGATGATCGTCACTTTTTCACTGATTATACATAGCACGCTAGACGCGACAACACGGGAATATGTTTTCACGGATTGGAAAATCGGAATCCTGCTTTCTGAAATACATTCGATCATTCAAATAGACATTATATAAAAAAAGAAAAGAATTATGATAGCAGGAAGCTAGAAATGTCACAAGTCGATTACACTTTAGAATTAATTATGTAGAAAACACACGTAGATAATTGCATATCGGAATATTCTTAAAAAATACGCGACTGGATGTCCTTTCACTCGCGGTTTAGATCATTTTGTTAGCAAAATCGATGATGCTAATTGCCAATATATCTTGAGTGGAAAAATAAAAATGCTGCTTTTCGTCACGCCGTCCTGTATAATAAATACGATCGTCGATTCGAATCAACCGGCGTCGCTCCGAGGACGGACCGTCGCGTCGTCCTGTTGTCGCCTGTGTGTACGTGAGTTCTATTAAACGTGTTCAATTTTCGACGTGCTTTCACGCGTGTCTGTTCCACGTGGTGCGGGCGCACGTTTCCGGAGAGAAGAACGAGGCCGTGCACCCACGTCCTCGGTCAATTTTTTCTTTTCGCGGCTGGTTCGTTGGATCAAAGGTTTTTCCCTGTGTACATTATCTCTATTATTCCCTTGTGCGATTGTTTTCGATTGCAGGACAAACAAGAGAGAGAGAGAGAGAGAGAGAGAGAGAAAGGAATGAGGAAAGATTAAGGGGGAAAGAGAGAAACGAGCTACTTAATTCGTTTTTTCTCGAGTGAATTCTATTTCGTTGTTATTGCGGTGAAATTATCACATGTTGAGAAACGAGATGATGTATACTTGATACTATTGCTTTGCTATTAATCGAATTAATAATTCGTCTGATCGTGTAACGAGTATCATTTTTGATGAGAGGAGAAAGCGGAACAAATGTGTGGCTGTATGCGTTTGCGTGTGAATTTCGAATTGAAAGCGAAGAGCAACGAATGTCTTAGAAAAGGAGAGAAAGAGAGAAAGAGAGATAAAGCAATGAACAGAATGAAGTGCGGTTATTCGGTGACGGAATTGAGGCGATTAATTAACGAGACGTTGTAAATTGTTCTATAGCAAAAATGAAAAGTGCTACTGCCGTAGCAGCGCGTTTCTCGAGAGTACCTCGACGACTGCCGACACGTTCTTGCTCCTTTCGAGTTCAACGCGATGAAGTTCTAGATAAGTAATGCGCTTGGCCAGGGATGGCAGGAATATTCGAATGATTCTCGTCGTCCACAAATCTCGAGGGACGCGACACTCTGATCGTTTCGATGTTGATATGTCAATGCTGTGATGTTATCCTTTGAAAACTTCGGACAAGAAGTGAGAAAAAGAAGTATTTTCCCCTCCCGTTCTCCCCTACCTCCCCGATTGCCCTTCGACGCGGCCCACTCCTGATTTTTTCCAAACGAAACCACCCCCGCAAGGCGAGTCCCCCCACTCCTCGACAAAATGAATTTCTATTACTGTAACACTCCGCATAGCCCTTGAAACAAAAAACATAGCTAGATTCTAATCGTATTTAATGTAAAGTTTATGATTGTTACATCTCAGTGAGTCTCTCCTCTATCAGTGATCTCACGGAGAGAACGACGTGCCGACGACGAGAGCGCGTTCAATGTTATATGCTACGATGCCGAAGGTTTCAGGGGAGGAAGAGGCGTCACTACACGTTGTGTACGAATTAGGGGAATCCTGAAAGTATAGCGATCGATAATCGACCAACCGTTATGCTCGTGTCTCTCCGATACGTCACTGGTACCCAAAATTCCTACATTTGTCGCATTTGTAAATAAAATTTTTATCATCGTACGATGTAACCTGTTGTCATTTCAATCTAACCACCCGAGTGTCCACGCGGCGCAATTGTACTTTCATCAATTTATTAGAGTGTAAGGGTCAAGGTGAAAGTTCATCAAACAGGAGAAATGATAATCTTTTCTTTAGTGAATTATACGATACAAAAGTATATTTACACATCTACCATATCGTTCGGAATAATACATACAATACAAGGTCCATTGTACTCGTTATAAGTTGCGTGAGAGTCTCGTGATTGTTCATCCGCAATCTCGAAGCGATTTGTGACAATCAAAGTTACAATGAAAAGGAAAAAATAGGCATATCGACACACGATTCGATTTCTGATTTTTAAATTGTGACGATTCTTTGGCAATCGATATAACGTCCGGCGCTGGCAAAATACAATGAAAAATAGAGCAGACAGGACGATCTATTTACAATTATAAAAAATACACACAGTCAAAAAGTAACGTTGATAAAAACGTGTCTCTGGTTTCTGGCAACGGTTACATCAAAGCGGGTAAATTCGATACTTTTGTACGAGAGCAATGACGTGCACGTATGCAAATACAGGATTGTCAATACCTATTTAAACTCGCGAATGACTGTCAATTACCAAGATTACCAAATTCGTCGTTTACTGAATATTTACACGAATACTATATGAATCCTGTTCGACTTGAATTGCACGACGAAAATGGTACAGGATTCCGTCAATAACTTAAAGTTTCACACTTTCGTTCCCTTAAATGCTATACAATTGCAAATAAATAATGCAGGTGAAGGTCGCAATTTTTCTTTGAGTAAATGCAATTCGCAGGGCAGTTATAAATATGCGACGTTAAACCTACGGGACTGCTTTGTACCATTCGAACATTGCTTTACAAAATTGTATAAAAATTTTCTGTAAAAGTATTGACCTTCGCATTCATCAATTTTTAAATATTTTTGCGGCGACGCATAAATAAGTCCCGAGGGATTAATCGATATCCGATTTTCTTGTCATATACATATTTCCTTAACACAAAACATTTATACATGTACGACTGATTATACTACTAAATAGTATACATATAACTAACGTTTACCTTTGGTACAATTCTCGCTATTGACTATAAATTACGAATTCTCTTTGTTCCGTCTAATCGACGTGATATTATCAAAACACGTTGAATCGTGCACGCTCTACAATCTACCTTCGTCATAAATAATCTCAAACTTAGAGAATTAATGCATACAAGTAACCCTTTGACCTCCATATAAAAGAAGTTCGCGATCTACCTGTAAGACTTCCTCAAATTTCATTTCTTTGCTAATAACGAATCATTCTGATAATAGTTGATCAAGCATCAAATACTGCGTAATGCGTTGAAATNTGACCTCCATATAAAAGAAGTTCGCGATCTACCTGTAAGACTTCCTCAAATTTCATTTCTTTGCCAATAACGAATCATTCTGATAATAGTTGATCAAGCATCAAATACTGCGTAATGCGTTGAAACGAAGCTGCAGCTATGAACCGATTATCTCAGAAGGTCTAACGTCCTTCTGCTCCCTTGACGCAAGTCTTGTCATCCTCATTAAATTAGTAGTTGCGTTCATATGAACAAGTAATTCTCATAGTCCGCGTACGAAGACGCTGTGATGTGTTTCGACGAGATGGGCGTCGAGGGCACGCTCTGTGGCAACTGTTGCACCCGCGGGAGTTGAGTCGCGTGCGGTACTACGATCCTCGCCTGCTGACTCAAAGAGCTCATTGACAGATGATGCTGATCGATATTATGGACGTTGTTGTTATTGATCGAACTCGTGTCTTTCGTCTGGTACAAAGACGGATGATTGTTGTTGTCCGCGGTCTGGAAATGGTGGGCCTGATGGTTCCCGTGGAGGCTCAGTCTTGACATCGCCACGCTGATGCTCGAGTCCGACGCCCACATGCTCTGCGAACAAGACGATTGTGTAACGAATTTGACTTTCTATTATATCCTTCTGAATAATGCCGCATCGCGCCGGTTGACGCACCGCCTCGAGATCTGTCCGCGCGCGCGTAATTACGCTCAGCCATCTTGGAGCAAGTACAAGATGAGGAATTCCTTTGTGCTTCGACCGTGAGAACGTGTACCCGTTTTGTTTCTTTCAAATGATTTTTCATATAAACAATTTCTTTTCATAACTGCTATGGAGTAATCAACGTACAACATAATCACTCGGTACCATGAAGAAGTCTCTTATTTATTAAGTACGAAGAGGACGAAACTCCAATTAAGATGGAGAACATTTGGTAACATTTGGTACCGATAATACAGTCTCTGATTATCAATTGTATTCAGAAAATTAAAGGATAGTTGGTATTTCGTTTATTTATAATTAACAATGCTTACTTTTCTTCTATGGGGATTGTAGTCAGGATTGCGTCTTATGCGGAGATGGCGATCGGTGCTCGTCCACCGTTGCGTGACTTTAAGGGGTGAATCGTCTGGGTGCAACTTCCTTTGGTACTCCTCGCCTTCGCAGACTTCGTACAGCGAGAACTGCTCGACGCGTTCCTTCGAGCTATAGCAGCTCAATAACATCTGGATCAATTCGTCCACGGTAGTCTGCTCCGAGACTAACAGGCTCTTATACTTCGACTGTAAATTATAAAATATTTTTAATACAACTTCGATATTAAATTAAATAACAATCAAAAATTGATTAGATTTAATAATATTTTTATAAATATTTAAATAAAGCGGAACTTGTGACACAGATGTGTAACACGATTAAATCAGATGTGTATGAAATAACGACGCAATTTTCATGCGAAAATTACGCGATTGTATGCGTAACGCGTAACTTACCCCAGACATGAGCGCGCTATCGTGTATTTTGACAAGCCCACCCCGATGCGTCTGCAAGGAGAATCTGCAACAAGAAAACATCCGTGAATCTAGGGGCACGTCGCAGGCGCCGGTGAGTTGAAAGGGAATCAGAGAACACTACTTCTACGTAAAAACACGGGTCTCGAACGTTCTGTTAAACACTGTCTACGCAACGTACACCTTCGCCGGAAGTTTCGAGCTACCAAGAAAACACTGCTAACAGCCAGCCGCTTCTTCCGCCGCATGGCAGAAACTTTGACACTTCGAAACCAAACATTTCTTCCTGCCGTTCGTACACCTTTCCCAAAAAAATTCTGATACTCAGCAATTTGACTTAATTAACTATTTCAGACGTGCCTTGTTTATTTGAAGTAGTTTCATACTATTGAGTCATTCAATTTAGGTTTCTAGATACAGCACCTTCTTCTTGTATTGACTATCATTTTAATAATTTCCTTAAGAGAAATCTCTGATAAAATGGCTAGTGGTTCATCGATTAAAAATTCTAGCGAGACGATATGGTAGGACACGCGTCCCT
Source organism: Ceratina japonica (assembly GCA_019453355.1). Lineage (NCBI taxonomy): Eukaryota > Metazoa > Arthropoda > Insecta > Hymenoptera > Apidae > Ceratina > Ceratina japonica. Next base: position 118,676 of record SMSR01016096.1, on the reverse strand, counting down.
CCGTTCCATTCCTCAGATTGTTAGCATAAATAAAGGCACGCCTCGCGCGCGGTCGAGCCAGACGGGCCGAAGAAGCCAGAACAAAGGGAATCTCTCGAAAGGACGTTGCTCGTAGTTGGCTCGTGCTCGCCGACCCACAAGAAGTCGTATTTACGGTCGGTCGCGAGCCCTGAAATTACGTCACGAAGCCGACCAAAACCGAGGGGGAGACGCTTGGACTCGGAGCGGTCGAAGACGTACCTGGAATCGCCACGAGGATGACACGATTGCAAAACGGCAGGCCTCGCGTCCTCGTCCAGGGGCAGCACGGTCCTCACGTTCGGTCTCCTCACAGTGACCTCCATTGTGAGGTAGAACAGCCTTGGATCGCGGTGCCTCATCCGATACTTGTTCAATAAGTTCTGGACGATCTCACGGCATGTCGTCTCGTACGTGATGCTCAGAGTTTTGTACTCGATGTCCGGCCGCAGGCATTTCGCGTACACCTTTATGGTTGTCTGTAAAAAGAACGTCAACGTCTCGTTACAGAAATATCCTATATAGTTCAATGGTTAGAAAAATATCCCGAAAGTCATAATAGTTTTCAGCTTGGGGTTTAAGGAACGGGTTATTCTGAGAACGAATAGGAAGTTTCCTTAAACNCAAATGTGTGGCTGTATGCGTTTGCGTGTGAATTTCAAATTGAAAGCGAAGAGCAACGAATGTCTTAGAAAAGGAGAGAAANCGAATCGAAAGGATTCGAAAAAACGGCGTCCTGTTGTCGCAGGAGGAGCAACAAAAAAAGAGCGGTAAAAAGCCGACGCGACAAGAGGTTCGACAATTAGCCCATAATTAACCCGGAGACAGACGTTGGCCACGCGCGACGCATAAAACGCTATCAACCCTTCAGATACCCGGACCACGAGGGGATGTGTGCACTGAAAATAAACCAGGCAAGACACCAGATCACCCCGTTCGCAGATGAGTTAAAGCCGTGTCGCGTGTGTATTCATGTGTCAAGATTAGAGTCGCGTTCGTGCAGCGGTAGTTCATAAAATTAAAATGCCGCAGCGTGGAAGTTGATTTTAGTCTAATTTTGTAATAGTTTGTTTATCGATTAAATCTTTCGGGGAATAATTACGTCCTCCAAATATAAATAGCTAACCAGTTTCCTTTTTGGTTCTATCAACTAATAATTCTAAACGGGGATAGATGTATATAATTAAGATGGGCAGGGATTAAAATAACTATTACTAATTATAGTCATTCGTGGTCCGAGAGAGGTCTGTCGATACACCAGATGTTACCCGTCGAAGATTTGGCCCACACGTTTGCAAGTACCACTCAACGTTTGGGAAACACGTGTAGGCAGATTTAATGTCCGCCGCGCCACGCTTTATTTCCGACTCTGACGACTTTCGCTGAACGTGCTCCGAATAAAAGAATGTCACCGATCAAATCGGGTTCACGTGTCGCTGAACAATGAATTTCGCCCAGGTAAAATCTACGCATGAGCTAAACGCAATTCCCAATTGGATTTTCGCTAAGCTACGCGTCGTACACAATGATCACGTTCCCTAAGGATTATCCTATTCACGAATGTCATTTTATAACGTCAATACGTTCCTTCCCTGACGAACATTTGATGCCTAATCTAAGTTAAACAACATGAATAGAGATTATACTAGCACAATTCATGTCTGAATGAGTAAGAAGTTATTCTGTGACAATTACTAAGCAATTGGTCAAATATTTTTTTAGACAAATACGTTCATTGACTTTTTAAATTAATTAAAATAAGAGAATAATAAAATGAGAAAATTGTCAGTTATTATAACAGTATTAATAGAGTACATCAAGTATTATAACACATAATTATACTAAATAATAAATAAGATGAAAGAGAAGAAAGTAGAAATTAGATATTCGTTTTCTGAAAAATCGTCAGATATAATTCCGTACTTTAAATCAGATCTGGCAAATTGCGCTTATCTCGAGAACCGAATTCCTTCTTGAGGTTTCGATATTTCAATTTCGGTATCAAGATGTAGCACTAGATTCGTGGTCGTATTTGCGTTTCAGCTAAACAAACAGCGGGGTTCTAGGTACGCCTTCGCAGTGGAATTCTTACTGATATTTTACGAGAACCGAGAATCAATGGAGAGTCGGCGCGCTCCACTCTAACTAGGCCTAACAAAAGCACGTGTACATACCGTTCGTGTTAAACCACACGCGTTTTGCCAGGACGCTGTTAAATATACCATGAATTTAAAATAAGTCTGTTTTACAAATGTTTTGCAGCGTCCACTTTAGTACAAACTGTTATATAAAAAGATCCATGCTTTATTTTAGTAATTTATCAAACAACGATTTCAAGAATTACTTCTTCGCAGATGAAATGATATAACAAATACATGTATTTTACTTCTGCTCAGAAATTCTTGTTATCTCTTTCAATTGTCTAATAACACTTCAGCAATCTTACATTTTTTAGCCTTTATCTTCACGATAATATTATACTTCCTCTGAATCCGTTTTCGTGAAAACTGAAGAAAGGGTTTTACGTATGTATGCATTGTGGCGACGCGGAGATATAGCGAGATTTCTGATTCATCGCAGAAATACCAATACGCTTACGCGCTACCATTAATGCGGTTTACGCGGAATTCTCAGGTGCTCGTGCACCGAGCTATCGATCTTTGTTCGACTTTTTCTTCTCCTTGAACGTGGCTTCGACTTGTGGCAGTTTCTTATTCGATGATACCAAATTCCTTCTGCAACGTCCATTTCCCGGAACTTTGGTGATGTGTAATTTGAAATCTCGTTGCGTTTTCTTCCTGGTCAATCGGAGTCACGTTGCCAGGAATCGCAGCGGGCCAGCGAGCCGTTCTACATATGGTCAATTTAGAAATCTTCACAAAACGATCCCTAACAGTAGTAAAGTTTATGGTAACATTCTCCACTATTAGCTCAACCGAACTCTATGGTCAATATTTCCTGCCCTTTTTTTCACATATGGATACCAGATTTCACCTTCCCTCTTTTGTCTTTCCATCATGCTTCGTTAAATTCGAAATGCTTTCTAAATTTATTCCCTGCTGTGGTCATTCTTCGAGGGCTCGGAAAGTCCCGCACGCGTCACTCAAGGCTGGTGCCGATACCTTCGAGCAGTCGCCAACTCAGGGCGTTTACCTTTCTGTTCACCGAACTTTGACAAATCCAGTCATCCATTCCATAACTTGTTAATTGCCAATCTTGTTCACCCCCTCAATTTGGATTCTTTCGACATTGCCATTAAATATCTTACAGACATTAATTATTAGTATCTAACAAACTCTATCAAAATATTTCTACTTACACAAATACATACTGTGACAACTATGATTAACTCCAATATTAAATTATTGATGATAATGATCAAATATATTCATAAATTATCTCGTGTCCTCTCAAGAGCAGACAAGTTACACGAATGACATTTTTGCGGCGCAACCAGTTCAATCATGCTGTATTTATATAACGGTACGGTTAAAGTGGTACATTCCTGGCGAACTCGAACCATCGATGACGATCCAGGGAGGAACCGCCTACGGTCAATCGGCGGACCGTTTTCCTCGCCGGCTAATGAAAGAGAAAATAATGCAAATGGCAGAAAAAGCAGCCGTGTACGTGTAGACGACCGCGTACAAGTGTCAAAGGGAGGGTCTGCGGCTCGTCAGCAGTCGCTTTGGAAAGGAGAGACGCCACCCCGGTACATCAATATCTTCCAGCCTGTTATATGAGCACCGAAATACACGTGAGGATATTTCGGGGAAGGTGTCGGTTGGGGTTAACAATATCGTCGCACCAAACCGCATCGAGGACCATTACGTCATGAAAAGTATAAAAGGTCTATTTTCGTGAATGCTACATATTTATTAGAGAATATTAAATAAGAATAATAATAAGAGATGAGAATAATAAATTTAATTTAATCTAAGGAAGTGAGANCGACCGCGTACAAGTGTCAAAGGGAGGGTCTGCGGCTCGTCAGCAGTCGCTTTGGAAAGGAGAGACGCCACCCCGGTACATCAATATCTTCCAGCCTGTTATGTGAGCACCGAAATACACGTGAGGATATTTCGGGGAAGGTGTCGGTTGGGGTTAACAATATCGTCGCACCAAACTGCATCGAGGACCATTACATCACGAAAAATATAACAAAATCTATTTTCGTGAATGCTACATATTTATTAGAGAATATTAAATAAGAATAATAATAAGAGATGAGAATAATAAATTTACTTTAATCTAAGGAAGTGAGGTATGATGTAATGATTTACTCAAATCAACGAGGAATTTCAATAAATTAATTAGAACATTTTTCGGTAATTGAATTTTCCATGTAACTGAATAACTCGGCATGGAAGACAGAGGAATTAACGGGAAGAATTCCCCTTTGAGAAGCCGAAGAAAACGTCTGTGTAAACGAGTCGTTCTAATGGGGAGGTTAACAGGCAGGAATTTAACGAGGAGGAAGTTCAACCCGCGTTAAACGAAAATCTACTGGATATGTAATCTGGCGTATCGGGACGAGGGTAAGTAAAAAAATTCAGGGAACGAAGTTGAGGGTGAGCATTGGACTGGAATGAAAGCCGCCATATGCTGGCAAAGTGTCTTATAATGAAGGGTGCTTCCTTAACAGGAATTCATAAAGCCCCATAAACCCCATCGTGCTTCGAAGAATGCGTTTCGGGGCACTTTCAGGTTTTCGATCAGCGCAATCACCGTTCAAGGGAATCTCCGTATTTCTTCTTTTAATTCAGAGAGTATTTCCGTGAATTCTATGGTGAATTTCTACGTACGCGAATTTAGCTGACTCATCGGCGTTGCTATAAATAGGCACGGTGGTATCGGCGGCTTATCGTTATCACTATAGATGTAGAACGTCCATTGTCGAGTGTTCCACCCGGTATGTCTCGCGTAACCCCTTTTCGAAGCAAGGGAAAAGACACCTTTCAACGGAAATGTTGTTACATGACCTTGCCGTTATTCTAATCAACTAATAAACTCATGTATAATTATCGCCTTTGAAAAACCAAGCCACTTAGAGACGTTCACCGGATTTATTGTAATAAAAAGAAAACTTAGAAGATTAATTATGCCAAAAAAAGAGGGATGAGAAACTTTATTTTCGAAGGATTGGCCCGTTACTCCGAGTGCTTATCGTTATTAAAATGAAATTAAGTTTCTCATAAGGGATCGCAAGAAACAACGCACTTTATAATTAGAGCGAGAACAAAATCATGCAAGGCTGGTTTGAGAAACGTCTAGAATTTCTTCGTGTCGACTGTCCCACGTCAATGAAACCAGTCAACGCATTGTAATATTTTCAGCTCTCCTTTTTTTTGTTGTTCATACGTCACGTCTGGTTTATTGCAATGAGCTTCATTCTACGCACTTCTATAAAGCCAGGACTCAACTCTTCGTTGAAATAATCTATTGTGGCACAAGTCAAAATATCACAACGATAAAAAGGCGTGATAGCTTCTGAATTTTTCCCTTTCGATGGCCAGAATTCGACACCGGGTTCATTAATTTTCATGCGTGCCCACGTCGACCGTCACGCGGTACACGACCTCGGGTTGAATGGTGGCAGTATCACCGAAAGGTGTCCCAGGTAGGAGACCCTCGCATAATAAATTCCTTATCCCAGAAGTCTATTGAATCTCGAACGACGGCCCTTCCCTTACCCCGTTCTCTCGGCCGGCACGTGCTTTTCGACTCTCAGCTGCCGCGTCCTCTCACAGAGTTTTCAGGTGCTGTTGCCGTTCGAGCACGTGTCCCCTCTCTGATTTCCGGCCAATGGAGAAAAAAAAATGGAAAACGAAGACGGAGGAGGATCGGCCGGCGACGACGCTTAGAACAAAAACTCGCCCCCGGACGCGACACGAGGAATTCGTGTCCTTCGCCTCGTCTCCTCGCTCCTCCGAAGCCACGGAACGATCGTTCTGCACGGTTGCCCCGGCTTCGACGACGGATATCGAGGTCACAGGGTTTTGTTCTCCGCGATCTCTCACCGTGTCAGAGGCATCAAACGAGCAGGATCCTCGATAGAAAGTGATTTCATTACGATTACACGAGGCTTGTATTACTGGAAAGATCGGATTCCTTCATGCTTCGGATTGAACGATAAAATGGGTATCCAGTGCCCGTGGATTATATAGTTGAAATTAAAATAGCTGTAATCTTGTAACGCCATAAAGAACTAGCTGAACAGGTACAATCCGAGCTGTCACACGATCATTTATTAAGAAAACCTTCGTTACTGCTGTCATCAACGTTGTTTATACACTGGAGGTCAGCAAAATATGATCGCGAGCTTCCAGTATCCTGTTCGTCATCATTCACCGTTAAGCAATTCCGAAACAAATTACAAGTATTATAAAAATGGCACAAAATTCATTTTAATCACAACTCGTATGGAGGTTCTGCTTATAATTAACGAAATAACGAAGTTAGGGAAATATCGACTAGATTTTGATAATGATTTCCTGCAGCGGCAAGAGTGGAGGACGATGGACGGTTACCCAATCCGCAATTTTTATTCCCGTTAGACATCGGGCAAAGTTATGTAAACCGGGTCGTGCGACGGTTCGAGCACAAAAGAAGCCACGAGCGAAGCGCTGGCGCGGTGGCAACGCGTTTCCTCGCCACTCGCTCACGCGCAAATCGCGCGCGAGTTTCCATCCAGGCGTGCGAAGTGTGCTCCGTTCGGCAACAATTAGGCCTTCCCAGGCTTTCGTGCATTGTTCCGCGGCGGGAAAGTGCCATGCCGCCGCGAAAGTAACAACCCGCAGGAAACGAGAAGCCCGCGATTTCTCATTGAACTCGGCGACAAGATCGGTCTGGATCGCTCGGGACGATCCTGAAAGATGCAACGAGCACAACCGCATTGTTTCTAGGAGCCCAGAGAGAGTGCTTTATCGTGTTCCCGATTGAAAATGGCGCGGAGAGTGACTCGTATTACTTTTCCACCGTTTCCTGATTCGGCAACGAACTTTTCTCGCATTCAGGCTCGAAGAATAGTCTATAAAATTTATTTAACAATATCCGTCAAGTGAAAGTATCAATTAGTTGGCATATATCGGGTTTTCATTGCAAACGACGGACATGCTGAACCGTTATAACGAATATTATAGCAGAAGTCGTGTGTACAATGGAATAAAAAAGCGGACGTTATTTCGTAACCACGGTGCCAGTCGGTTTGCATATCCTGTTAGTGCAGTAGTACGCACCTCAGACGATACCTTGCAACGAACAATGAAGACTTATCGAGAATCTGAAACGAAATAGTGAATGCAAAGCACACGGGCGTTCAATGAGAATACGATTAAAGATATTTCTTCGAATGCTAAACGCCGTGTTTTACGGAAAAGTCGCTGCATAGTCGGATCGATCTCGGGCGTCTGAAAATCGCGTGGCGGGGTCAAGAATTCCTCGCCAGGGTCAATCACTGTTACTTGCATTAACGGAGCTAGGCATTTCGTCTGACCGAGCAATTACCAGCCAGCGTCATACGTTGATTCGCGACTTTTCGTCGACAGCTCAGTGCTTGTGTATCAGAAGGGAAAGAAATATTACAGATCTATATAGTTCTATTTAGAAGCATATAATTAAAAATATCATTGACATTTATTAGTGTACGATCCTCAATCTATATTTGTTGAAAAGATAAAAACAGACTTTAATTAACTTAATGATATACACTGATAAAATCTCAGGATATCAATCACAGAGTATAAAAAGNGATCCTCAATCTATATTTGTTGAAAAGATAAAAACAGACTTTAATTAACTCAATGATATACACTGATAAAATCTCAGGATATCAATCACAGAGTATAAAAATAAAAAAGCGAAATCAAGACAAATGAACGAATGTAGCGATTAAATAACAAGAAGAATTTATAAAGTGACTAGCAAATCCTAATCGCGTTGTCAATCAATTGTTCTTGCAGGCCAACACATTTTCTAAGCCGATGAGTGCATCTCTAGCCACTTAACTGTGCTCCTCATCCGTGAGAAGAGAGACGTAGATAAACGATATAATTAATAGCTCGTTACGATTCTCAGGTACGAAGCGTGAGCCCAGAACCGTGAATGATTTCGTTTGAAAAACCGCACAACCAATCCACGTTTCAGCAGATTTCATAAAATTGCTTTCTACGTAAGTACATTCATGAGTCAATGAACCGCTAGCGCCGAGGCACGCTAAGCTTTATCGCGGTATCACACGTTACATTGAAATGTATCAAGAGTAAGTGACCATGAGATAAATAAAATTACGTGCGATCGGTGTGGAAACGCGCACTTAAGAACGGGATACGAAGTTGAAGAAGCTCGACACCTCTTGTCGCACAAATTCAATCGATTAACGTGTACACGTGCGACTGTCGTCGCCCGCAAGAAAACAAGTACCACTAAATTCGATCACAAGTGGCTGTACTTGAGTCTGACGTAAATGAAACAATTGGAATTATTGGTTTATACCGAGTCGTAGAATTGAATCTTAATACAATTGGACGATACACAATTTGTATCAAAATAACACTTGGAAAATACTTCAGCATTTTTCTTAAGATCTAAGAATGTAGACTATTTCTCTTATTATTAGATTAATGCTGCACTTCTCTTCTACATCACTTTTAATGTATTAATTTCTGAATATGAAATATGGTGTCTTAAAGGATTTCGTTAGTGACAGAAGATGTCATTAAGCAGAAGGGTGCGGGCGTTCGCCGCGGACCACACAGAGGGAGGCGTTCTTGAATTCGTCCGGCGCGCGGCGTCAGAGTAGAACCGTGTCCGGTCGTGCACGTCCGTCCATCCGACGTCCAAGTGGCTGACAATTGACACCCGTTTCCGGCGCTTCCATGAAAGAAACAACGCGGAGGAGGCTCTTCGAGGCGAAATATGGGGCACGTGCCCTCATCGTCGCATCGCGTGCCCGCTTTCACGTGCACGCACGCCCTCTCGTCCAGCGTCTTCCTCCCAGTGTGCAATATGTTCTTGGTACACAGGAACATAATACGGTCATGCTGGAAAGCTTCCTTCCTGCGGCGGGTCCTCCCAACCCGATGCTGCTTCTCCACGGCCATATGGCACCGCCGCCGCCGCCGTCTTCGGAGGTTTCCTGGCACGAGATGAAAGCACGGCTGCACGCGAGATGCATCGTTGCGCGTAGAAACATGTATAGTTGTTGATAACGATTTCTCGGTCTATAAACACTGCGTGATGCCCAGTTAGAACACACTTTTTCCCTGGCGATGGTCCGATCATTGACCGAGAACGAATTATTTGCAATAAATAGCATTGGTTGAGTAATAACGTCGGATATGTTAAAGCTTGAACGCCTCCTTTAATTGAATCGTGTCTCCGATTCTATTGCGGCAATTTTTTGCTTCAGTAACCGTACAATAGGCAATTTAATGAATCGAATGAGCGCGTTACGCTACGAGTCACATGGATTACCTAAATACTGACGATGATGAAATTAAGTACCGGTCATTCTGTTTCGTTGAACCTGATTGTTTTAGCAGCCAGACTTCCACCTGTTATGTTACGGGACGATGTTGAGGAAGCTTCGGCTTTGCGAAATCGATATTTTAATGGGCATCGGCCAGGAAATCGGTGCAGCTGTTTACACAGGGTGTCACGAAGTGCGCCCACTCCGGTTTGAGGGCCGGTAGACGGCTGGCCGATTTTTCAAGCCAGTGCTACTCGAGAAGGCTCCTGCGAGTAAATATGTACAACATGCATTCATCGTCTGTTGGCACTGTACTCTCGTGGAGAGGCGCGTGCTTCGCGGAACGTCTAACGAAGCTCTAGCTACTGTAGCCCGTCACTTCTTCAAGATATGAGCCACTTGATGCGTCCAATTAAAATGCGGTCGCCGCTCGCGGAATCGCCGACAGGAAAAGAAATTCTGCGACAATTAAGAAGGAAACCACTGTCACCGTATCAGATTTTCAGGTGAGACGCGGTGAAAACCGGCTCGCCTTCCACGAAGTTTCCATCTTCGCTAGTCTATTCTCACTGCTAATTGTGATGCCTAAGTCAGAGTGTGACAATCGCGAAGTTTGTGGGTCGTACTGCTTGACGACCGGATAAATCAAACCGTAAATCCAGTTCGGGCATTAGTCTGACTATTCGGCTCTCCCGAGGCGGATAGGAAACGTCAAACAGTAACGTTCCGCGTAATTTACGTTCCAACTGTGCGCGTTGAGTTACGACGTGTAATTGTCCCAATAAGACTACACCGCTACCTATGTCTGTCTGCGTCGGTCCGCTTAAACGCGACTCCGATGCACGTCCGCCTTTTACGATGACTAATTGAACACGCTACACCGCGTGCAACTTTCTTATTAACTTTTACTTCTACGTTAATAATACACTTCTCGACAACGGATCGATCATTCTTTGAAATTAGCTCTATCTTTGGAGTCATAACGCTCACAATGTGACAGGAAGCGTTCAACGATTAGCGTTCTTGCTACTGTATTCGGAGGAAGACATTTATTTGCATACTGTAATAATTTTTATGTATTCTCGATAAGCGTGATTGACTGAGTTATCAATCTTATTGAATTTTGCATGACTTGATTATTATTTCGTTTTGTGATAAAATTTATTTATATTTTTTAGAATACTTTTGTCTGTTTGTTTGTTTATATTTACTAGTGCGGTCTGATCTACGATATTAAGAGAACGGGAGGTCGGTGACAGACGGTCGTCGCAGGTCCGTATAATTGGTCCTTCCTCTGCTGCTGATTGTTTTAAACGAGAACAACTCGACCAACTTTAAGTCCCCCGTTACCACCAACACGAGCGCGATTATTAGCGGCACAACCAGCATACACGGAACGCTTACATCCGGTTTGTGGACCGTGGAAGGGTGACAATACAATTCCACGCTAACTCGAGGTAAGTACGACTCTAATCTCATAGAGAAACGCGTAACATCGCTCTTTTTCAGTCACGACATTATTAAGTCCATCAACTTTTATCCACACTGCCCGCTCGCTTTTTATTTTCCTCGTTACTTTAGGAATGTACACACACGTATATACCATGAATACACGTCATATACTTCCCTTCGTGCGATATAAAAAATATAATGATCAACGAAAACGTATAAGTATAGATTTCGTCATATTAATTTAAAAACAATTTCACTGAACAATTTCGCGTGATGCGCGGTCGCGGTACGTAGACAAAAAACGATAGATCGCAGTCACGAAAGGGTGAAAGACTAACTAACGTAAGACTGCGGTGACTTTATCTATGCACGTGATCGTACGGTTTTCAGCGTTCCTACGTTTCTCGAGCCTGGGCCTGGTAAAATGTCGCCCCTCGCGTTCTGCGCGCGATGCACGCACCTGACTCGGATTGTCGCTGCCATAAAGCGATAAGGTCGACAAGGGAAGGTTATCTGGAACGGAGGTGGTTCTTTACATGAATAATGCAAAAGCGAGACGCAGTCGCCGCGAAATATATGCACGGACTTTTACAGGGAACCGCTTAAGATTCCATAATACCGTTCACCTACAATTAATCACCAGTCTTCGAGTCAAGGATAGACCATTTTCTTGTTCTTGCGGAGAATCGTTAACATTGAACGAGATTACGGGTCAAAAATAAAATGAGTGAGCAGTGACGCCCGGCTTCATTTAACCCGTCTCCTTGACTTCACTTGACCAAGTGTCAATAAGTCCTAAGCTATGTCAGGACCGAAAACCAGCTAAAACGTTCAACCTTCGGCCATTTCAAGCTCTTTTCCACAGATAAATAATCATTTCAAATGTTCCCCTGCCCTTAGTTAAATGACACAACTTCGGTAACAATGATTTAAAGTAATGCAATTCTTCTGAACTGATTATAAGTGTCTATTAATTTTTCAACTATTTATAGACAATAAATTATCGTTCTTCCTGTTTATTAATTTTTATTCTCAGTTTTAAGGTAAATAATTTCTTTCTGTATCTTAAAAAAAGGAATAAATATCCATAAATCTATCCATAATATTTCCAGCTGTAAATTCTATTCTGTACTTTAATGGGGGACCGCAGAATTTTGCGCACCTGCAGTTTTCAATGGTCGAGTTTCGTCTACCGTAAATGGGCTGTCGAACGATGACGTATATCACGAATCTATTTCCAGAAGTCGCTCGTAAAACTAATATCGGTGTCGCAACAAGCCGCGACGAGGTTCATTGCACCGGAAGTTTCGTGTTCGTGCTTTAACTCTTTCGTCAGAGTCGTGGGGAAGCTAGAAATCGCGGTAACGCTGAACAACGATAAGAACCCGCGGTGGACTTATGGGAAATTGTGGCGGCGCGCGCGATGGCTATCGTTTATCATTGTTAAACTGTGATTGATAATAGCCGTTAGAGGATCCACTTAATCGCGTTTGCATTTCCAGCAACGATCGCTGGCGAGCGCATAGAAACGCGGCTCTAATCGCGTATTATTATTATTAATCCCAAGTGATAATGGAAAACAATAAATTTCATTTATCTCACACATAAAATTTAATAAAAAGTCACGATTGATATTCTTAACCCGTTCGCTTGTAAGAATAGGCGCTTATGCGGTGGGGTCGACGGTAGGGAGGTAAATAGGGGGAGACGTTTCCAGCGACCCTTGATAATCAACGTCTCGAGACACCCGTTACATCGACAGAGATACAGATACGCCGCGTTACTGGCGCCGTGCCTATCATTACGTTGTTTAACTCATGATACATCGTAACACGTACGCTACCGCGGCATGTATCACAAACGTTCACGCGTTTCGACGCGCGCGCGCGAACCTGCTCTTGATGAACCTGAAAGCTGACCGGTCGTACGCCATAATACACTACACCTTCATCTACTGATCATTACATTGATACACATCTATTAAAAATTGCCATCCTCATTTTCGATACATAAATAGCAACAAAATTTATTTTAAAATAACTATTCTGTCATTCTTATTTAAGATTATAATTTATTATAAATATAGACGCATTAAATGCTAGTCAAATTTATTAAGAATAGATAATATCGATTAATTGATGTGAATATTTTTTGGACGAGCGAAGGAAAAGAGTGATTGCTACGAATGTTTCATGTCCTCTGACTCAGGACCACAGCGTGTCCGCGTTTCCGGCTGGGCGGAACCCTTGTCCGTTCCCCATCCGGTTAACTTTCGTGCCTGTACCCCCGGATCAATGGTTCGCATCCTATCCTCCAATTCATTGATACGGTTCCGGCCCCTCAAGCTTTCACCACAATGATTCACGCTTGTGTATCGCTGGTTACCGGGTTTCATAAGCGATTTCATAATTATCTGGTAACCGCATTTTGTCACAGTGAATGTTTGCAAGAAACGATTATGTACCCGCATGGAAACGGCCTAGTCATCGACGCGAATAGGATTTTCCTTAGCACGTGACAGATGAAAATTGTTCTTACGTGGTAAACGAAAGTTCCGAGAACTACATTAAGATTCTTACAGCAATCAGGCAAAGCATGAGTACTTTATTCAGAGTGAAATACGTTGGCCTTCTAAGAGGGCGATAACTAAGAATGAAAGTTTAAAATTCAGGTTACTAGCACAGAGTTAATGTCCTGCAGAGAGATTCTTCCAAAAAATAGTCAAAGAGTGCATTCTCTTAAAAGAGGGTCACTAATTCCTGTGAACTAAATGGTAGGGTTCCGTGGTTTCACGAAAACGGGTACTTTGTTTTGTAACAATTCAGCAACGCGCGGGGCGCTAGCCATAAGGCAAACACGGTTATCAAGGAAACGTTCACGAGAAGATATCACGCGAAGATATAAAACGAGGGACCACTGCGAACAGAGCACAAAGGCGGTAAAAGAGTGTATAAAGAGCCGGGCGAAGGAGCGTACTTACTACGCCGAGGGAGGAGATTCACGAAAGAAAGAGTGAATGGGAGCACTGTGTTGCCAGATGGTCAGACTCGCGGCGCGTCGCAATCTCGCTCCATTACTATACATTTCCCAATGATGAAGGAAGATCTTTACCGTTGGATAGGCGAACGATAATCGAGCCGCAGCGTTATTGTGCGCGCCACAGCTCCGACCTCTGATAATCAATGAAAATTTATTGACGTAGTCAGGGAGGAGCCTGAATCGTTGCGAACTCCAATTAATAGGAACGTCTGCACAGTTCGCCGAAGGGGAGTCTGAATGGCGAGATAGAAATGTCTCCGCAAATAGAAGACTGGTCGATAAGCGTGGCCGATTATCTCGAGTCGTAATATCGAGGGTCCGTAAAGAAGAGATTCACATTCGCGTGCGGTTGCTGCAAGCTCGGCGGACCCGCGCATGCACGTAACACCGAACTGTCCAATGATTCGAGGAATCGCAATTTTCGTGCGGTTCCCTCGTCGTCTGTATAATGTTTTCAGCGTAGCCGAGACATTTGTACATACATATATACGGGAGCAGCGGCGATCGGTGTAGGTACACATTGTAGCATGCGCTACCCGTCCGTGCACGCGCATCGAGTAGCAGCGAGCAAAAGAAGAATTGTGAACATGTCCCGCGGAGGAAGACGAGATGATTAATTCCTGCGGTCGGCCGAGTAACACGAAACTCCTCGCATCGAAATTTTTATCTCACGTCCTGCTCCGAAAGCGTAATAATCCGCGGACAGGTCTCATGCTACGTACATAATACACCGCATATGATATACCGACTCATTGCTCCGGTATTTATTCGTAGAAACGATTATTCGACAAGCTACGCGTTAATTCTTTTACGACAATTCACTAAGGAAGTGAGTTATGTTTCCGTTATGACATATGAACGAATTTGGTTTGCCTTTATCAGATTAGTTTCATAAATATAAAACTAGTGTCGTATTTACAGTATTTACAGTAAGAAAAGATGCAATTGATTTTTTAATAGACAGTGAAAGTCGCTCGTTGTACACTATCAATGGCAAATTGTGTGTAGATAAAGCAAGCATCATCAATGAACGAGTGCTTTCATCGCATCGGTATCGAAGCTTCGATTCATTTCACGTCTCTTTCTACGAGAAATAAGCCACCGCCGTCGAATTCAACAATCAAATCTAAGCAAACCTCCTCGGAACACACGAAGAGGTAGGCACGAAAGGCGACACGCGATTTCATTTTTTCGCGCCGTTGTCACACACGTGTGAGTTCGACCGCACCGGGGGTGCGTGGTCCCACCTCCTTCCTTCGCATTCAGCATTGTATCAACCATCGAGGGTATCATTATTCGAGCCCCGTGAGGCAGTAGCAAAACCGTACCGAGGAGAATGTTAAGTGTCGCAACCGTGATTGTTCGCGCTAGTAACACGAAGCGTTGCCATCTGCACCGGAGGAGGCTGGGACCGCAATTGTTGCCGTTCGACCAGATGCCGATCAACATCGAATCCGGCGAAAGGATTTTCAATAATAAATAAAACAGACTCGACGTAGGAAGCCGACAGGACGAGTCGCGTTAGAAAACTCGAAGTCATAAATGATAAATTCTCTTAATAGTTCAGGAACTGAGATTTTTGCATAACTTTCTTAGAAACGGTTTCAGGAAACCGGTAAAGCGTGTATATAAACGTTTGCGCTGCTGGATGAGGCTTGATGCTCGTACCAGTCACCAGGCAAAGAGAATCAAGGACGTTGTACTTGCGAATTCGTAGAATGCAGCACGCAGCCCACGGATCGACATGATTGTCTTCGACACATGCTATATTATCTCATGGTGACACAAGACCTTTTGGCACCTGCGTATCGGCCGGTAGTCACTGATCTAGCTGCCAGCTCGTTAGCACGTGCTCACGGTGTGAACAGCGCGTAGTCGTGGGCAAACTCGATGCCACGATGTCGGACAAATATTTACTTATTTAACTGATATATAATTTCCACAAGTGTTTCGCAAATTGTAGAAAGTGGCGTGACTCCTCGAAGAAAAGTGAAATCCGATATGAAAACGATGTTACAGGGTTTGGATTTTAGATTTGGTCAAATATGATAGTATAATTTATTTTTAATGAAATATTAATATTTGAGAAACGAGCAGTAGATATATCTTTTTATTTAGCCTAACCGATACTGGATTAGCAGAACGAAACGAAAGCAGCTTTCTCTTTTATAAGGAATAACGATAAGACAATACATATAGATATAAATACTGATAAATTAAATCAACATGTTTGACCGGAAATAATAATAATAATCTTTCAATAAGGTATGAAACGTTCATCCTTTACAAGAAGTTGATTGTACGAGCGTTGAGATCACAGACACAATGAATGTGCGAAGAGGACTCCAATTTGACCAGCATTCGTCACGAGTAGCGCTACGCTGATTCCCGGTAGTACTACTCAAGAGTAGTTTCGCGTACTCATTCAGCCACGCGTGTGAGTAGTCAGCGTTCAGTAGCCAGCTGCGGGTGCTTTCACCGGTGCGGTGGCTGGTGTGACCAATCCCGGTCATATACATTCATGCTTAAGGAATTCGTACACAACGCTTTGCTCCTGAATGGGCCCGGCCTTCGATCGAGTGCGTTGCTCGCAATCAAAGTTTCTTGTTCGCGGTAACGATCGGCCTTAATCGTCCTCGGCGTCGTTCGTGCGAGGAATCTCGCGTATACGCTACGCGGGTCGCGGATCCCTTGCTGCGATCTCATCCGCAGTTGCATGTACTTGAAAGGTGGACGTGCGTCACCAGTTGCGTAATCGCCGATTGTCGTACACGCGTTAAGCAACGAATTCCGGCTGGACGATCGGCTAAATCGCGGATGTAAATGTGACTGGACGCAGTGATAACAAGGGCCACATTTCAATTTCGAATTCGCACTCCAGCGGCATTGAAGAGGCGGAATTCAGCCGTGACGATTAATCGTCGGGAACGACATAACGACCGGATCGGTTCTACGGTAATAAACGAGCCGTTCGCACGATTTCATTACAAATTAACTGCCCACGGTGGTCCTTGCTACATTATCCTCTTTATTACTGTTAATCCTTGAATATTTTCGTCAATTGATTCGATAAAATGAAGAAATCAATAAAATGGATGTTATCTCTTTATATTGCACGCGGGCATTGTTAATTCAAACCAATTTCTCTCACTATCTTGTCTATTAATAAAATTCT
>SMSR01016096.1:78975-93205 GCA_019453355.1 Ceratina japonica | reverse complement strand
CGGTCATATACATTCATGCTTAAGGAATTCGTACACAACGCTTTGCTCCTGAATGGGCCCGGCCTTCGATCGAGTGCGTTGCTCGCAATCAAAGTTTCTTGTTCGCGGTAACGATCGGCCTTAATCGTCCTCGGCGTCGTTCGTGCGAGGAATCTCGCGTATACGCTACGCGGGTCGCGGATCCCTTGCTGCGATCTCATCCGCAGTTGCATGTACTTGAAAGGTGGACGTGCGTCACCAGTTGCGTAATCGCCGATTGTCGTACACGCGTTAAGCAACGAATTCCGGCTGGACGATCGGCTAAATCGCGGATGTAAATGTGACTGGACGCAGTGATAACAAGGGCCACATTTCAATTTCGAATTCGCACTCCAGCGGCATTGAAGAGGCGGAATTCAGCCGTGACGATTAATCGTCGGGAACGACATAACGACCGGATCGGTTCTACGGTAATAAACGAGCCGTTCGCACGATTTCATTACAAATTAACTGCCCACGGTGGTCCTTGCTACATTATCCTCTTTATTACTGTTAATCCTTGAATATTTTCGTCAATTGATTCGATAAAATGAAGAAATCAATAAAATGGATGTTATCTCTTTATATTGCACGCGGGCATTGTTAATTCAAACCAATTTCTCTCACTATCTTGTCTATTAATAAAATTCTACGCGTGCAAAATAATGTGATTCTTGTCATTGGTGCCATCATTTAGACTAGCCATTTCTTTGATTGTCATTATAGAGAGCAGTTCGAGGAAAAACGGGTGAACGGCACAGATAACTGGAGAAAAGGGTGGTACCATGGATGCTGAGACTAGCGATAAACGGAAAAAGAAAACGGCTTTATTTATACTCCATGATCGATAGGCGGCTATCTCGACGGAAGTCAAATCACCGATTCTTGGTACTAATTGGTAAATGGCGGAAGTCCAGTTGAGTGTTCCACAGCCACTGCGTATGAATCTAACGTTATCTAAAGAAAAGACTGGCAAAAGGAATGAACCGCAATTGTACAAGAATCCGGCGTCTAATCGTGACTCTTCCCGCTTATCTCGTTGAATTCATTTATGTAAACCAGGACTACTTCGCCAAACCTACATTCGTTTCTTATGTATCGCACAGATGTAACACTTTCCAAAATATTTCCGGATAATAAATAGATTTTTTGTTGAAATAAATGTAAACGATAATGGCCAAATGCCTGTTGAAAGTAAAAAATGACTATAGCTTCTAATCCAACTATAAAATATTAGAAGATATACTCAGGCCAAGTTCAATACTTCTTCTGTCGCACATGTCAACGGTGTTTTCGTTCGGGTGTTTACTTAGGCACTCGTTTAGAAATCACATGTCCCCGATGCGTTCGAACAGAAGAGTTCATCTCGCGTCTCTTACGAAAGAACAGAAGTATATAATAATCTATAATTATCTACGGAGAAACAGTTGTGCGTTCCGTGTATAAATAACCCGCGTAGGTGCTACCGAAAATAACACAAGCAGAAGATAAAGAGGTTTATCGTAATAGTATTCCTGATAAACATCGACCGGTCCAACGATTGTGGTTCCCTTCGCGTTTAACCATGACGTAACGACATTCCACTGCCATTGGAAAGTAACACTTAATACTGTTACATAACAGTTACCGTTCCGTGATGTCATTAGCATGATGGTAAATCAGTCGATATCACGAAAATTTTCTCGAAATTCTGGTTCTCATTCTCCGACGGATACATAAAAAATGATACCTTCATGAGGAGCATAACAGCGACGATTATGCGGTCCATTTTATAGGGGAAGCAGCTCCTTGGAACTGGCTTGATTGTGGGTATTGTGATCCTTACCATAGGGTTTACGAGAAAAAATCTTGAGGAGAAACGACGAAACTTTCCTCTAAGGGTTGCGTTATGCGGGTATACCAACAATAATTAATGCGATAAATTATTTATCCTGCCCCGCGTTTCCTGGTTCGTCGATGCAAGGAACAGGAAGCGAAAAGACAGTGACCTGGCAGACAGATTTCTCAGGTTCGTTCGCAAACTTGTTCTTTTGTCATTGTGCGTCGCGGAAATCCAGTTGCGTAAGGACTATTCAGACATCTTTCCTGAGACAATCGCGTTATTACGAATTGGCAAGGAGAAATATGTTCTTGCACTCACTTGTTGAAAGTGAGGNGGAAGGAATCGACAACTCATTTCCATCGGGAATGCCGTTTGCACAATCGGGAATAATCGCGGTTATATTCGGCTAGCGAGTAATCAGGCACGACTGCGTCAGAAATAATCGTGGATTAAACACACGTCCCGTCGATGAATCCCATTAGCGCTACCGGGCAAGGACACACGTGGTCCAGCTGTTAATAAGCGCGGGGAATCGTTTTGTTCTCGTTTTCACGAAACCGTTTCAACGCCCGTCACAGCCACAGTTTTGTTCTCCTTGTTTGCTTTATTAAACCGAACACGTCATTGCTTTTTGTACCCACCCGCGATGTTCCAGGCCATTTTCTCTGACTGACGCGTGACTCCTTCATTCAACACGGTCCTTTATACGATCTGATCCTTATTTAATCTCGAATAAAGGTCCCCGACCCGACCCGTTTTAATTAAAACAATCGGGATCAATGTCAAAGGGGAATATTTTCGGCTTACCTGCTGCGAGGACGTATCGGCCGGAGAAAAGCTCGAGAGGGCGGTTAAGGGCGCCAGCGAAGCACAGGAAGATGCTCTTGAAGGCGGTGGTGTGTGACCAGGGGTAGGACTTCCGCTTCCGCAGCTACTCGCACCCCCGCTCGAAGCGAGACTCACGCTGTCCGCTCGCCCTCTCCACGGCGAGACCGACACGTGCTTCAACATGCCTCTTTTATCTCACCTGAAACAAAAATTCCGCTGTTCTAGTTACTTCTGAGCTCTAACAATTCACTCGGTTTAATTAAGACATTGATTATACTAAAGTCGCATTAGATATCGATCTAAACACGAGGATGTATTTCAGCAATAATTCTTCTATTGTTATCTATATTTAGCGTGTATGGAATGAATCTGTTATTAAAGAAATTTATGATTAGATACTGTCTGAATTTTAATCTTAACACTCAATACCAAATAACCCTGCGCTTCGTTAAGTGAACAATATCTACACAATCTGAACAATAAATTCTAATAACGTGTCATCTAATTGTACTGTTCGGTTGTAATTAATTCAGTAACGGGAAGGTACTAGTTTTCCCCTTGGATGCGAGGATTAACAAGAATGCAGAAACAGGTTGCTCTAATTCCATCTTATCCGGAATGAGATTTCAGACCGGTATAATAGGCTAATGTGAACTCGACAACCACTTAGAATAGCCAGTTAATTTAGCCGGCAGCGTCTCCAGTCTCCCTCCGCAGAGTTGTAAAAGGAACGACCTGCGGTGAAGGCCGTTCGATAATTATCGGGACAAGCTGATTAGCCGGATAGTAAAACGTGGAAAGTTGAGTGCGCACGCTAATGCCTGAGTATCATAGGAAGGAGTCACACTAGCGTAATTTCAACTACTATAGTGTAAGCGTGTTCAGTCCTTGAATGTCGCGTAAACAGCGCGAGGGAAACGCAGCTGCGTGCCAGAAGCTCGGAGCTTGAGCATTCGCGAAGTATATAGGTACGCCAAGCGCGCGTTCAACAGGAAGCTATACGTGGTCCGATTGTTAAACGTTTCCATAACGAGGAAGCGCGAGGAAAAAATGGTAACCATTCTCACAGCGTTAACTGTACCGCGCTCATTAATAACAAACAGCTATTTCTACAATGAAAATTGAAATATCTATGAGGATCGCGGATAGAGTACCACTCCAATTATTGAATTCAATCGAGCTGTAAAATCGGTTCCATTCATTATTCTTTTTCAATTAAAATCCGCGTGATATCCGCTTCGATCGAGCATGCAGACCGCAAATAGAATTTTTCTTGTAATTGTCATGCGAAACTTATATTTCTGCTTGTATTTTTACTCACTTTTAAGAATTCGTAGCTGAGTGCAAGCCGCACTCGCGGACCGGTGCACACGTCAATGCGCGGGAGTCATGTTTACACTGGGCGAACAAGTGGCATTGAGTGCATCCAATTGTTACGTTACACTTTTCGGGCACTATTGAAATGATTCTGAGATCAGTTCAAATTACACACTACAGTTATACCGACTGAATCGTCCTAAAGAATTGAATTTTTAAGAGTCCCACACTTTGCACACTTTCCAAATTTCTGTCGATTATCCACAGAACACGAGTCAGGAACAGTTTTATTTCCTCGATATAAATTCTCCGATGTTTCCCACGAATTCGTGGAATAAGAATTGATCTCTTGCGATTATTCGGCGTGCTGGCTGAGCACGCTTCTGCGAGCGTTGAAATCACCGGCTGCACGAATCCACCACGTTCTACACGCCACGAGCGCTGTGCCACGACTGAAGGGAATGCGTCGCGTCGCGTGAGTGAGCCGTCGAGTAATGTCGGCGTAGTAAGCCGTCTCGTCTACGCTGTGCTGGCGCGGAGGAAAGAAAACGACCTTCCTTCCAACCAGCGAGTGTACGAGACTCGTCGACTGTTCCGTGCGCACGGCTCCGCGTTCCTTGTGTGAGTGCGGGGGCGTGAAACTCGGTATTGTACGGTCGGCACGGTCGCATGTCCATGGGAGGTCTGTCTTTCTCTCTTTCACTCACGACATTTCAGCAGCGCGTGGGCGCGGACCAGAAGGGATGCTCAGGGTTTGACTCGCTTTTTGCTTTCGTCTCGTTTCGCTGACCCCTCACCGTCACCGGCCCTGGGGTGCATACATTATGAAATGCACGGTGCGTTGTTAGGATGCACAATGGATTTCGATTACATAAGGGTGGGACAGGTTTTACTGACGTACACTATTTGTATAAGTATTTTATGGCTATAAATAAAAATAAAGAATATTTATTAATAGAAGTTATTATTAGTTAGTTCATAAAAGTTATTATTAGTTCGTTGATAGAAGTTATTATTAGCTGTGCTTAATTTATTAATAAGCGGTATGAAATGCTACTTCTACTTAGATTAAAATTGGTATATTATAATAATTGGGAAATATATTAGAATAATTAATTTAATTTAATAGTTCATAAACTTTAATAAAGGTAAAACAATCGTAGACATTAATTATACAAACGAAAGATCTTGCATATTAAGCTTTCTTAAAGAAACGGAATTACCTGTTCACACAATTAATATGTTCAAACCTGGTTATTAATAAATATCTTTCTATACCACTCAAATATTAATATACTTGCTTACCAGCTCTTCAGTGGAAAATTTTAGTTGCTCGTAAGAAGATTCACGAATGAGGAATAACTTATTCCTTGACAAGTGAGACTTTAAATGACAATTGAAATTCTGTAAACGCCACAAACGACTTCCTAAGTGAGTAAATTACAAATGTCGTGGGAATAACAGTCGTACGTACCAATGAACACCAACAGTATAATCCATTGCTACTACCTAATATAACAATATACATTTTTTTAACGTTACATAATTACAAAAATTACAGCTTTAAAAAAATGGTATTTTTTATGTTTAAAGTACATAATGTGTAGACGACACGCCTCTGCACGAAATTTTTAAACGAGATTATAGAATTTTATCGTTTTACCAGCATGTCCACCGATACCCACTGATGGAACAGGAAAGAAATGATGAAAAAACAAGATCTACTTCCTACGTGATAATTTCGAATCCGAGAACATATGGGCGTTGATTACGTGATTATGAAAGGAAAAGGTCTGGCGTCGATTTCTTTAAAGGAAATCATTAAATTTGCGTAGGAGTGGAGCTACAAATTTATCTGTAATTTATACAAGAATGTTCCAGTTACATATTCATTATTACATATATTATTTCGTACTCACGTTGCTTTATACCTTATTTGTTTATATTCCATATATTACACAGAGTATTTTAAATATTATGCATACTCGGAATAGCGGAATCAAAACTAGGAGAAAAATGTTTATCTTTTCACGCTTGCGGATAAGATCTAAAGATTCTAAACCTAGACTATATGTATAAATCAACGGGATTCCTCGAGGAGAGGATGAACGAAAGTTATGCGTTTGCTTTCATTGCGGAACCAGCCGAAGTGGTTTCCTTCTTTTCACGGTGATCATCTTTTTCCTCTTTGCTGATTTCTCTCGCACCGTAATATGGAGCTTCTTTCTTCTGTTCGAAATCCTTGCGGATCGCCTTTGGCCAAGAGAAAACATTTCACACGTTTGTTCGCGAGAACCATTTTATTCGCACACAAAGGCGGCAGAGGAGAATTGACACGAACAGAACCCATAAGTGCTCGAGTTGGCCATAGAATCGCCGAAAAGGTCGAATAGAAAGCGTATTATTACGTCTGACTGAGATTCTCTTGGCGAAGGGATGAGGCGACTGAGTAATTTGATACCTGTAGACGTACAGGTGTACAGGCTTCCAATAGAATCTCTTTTTTAGAATTGAAGTCAAGCCCTGTGTGTGAAAAAAATTTAGAAATTGTAATAGAAATTCCAAATATAAATGAAGCTCCTAAAAAGTTTTTCTGAAATTTGGACTGAATTTTATTTTATCACAATGAAAGGTTTTACTAAAAATTTTGAATATCTATGGATCAAACATACAATAAAATCTTTAGCACTATCTTTCAACATCAAATCGGAAGCTAAAACCAACGGATTTCCTGTTCCTATCAACTTGTATCTATTTTAGAATTTTTAACAGATCTGTTTTTTACTGTTATTTCCTTTCTATTACGCTACTGGGCAATCTTTAACACAGATTTTTTTCGCGCATTAAATAAACTAACGTTAATTGGTAACATTCACTTCCTATCTAATCGCNACTAAAAATTTTGAATATCTATGGATCAAACATACAATAAAATCTTTAGCACTATCTTTCAACATCAAATCGGAAGCTAAAACCAACGGATTTCCTGTTCCTATCAACTTGTATCTATTTTAGAATTTTTAACAGATCTGTTTTTTACTGTTATTTCCTTTCTATTACGCTACTGGGCAATCTTTAACACAGATTTTTTTCGCGCATTAAATAAACTAACGTTAATTGGTAACATTCACTTCCTATCTAATCGCATTCCTTTTTTAATCGAGGTCGAAGTCCTGAGACCAGAATAAAATACTCTCCAAGTCAAATGTCGGCATCATCAGAGGAATTTTATAGAGACCACAACGCTTGAGCAAAGATGCGATGTGCAAATACGTGNTGACTCCTTCATTCAACACGGTCCTTTATACGATCTGATCCTTATTTAATCTCGAATAAAGGTCCCCGACCCGACCCGTTTTAATTAAAACAATCGGGATCAATGTCAAAGGGGAATATTTTCGGCTTACCTGCTGCGAGGACGTATCGGCCGGAGAAAAGCTCGAGAGGGCGGTTAAGGGCGCCAGCGAAGCACAGGAAGATGCTCTTGAAGGCGGTGGTGTGTGACCAGGGGTAGGACTTCCGCTTCCGCAGCTACTCGCACCCCCGCTCGAAGCGAGACTCACGCTGTCCGCTCGCCCTCTCCACGGCGAGACCGACACGTGCTTCAACATGCCTCTTTTATCTCACCTGAAACAAAAATTCCGCTGTTCTAGTTACTTCTGAGCTCTAACAATTCACTCGGTTTAATTAAGACATTGATTATACTAAAGTCGCATTAGATATCGATCTAAACACGAGGATGTATTTCAGCAATAATTCTTCTATTGTTATCTATATTTAGCGTGTATGGAATGAATCTGTTATTAAAGAAATTTATGATTAGATACTGTCTGAATTTTAATCTTAACACTCAATACCAAATAACCCTGCGCTTCGTTAAGTGAACAATATCTACACAATCTGAACAATAAATTCTAATAACGTGTCATCTAATTGTACTGTTCGGTTGTAATTAATTCAGTAACGGGAAGGTACTAGTTTTCCCCTTGGATGCGAGGATTAACAAGAATGCAGAAACAGGTTGCTCTAATTCCATCTTATCCGGAATGAGATTTCAGACCGGTATAATAGGCTAATGTGAACTCGACAACCACTTAGAATAGCCAGTTAATTTAGCCGGCAGCGTCTCCAGTCTCCCTCCGCAGAGTTGTAAAAGGAACGACCTGCGGTGAAGGCCGTTCGATAATTATCGGGACAAGCTGATTAGCCGGATAGTAAAACGTGGAAAGTTGAGTGCGCACGCTAATGCCTGAGTACCATAGGAAGGAGTCACACTAGCGTAATTTCAACTACTATAGTGTAAGCGTGTTCAGTCCTTGAATGTCGCGTAAACAGCGCGAGGGAAACGCAGCTGCGTGCCAGAAGCTCGGAGCTTGAGCATTCGCGAAGTATATAGGTACGCCAAGCGCGCGTTCAACAGGAAGCTATACGTGGTCCGATTGTTAAACGTTTCCATAACGAGGAAGCGCGAGGAAAAAATGGTAACCATTCTCACAGCGTTAACTGTACCGCGCTCATTAATAACAAACAGCTATTTCTACAATGAAAATTGAAATATCTATGAGGATCGCGGATAGAGTACCACTCCAATTATTGAATTCAATCGAGCTGTAAAATCGGTTCCATTCATTATTCTTTTTCAATTAAAATCCGCGTGATATCCGCTTCGATCGAACATGCAGACCGCAAATAGAATTTTTCTTGTAATTGTCATGCGAAACTTATATTTCTGCTTGTATTTTTACTCACTTTTAAGAATTCGTAGCTGAGTGCAAGCCGCACTCGCGGACCGGTGCACACGTCAATGCGCGGGAGTCATGTTTACACTGGGCGAACAAGTGGCATTGAGTGCATCCAATTGTTACGTTACACTTTTCGGGCACTATTGAAATGATTCTGAGATCAGTTCAAATTACACACTACAGTTATACCGACTGAATCGTCCTAAAGAATTGAATTTTTAAGAGTCCCACACTTTGCACACTTTCCAAATTTCTGTCGATTATCCACAGAACACGAGTCAGGAACAGTTTTATTTCCTCGATATAAATTCTCCGATGTTTCCCACGAATTCGTGGAATAAGAATTGATCTCTTGCGATTATTCGGCGTGCTGGCTGAGCACGCTTCTGCGAGCGTTGAAATCACCGGCTGCACGAATCCACCACGTTCTACACGCCACGAGCGCTGTGCCACGACTGAAGGGAATGCGTCGCGTCGCGTGAGTGAGCCGTCGAGTAATGTCGGCGTAGTAAGCCGTCTCGTCTACGCTGTGCTGGCGCGGAGGAAAGAAAACGACCTTCCTTCCAACCAGCGAGTGTACGAGACTCGTCGACTGTTCCGTGCGCACGGCTCCGCGTTCCTTGTGTGAGTGCGGGGGCGTGAAACTCGGTATTGTACGGTCGGCACGGTCGCATGTCCATGGGAGGTCTGTCTTTCTCTCTTTCACTCACGACATTTCAGCAGCGCGTGGGCGCGGACCAGAAGGGATGCTCAGGGTTTGACTCGCTTTTTGCTTTCGTCTCGTTTCGCTGACCCCTCACCGTCACCGGCCCTGGGGTGCATACATTATGAAATGCACGGTGCGTTGTTAGGATGCACAATGGATTTCGATTACATAAGGGTGGGACAGGTTTTACTGACGTACACTATTTGTATAAGTATTTTATGGCTATAAATAAAAATAAAGAATATTTATTAATAGAAGTTATTATTAGTTAGTTCATAAAAGTTATTATTAGTTCGTTGATAGAAGTTATTATTAGCTGTGCTTAATTTATTAATAAGCGGTATGAAATGCTACTTCTACTTAGATTAAAATTGGTATATTATAATAATTGGGAAATATATTAGAATAATTAATTTAATTTAATAGTTCATAAACTTTAATAAAGGTAAAACAATCGTAGACATTAATTATACAAACGAAAGATCTTGCATATTAAGCTTTCTTAAAGAAACGGAATTACCTGTTCACACAATTAATATGTTCAAACCTGGTTATTAATAAATATCTTTCTATACCACTCAAATATTAATATACTTGCTTACCAGCTCTTCAGTGGAAAATTTTAGTTGCTCGTAAGAAGATTCACGAATGAGGAATAACTTATTCCTTGACAAGTGAGACTTTAAATGACAATTGAAATTCTGTAAACGCCACAAACGACTTCCTAAGTGAGTAAATTACAAATGTCGTGGGAATAACAGTCGTACGTACCAATGAACACCAACAGTATAATCCATTACTACTACCTAATATAACAATATACATTTTTTTAACGTTACATAATTACAAAAATTACAGCTTTAAAAAAATGGTATTTTTTATGTTTAAAGTACATAATGTGTAGACGACACGCCTCTGCACGAAATTTTTAAACGAGATTATAGAATTTTATCGTTTTACCAGCATGTCCACCGATACCCACTGATGGAACAGGAAAGAAATGATGAAAAAACAAGATCTACTTCCTACGTGATAATTTCGAATCCGAGAACATATGGGCGTTGATTACGTGATTATGAAAGGAAAAGGTCTGGCGTCGATTTCTTTAAAGGAAATCATTAAATTTGCGTAGGAGTGGAGCTACAAATTTATCTGTAATTTATACAAGAATGTTCCAGTTACATATTCATTATTACATATATTATTTCGTACTCACGTTGCTTTATACCTTATTTGTTTATATTCCATATATTACACAGAGTATTTTAAATATTATGCATACTCGGAATAGCGGAATCAAAACTAGGAGAAAAATGTTTATCTTTTCACGCTTGCGGATAAGATCTAAAGATTCTAAACCTAGACTATATGTATAAATCAACGGGATTCCTCGAGGAGAGGATGAACGAAAGTTATGCGTTTGCTTTCATTGCGGAACCAGCCGAAGTGGTTTCCTTCTTTTCACGGTGATCATCTTTTTCCTCTTTGCTGATTTCTCTCGCACCGTAATATGGAGCTTCTTTCTTCTGTTCGAAATCCTTGCGGATCGCCTTTGGCCAAGAGAAAACATTTCACACGTTTGTTCGCGAGAACCATTTTATTCGCACACAAAGGCGGCAGAGGAGAATTGACACGAACAGAACCCATAAGTGCTCGAGTTGGCCATAGAATCGCCGAAAAGGTCGAATAGAAAGCGTATTATTACGTCTGACTGAGATTCTCTTGGCGAAGGGATGAGGCGACTGAGTAATTTGATACCCGTAGACGTACAGGTGTACAGGCTTCCAATAGAATCTCTTTTTTAGAATTGAAGTCAAGCCCTGTGTGTGAAAAAAATTTAGAAATTGTAATAGAAATTCCAAATATAAATGAAGCTCCTAAAAAGTTTTTCTGAAATTTGGACTGAATTTTATTTTATCACAATGAAAGGGGTTTTACTAAAAATTTTGAATATCTATGGATCAAACATACAATAAAATCTTTAGCACTATCTTTCAACATCAAATCGGAAGCTAAAACCAACGGATTTCCTGTTCCTATCAACTTGTATCTATTTTAGAATTTTTAACAGATCTGTTTTTTACTGTTATTTCCTTTCTATTACGCTACTGGGCAATCTTTAACACAGATTTTTTTCGCGCATTAAATAAACTAACGTTAATTGGTAACATTCACTTCCTATCTAATCGCATTCCTTTTTTAATCGAGGTCGAAGTCCTGAGACCAGAATAAAATACTCTCCAAGTCAAATGTCGGCATCATCAGAGGAATTTTATAGAGACCACAACGCTTGAGCAAAGATGCGATGTGCAAATACGTGCGTACGGCAACATGAAAGTCGTGTTATATCAACCACGCGTGATATCGCGATTCTCCGGTGCGATTCACGCGTTTGTCGCGAACAACGAGCCTCCTATGAGAGGCATTTCCTCCGACGATCTGGCATCGTTCACGACGATGTCGAGGAGAAAATTCAATTAGGCTCGACCTAACTAGATCGCCGTCGTTGCAGCTGCAATCGGCAGATAAGTCGAGAAGACTCCTCCACTATGAATCTTGTATTCGTTAACTTCCACTCGTTTTTTAATAGAATCAGTATGAATCACGAATCTCATTGAGATTTCTATGAGATTTAAGTAGATTTTTTCCTAATACGGCAGAGCCAAGACAACGAGTGGACAAGACTTCTAAATAATTATTTAATAAAAATTGATATAACATATTTAATTATAATGTAATTCTAAGGAAATTTATAAGAAGCACAGGAGTCGGTTTACCACGCGGTAGCTGGGCTAGAACGAAAGCGAAGCGCAAGCAAGTCGGAACCATGGTGGTCAGCCACTTTATCCTCGTGCACGCAGCGAACGCGTCGAGTACGATGGCTATGGCATGCATACCCGCTATGGGAGTTTGGCAGCTACGCGACGGTCCAGGCCGCTGGCTCTCATGGTGTTGCGTTACTTTCCCACAGGCGAGCCTCTTCATTCGTGTGCGATTCTTTCCAGGCGGCACGGCACAGCATACGTACGCCCACCGTGCACCTGCACACGCTCGTACATTTACGTGTGCCCGCGCACGTAATGGAAAGAGCCGAATGTATAGTGCGACGGTAGGTACGAGACGAAAACGGGCCGCAGGAGAAGGTAGAAAGGAGCAGCGTGGAAGAACGAACGAGAGAAGCAGAGAAGCACGCATCTCACCTTGCAAGGCGAACCTGTTCGCCGGTACCGAAACCGAATATCATCTTAAACCGAGTGTTACGACCTGAAAATAATGTTACCCCGAGGATCTTTAAATTTCAGGCTACGGGACTCTGGCGGAAGCGATCGACAAAGCGCCGTATCATAGCGGTCGATCGTGAAATTCGGTTTTGACATCGGAATTGTACGTTTCCGCCGCGTTCGACGCGATGAGAAGAAATCAGAACAGGAAGAGTAAAATTCCTAACAATAGTCATCCGTTTAATAAAAACGAGAAGCCTCTTCTTCTTCTACCTGTCATTATAAATCATTGCTGTAACTGTTTCTAATTGATAACGTGTAAAACCGCGTGTGCCATTGAAATCTGTATGAAAAATTGTTCTCCTTAAATATTTATTTCCCATCAACATTATTATAATTTCAATTAATGCAGATGTAATGTAAGCCTGGTTAACGTGAGACACTGATTGTATTATACGATGCAATTTAATTTACGACGTGTTAAAACAAGTGGCATAATTATTTTAGACGGGCGACGGGATGTCAATCCTTTGCTATAGCAACGTCCAGCTTCCGGTCTGCGTGACGGGACTGATTTCCGGGACCGTTCCGTGCTGCATGCATTCAAAGGGACCCCAACATCGAGTGGTCTCTTTCCCTATGGTCATTGGCGAGTTCGTCCTCGTTTCCCATGGGTGTCGTTTTCGTCTGTAACTGTACACTGAACCGATAATATAATGCTGTTTGTTAAGGGATCCGCCTAACACCGGTTCCTGTGATAATTAGGGAACCTTAATTATTACATAAACACCCGGTGATGTTTACTAATCGTGTCAATCGCTATTTCTGTTCCTCATAAATCCCTGGTTCAGATTTAGTAAAGTCATACGTAAAAAAATACGACGATTTAATTTTTTTATACGATGACGTTCTTAGAACGAGTATGCGTTTCCTGTCCGCGACGCGACGACGAGGCGACGTGAGCATTCTCTCATAGAACCATCCTTCAGACGCAAGTAGTGCAAGAAAGCTGAAGTAACGAGGCCCAAAAAATTAAAAGTGGATCGAGAGAAGCGCCGCGCGATATCTCTCGATTGCATATCTCGCGGCATTCGCTGTAACAAGATTCGCTGACGGCATCTAATGTAGTCCGCGAGATAGTTCCTCGATGATACTTCATTCCCATGAGTGTTGCTTTCATCGCCGGAGCAATGAGAAGTCTGTATCCAGGCCGACTTTATTAAAAACATACTAGTCACCAGAAATAAAGTAGTTCTACAAATAAAATATTATAATGAATGTAAAAATGGAGATTTGTTAGCCGTTGAATTCAAAGTAACGTTAATAGATATAAATATTTATATGCTTTAATTTCATTTACTTGCAGATTATAATACATTTACAGTTTATGCAATTCAAGTACCTGATTACCGTTTACTTAATTTTTCAAATATCTTAATAAAAATATATTTTACCGGTCGAAAGCTTCCTACTAATTTTCCAAAGACTAAACGTAATGCACACTACGCTATCTTGAGTTCAAAGAAAAAAGAGAACTCATTAAAAACGGGGAAAACCAGTCTAGTCACTGCAGGTG
>SMSR01016096.1:55814-77329 GCA_019453355.1 Ceratina japonica | reverse complement strand
TGTTTAAGTAACTCAGTACAGGTTCAACGAAAGTGGTCGATAATTTCACGAGACGATGCGCACGGTCGTACTCCATTGTTAACGCTTTTTATCTTAAAAGTACGTCACGATTACGCCGGTGTACGCAGTCTGTGGACTCTCGTATCGTATGACGAATAAATTATGACTAAGAAACTGACGAGTAAGTCACAGGGTAAACAATTCCGATCGCCCACTGACAAACAGCTCGCTGACAATAGAAGCTACGAGTACATAAATCGTCTTTTCATACGGATCTATCGCCGTAACCAGAGAATCAGAACGTATATCATCCTGTCGTGTGCACGTAAATTGCGAATCTCACGACTTTCATTTAATAACGATGAGGTGTTGTTCGGAGAAACTAAAGATTCTAGAAATTACATTAAACTCTTGTTAAAAAGCTTTAGAAAAAAAATACGAATTTGCACGTAGAGATTCCAAGTAAACATTTTCATGTAGTATTAATCCTTTAAATATTTTTTATGTACAGTATTTATGTAACGATTTTTCTTTTTAATAAATGAAGGAGTTTAATAGTGGTTACTTTCTGCGAACTTTGTTTTTTAATTACACAGGATGCAGCGCACTAATGCGTACGTACAAAACTCGGGACGAGGAATAAGGGACCAGACGCGTGGCACTGTCGTGCAGCAAACACCACACCCTCGAAAAGGACCGCGCCTTGCTAAGGGCGCGGCCCTATCGTTGCGCCTTTCCACCCCTACGACACGCAAACACACGCCGTGCGGCGCCGGATCGTTACCATCACGTTTTCATCTAATAAAACCACTTTGGCATGATTACACGAGAAACTATCCCGATGAAACGACGACGTTGTGAAAATAATAGACGTCTTTCGCGGAACGGAGCGTAATCATCAGCGNCTGTCGTGTGCACGTAAATTGCGAATCTCACGACTTTCATTTAATAACGATGAGGTGTTGTTCGGAGAAACTAAAGATTCTAGAAATTACATTAAACTCTTGTTAAAAAGCTTTAGAAAAAAAATACGAATTTGCACGTAGAGATTCCAAGTAAACATTTTCATGTAGTATTAATCCTTTAAATATTTTTTATGTACAGTATTTATGTAACGATTTTTCTTTTTAATAAATGAAGGAGTTTAATAGTGGTTACTTTCTGCGAACTTTGTTTTTTAATTACACAGGATGCAGCGCACTAATGCGTACGTACAAAACTCGGGACGAGGAATAAGGGACCAGACGCGTGGCACTGTCGTGCAGCAAACACCACACCCTCGAGAAGGACCGCGCCTTGCTAAGGGCGCGGCCCTATCGTTGCGCCTTTCCACCCCTACGACACGCAAACACACGCCGTGCGGCGCCGGATCGTTACCATCACGTTTTCATCTAATAAAACCACTTTGGCATGATTACACGAGAAACTATCCCGATGAAACGACGACGTTGTGAAAATAATAGACGTCTTTCGCGGAACGGAGCGTAATCATCAGCGATAAAATCTAATTATCGCAATGACAAGCAGATTTTCTTACTCCAATTTAGCCGCAATGCAATTATCAATTGAGCTGCGGAAATTGGGAACTAGACGACTAATGCACGCGCGTTCCTAATAATCGATGAAGCGTACCATCACTTTCTTCCGTTTCATTAGAGTCGGACGTTTTCACCTTTTTCCGGAAACGGGCCTCCATTTCCGGGTGCAAGCGCGAACAATGCCCGCTCGATCTGTTTCACGGGGTTGTACCGCCATGTTTCCGGCGCGGGGCGACGGTGCATCGCTTAAAAATCCACACCACTTCCGCCGGATTCGCGCCTAGCTAACCGTGAAAACGAAAATACAAGTCGTTCAGGAAGTTTCATACGAGTTGTATCAGTCATTTATACGTAGTCATTAGATTACTGTCAAACGTAATTCACCTAATTTCAATCCTTTTCACATTGTCAAACGTTATTACTGCTCGCTGGGCTTGTGTTCCGTTTCCAGCTACGACGATTTAATACCGTTAACCATGGACGCAAAATCCGCAAATTGTCGCAAAGAACAATGTCAATTACGGAAAATTGTCTCCCTCACTAAATTCTGCTTCTGGTAATCGCGTGCACGCAATTGTACCTTCGCACAGTACAGCTTTTCGCTGCTCCGTCAGCTACTGCGTACACGTACTTATCTGTGTGCGTGTCCACTTATTTAAAATTGCGCAAACCCGTTGAATAAGAATTTTCCTAAAGCAGCAAGAACAAACGTGCAGTTACTTGGGACTGCCTTCGGCCGTATGCACCGAAGAAGCAATTAATTAACGTCGATACCCGAATGCCGTTAGTTCATGCATCACTCGTTACGGGTTTTACGAAAACCTACGAGAAATTACACCGGACGGCGAACCGGGATTATTATTGTTCGCGAAGGGAATCGCGAGGCCATCGGCCTAGCAACGGTTACGACCGTCCCTGTGACAATATAAATACACATCGACGATCGTTGAGTCACGCGTTTTGTCACATATTGGACATCTGTCTGCTACTACAAGACGCGACGGTACCGTCAAATCCTAATAGCTGCGCAATAGCCACTATCACAGTCCGTTTATTGATCATTGATCAAAGTGTGGCTCGTGGGGCACGTAGCACGATAACTATACGAGATAGAGGTACTGCATGATGACTATGAATAAGACGACCACACGTAACGTGTTTCAGTTAACTGGCATTATACTGAAAACGAGAATGCCGATGCAATTATACGCGTCATGAATCACGTCGAACGTTTCACTGAGGATGCTTTATGGAATTTGTTAATTTTCCGTGGCGCGGATTTCTAGTAAAAAGTGATCGATGAAATCGTGATTAGATGGAAAGAAGGATAAGAGTACCCGCGTTTCCGGCAGGCCAGACAGCAGGTGGTAATTCTTGGTTGAAAGTCGAACACTTCCGCGAGTGGGGTAAACGATTCGTGGTTGGGAAGCAATGAAGTCTTCCGGTGAATCTCAATTAAAGAGATCGCGTGTAACTCGAGCAATTTTCGAACGAGTCCCGTGAAATCGATTCGATTTGGAACCAATTAATTTAATTAATTAGCTTATAAGCTTTCCTTTTAATCGTTGACTGGGTAAAACAATGTCCGATTCAGAAGTTTCGTGGGAAAATACTCGTATTTACGCAGTTAAGAAACTGAATGGTATTAAAATATGTACCACCCAAGCGGTAGAATTCCGATCGCGGTGAAACCCGTTTCTTTCAGGTCTGGGAACGTCGATCGCAGAGTTACTAATTTCAGGATATGATCAAGGTGCGATCCAGTTTTCACCGCGCCGTGTTACGCATTTCCGGCGCGCGCAGAATGCGAACGTGCTAAACGCCCGGCGTTAGGTATTTTCGTTGCCTAAGAATTTCATACTTCCGCTGCGAATTATCCACGTTTTCTCTCCTGGCCAACATGACGAAACACCGATGTCTTATTACCGCTCGGCAATGACGGATAACTCAATTTTCTTCTCGCGTCGGAATTTATACAGGATCATCGACATCTTCTCTGTAGGAATCACTGGGAATGGAATTAGGAGATGTAAGGCGTGACGGGGAATCTGGAAACCCGAACTTCTGCGGCACCATAGATGTTTCGACACTCATACCTTAGAACTGGTAGCGCGTGACCGTCTCGTGTGACCTCGGTGAACCGAGACGAGTCTCATCGAATCCTGGCCCCGACTGCTCTTTAACTAACTTCTCAAGCTGAATGCTCCTTTCCATCATTAATTCACCAGCTTCTTCCCCATATACTCAAACTTTTCAAGTAGTGATTCTTATCATAATTACAAACTCTTCTTACTTTTTCGCGGTGTAATATGTTACTAAGTTTCAAAATTGAATATAATATTTTCTAAAATTATTAGACAAGATTTAAAAAAGAAAGTCTGATCGTGTAATGTACATACTTTTCAAGCTGTCAATATATTTTCTGCATTATATGTTAATTCCCTGCTTAAAGGGTAAATTGAAATAACTATTTTAACAGTGCTCGTAAAAATGTTTTAGTGTTGTTCCGCTGACGAAACGAGAGGCCAGCGTACATCTGACGCGAAACAACGTGGGAAGCGTCCTTCGCACATAACGGCCTTCCTGAATTGCGTGAGAAAGCCAAATTAACTTTTCGTTACATATATTTGCCGCTTCTGCGGTTCTGGACTCGCGAATCGCCTTATTCACTCCGACCTCCGATGCATTTCCCCGCTTCTCTTCATCTGCTCTTGCTTTCGAGATCACGCAACTCGAAAGCTTCGCGTTCCACTTCTCCCTCTGGTATTCCCTCCACTATATTTGAAGAATATTCACTTTCACTGACTTTTATCCTTTGAAAAATCTCCCAGTCTAGCCGGAAGAACCCCGTAGATCCGTGATTATCCGCTGAGTGATTTAGGTTATCAATTAGAATACAGAGGTTTAACATTAAGTGTGAAATACGTATGTCGGCCTCCTTTTGCTCTCAGAACTGCAGCTCTTGAAAGCCTGGCTGTGCTGTGGTCGAGAGTCGTTAGTTAGTTTGAACTCTGAGAATGGAAAGCGGTGATCTTCCATTTTTCACCGTCTCTCATTGTCCGAGACACTATTGTTTCTACGGAACGGATGGGAACCATGAATATGTTGCGAATGACGGTATTATTTTCTCAGCTTCTGAGCGATGGAGAGGAGTCATCCAAGTAGAAGCGATGATTTGGTTAGATTTAAATCCTCGTGTAGGAGTTGGAATGAAATACAAGAGAGACCATTAATGTCTAATGCTGATGCAGAAGCTTATTGTTCAGAATTCCGTAATCTTCAAACAGAATCCGTTTTACGCCATTCAGTATGTAATTATGAACAAAATAAGAGACGACTTGCGTAAGTTGTTTGAACGATGAAGACGATAAAATCATTAAAACTGAACTATCAAGATGTTCGGTTCTAAGTGGATAGAACATCATCGATTTCTACGTTAATGAGTTTCCCTCATTTATGTGAATTTTCGATTGGAACAATTCCACGTGAAGAAACAACGTGGATCATTTGTAATGCAAATAGGATCATTAGGATTCGTTCCCCACTTTCGTCGAGTTTCGTATATCGCGCAGAATATTAATTTCACGCGCTGACGTTAATTGACGCAAGCACTCCCACTTCGATCAGATCTTTAAAAGCGATAACGAATTGGAATGTACGAAATATATGTGTTTTCTGATTCATGTATCGTAAACTAAAATTAATAAAAACAAGACTGAGGGGATTTATAGGAATCCATGGGAACAGAACTAGCATAGGGACAAGGCTTTTATCTAAATTCCTGACAAGGTAACAACTAAGAAGCAGGTATAATGCTGCACTGGGCAGTCTCATATACGACACGAGCCGCGCATACTAACTTCTCTCTAACAAGACACGCACGAAAGAAACACGTGCATTGTGTATACATGTGCAGACTGGTTAAACGGTATAGAACCGGCAAGACTTCCGTCGCTCAGGGCGTCAGGCTATAAGGTGCAGGAATTCGATTCGGTAGCAAAGCGGACGATACGCGCAGACAAACGAGGGAACTTAATAATAAGTTATTATACTAGAGTAAAAGAGGAAACCCTGCGTCAGCTAAATTCAACGTCGAGCTGATTAATATCAAATCGAATAGGCTCGCTTTCTTGATTGTCGACGAAGATCACACGCTCGCGTTTCCCTGACGTAGAAAGCCGAGACTTTCTTTGTGACACGTGAATCAACTCCCGGCAATACCTACATAAATCGACGAACAGAAAGTACATAATTATGCAGCTAATTAAATGATCACGGTCCTTAGGTATCAGTTTCCCATCTTTATTTCCGCGAAGAAATCGTCTTTCCGTCTAGTCGGCGAGCACCGGGGGTCGAAGAACGACCTGCATCGTACGCACGAGTGCTGTACGTACACGCCTATTCCGTACACACAGGTGTGTACATTATTTCAATATGTACACGGGCGCGATTCGATCGAGGATGTTGTTAAGCGAGCATTAATATACGCGCGTCCACTGGTACTCTGTACGTACGTACATCCATCTAGCCGCGATACAAACGTAAACCCTGTTGTCTGCAGCATGCTCTCGTGGGTGTCGCTGCTATTGTGCACCGCGGCACCCACACCCATGCGTATACACGATTCTATTCTCGTGCATTCCGAGCCATGCGGGCAGTACAGGGCCCGTGCGCGTTTCCTGTGTACTCCTGCCAGAGTTCTTTACGTGTACGTAAAAGCGTAAGTGCGTGTAGACGCGAACACATGTGGCCGTAAACCGCGCGTTTATTGTCGTAGCGATGGGGCGAATACATGAAAACGTGATGTCATATTGTACCGCGGCTTCGACAGAAACGGAACGGATCATGATCTGGCGTCGGTATCTCCACTTCCGCTCCGCGGGATATGCAGTATGTTACACGTGTATCGATACTTGGACAGTTGTTACAAGACGCATGAAAAGTAATATGTATTGTATACTCTCGTACATATGAATAAAACAGGGTCTAAACTCTATACAGAGTTCAAATAAGGAAAACAATTAACTATTTCAAATAAATTTCATAACAAATTGTAATATTTTGTTATATGATATTTCAGCCAATTGTTGCAGAACTATAGGTTTATGAGCGCAGAATTAAATGTCTGACGATAGAGTAATGAAAAGGCAAGATTCAAACATGTAAGCGTTACGTCAGAGCCGGCGTCGAGCGATCGATCAACCGGTATTTATCAATTGCGAATCGACGTGGTCGCGCAGGTGTCTAACGAAATGTGGGTGCCCGTCGACCTCGTGGGTGGTTCGAAGGCTAGAAATCAGATGATTTTTGCTTACGTTTGAAAAATACGAAGTTTTCGTTGAGTGAGGCCTCCGTC
Source organism: Ceratina japonica (assembly GCA_019453355.1). Classification (NCBI taxonomy): domain Eukaryota; kingdom Metazoa; phylum Arthropoda; class Insecta; order Hymenoptera; family Apidae; genus Ceratina; species Ceratina japonica. The sequence continues at coordinate 70,435 of SMSR01016096.1, read as the reverse complement.
GCCCACGTCTACGCCGATCGGTGAACACAGCTGCGAGACACGGTAAATGAAAAGCTGGTTCCTTTCCCGCGTAGGACGACAGCGAGACGCGGTTACGGCAACATGTGCGAACTCGTACCAAATGATCGAACAGAAAATGAAAAATACGATATGCCTCTAAAGAACGAGGAAAAAATATGTTATTTAATCGTCTGCAGCGATACGTAATCCATCTAGACATAACGAACTAGATGAAGCTTAATAATCGTAGATTTAACGATCTAATTTCTAATATCCACTTTTAAGTATAAATATTATATTAATTATTTGTGATAATTAATTACGGATAGTTTGTAGCGTTAATCGTTTCGATTAAAGTAAACATAAATTCATCGTTACTGAGAGATACATTGAAACGAGAATATTATGGGTAGTTATGTATGTACATCAATTGTTGCAAATTAATTGAGAACATGATATACGTATACACTACATGCGTGATTAATTTCATTGCTTCTCGTGTTCTCAGAATCAATCTGTCATAATGTCGGTGAACAAGGCTCCGATTATCCCCAAATATTTCAGGCTAACGAGTATCAGTGCTGTCGTTTTATTTTAGTAGCTGATGAGTATAAGAACTCTCTTCAGATAATCGCTAAACGAAGCCGTTAATTTGGGAGCGCAATAAACAACCCACTAAATCATTTGTACAAGGAAAGGAGGTAAGAGATGTTCCACAGATATCAATTTTTCGTATCGATTCCGATAGATACGAACCTTGGACCGAATATACGGGAATCCCGTTGCATTATTATGCTACACACGGCCCTCGGGAATGCACGATAGCGTGTGAGACAAGGTCCTGCATCTCTTACCTGTTGACCTGCCTTGTTCCTATTATTCTTAAGAAGGTCCCGAAAAAGTCTATTTTAACAGAATGCAATCGCGTCTGCATTGCAGGGGAATAATCTCAAGTAAAGTTCGTCTAGAAATATGTCTATTTAAATGTATGTACATTAATATTACTTACGTGACGCATTTCTCAATCTTTCAAGAGGCATAAGCCTTTTCTATGAAGAATGAAAGAAGAAATTTACGTTTATAAGAGTATTAACGATCATTGTGCTATGTTTAATGACTTTTTTGTAGAGAAAGTGAATTTTCATGATCATATCCTTTCCTTGATAGCAGAGACCTACCTTTCCTCAACTGTTTTGAATGCAAGAATTGTGGCTCCACATCGCGGACGAGAATCAAGACAACGTGGATGGATCTGGATGAATCGTAGCAGGGGAAAATGTCTCGCAGGTATCTGGCTTGACGAACCACGATGCGTGCGGGGTGTATGTGTGTGCGTATCGCGTGAATTTTCGCAGGTGGTGATTTTTTGTACAAGACGAAGAACAGAAATTGTTGAGCGGTTGGACGCTAATCCAAACGCTGAGTAGGAGTGAGTCTTCGAAGCGCCGTGATCTCGGGGCGTATCCCAAAATCGTCGGGGAAACTTGCGTTACGTCCAGTAAACTGTCTACGCTACGCGATCGCGATACGCGCGTCGTGTGTTTAATCGTATACCGTGGGAAAAATAACGATTGTGCATAAGAAATCCGGTTGCGGGTGAGGACGAGTTGACGGGGGTTGTGCACGGCTTGCCGAGGAGAATCGATTCGACGATGACGAGTATGACGACCACCGAGGTGATTCATCTCCGCGAACGACGTTCTCTTGTTTAGTAACAATGTTTCCATAATCCTGCCTCGAAAGAATATCGGTCAATAATCATTTAACAACTGACGAGAAAATCTTTTTTCATTGTCGTCGATTGCCTTATTGTGAATCACTGCCAATGTGTAACTCGGCCGACGATTCTTACGTACAAAAGCTAGGTTATCTGCAACTTGGTGATGAATCAAGTGACGCCGGCGGTACATCGGGTACCGGTAGGGTCACGGGATCACGACCCGAGGCCCAGGTGCCTGTGTCGAGGAATGTCGCCGGCAGAACAGATGTTAGAGGGCCTAGCAGACCCGTTGGTGCCATTGAAAGTTTTATAGAAGGGAATGCTGATACCTGCAGGCAGCTAGCAACTGATTACAAACTGTACGAAAGAGAAAATATAATAGCTGCTTCAAGGTTTGCCACACCGAAACCTGTTGAACAGATCAGTGCTCAACAGCAGCAGCAGCAGCAGCAGAATCAAAATCGTATGAGTCATCAACAGGCACCAGTATATGAAAACATTGATTACTATCCACAGCAAAGCCAGCCACATCCACCATATTATCATCCAGTGGAATCCAGAAAAAGTCCGAAAAGTAGTCCTCGAGGTTCTTTGGCAAGTGAATCGTATGAACCCACTTTCAGGAAAGCACAGCCGCAGGTTCCCACTGGAAACAGATATCAGTCTGCTTCCCCAGCAAAAGAATTGCCTCCGTACGAGGCTCCTCCTGTATACGAAAATATTCAAGAGGTACACTTTCCAGAAAATACGCAAAATAAGCCAGGCCCTCAGGTTCCACCAAATTATTATCACCCAGCAACAATAAATGGAGGAGATTATGTTATTATGACTGGGAAGGTACAAAATCAAAGAGGTATGACGCAAAGTTCGTCATACTCTCAACAAAGAGGAAACAACATACGTGGTCAGAGCTATGATGGCACAACTTTACAACATACTGTTGATTCCCCTACTTCAAGGTACTTACAAGGATCTTCTTCGTCCTTGGATCATCAAGCTGGCAGAAGTGCTTACGTGCCACCATCAGAGTTGCAAACGCCGACCAGAAATTTTAATTACAACGCTGAGCAACAGCCGCAACATTCCCCCAGATCTAGGCTCCCTTATCATAGTGAATCTCCACCGATACGTTTACCTCCGGAACCTCATCATTATCGTGGTTCACTGGATAGTTCGATGAGCGCACAGCACGGGTTTAGAGCATCGAATCATACGGAAAGTGCTCAACAGCCATTATACAGACAGGAAAGTTCTCATAATTATAAGCCGTACATGGAATCGAACACTAGAAGTACAAATGCGAACATGAACAGCGAGACGCAAGCCAGAAATTCGCCTGTCTACGGTGGAAGACCATCAGATCAGTCCGCGTGCCGTAATTCTCCGTGTTACTCTCCAAGCAGGGTGTTACCGCCGAACGAAAGAAACTACCACCATCAAGAATCGAGACCAGATTTTCCTGCCAGAAATTCTCCAATTTATTCTTCGAACAGATCGTCGGAGCACTTGAGATTAACTAATCTACAGAACGACAGAGGCTTCGTTCAAGACACGCCCGATCCTTCGGAAACTTCAAAACCATCTGTCTATTCGCCTAGCCGCATTGATAATTCCCGAGTCGTAGCAAACAACAATATTGCAAGGGGTTCTCCCAAAACAAGTCCAACTCACATTCAATTATCTTCGGATACGACAGCTCAAAACGTGATCAATTCGCCGAGACACATGTCATCATCTTCTACGAACAATATTATCGGAAATCCTCTGCGTGGTCAAATACAAACACCGGTGACTACCAGCACACCTACGACTACTGACTTTGATTCAAATGTTCACGGGCCTAGGATCACCAGCCTCCCGCCTGGAGTGACCAGCGGTGTAGCTGGCCCGGTTTTTTTAAATGCCGGTGTCCCCGTGTTACAAAGACCATCCGAACATGAACCGGAGGAAAGAAAGTCAGTCAGTCCGCCGATTAAACCGACAGTTGGAAAGGGACTGCTACCTTACAATGTTATTCCGCCTAGGCCTTCGGTAAGAATCTTGCTTATTAGATTAAAAAAATGACTAATCCTCGGGACTAGCTCATAAACTTGGATTTCTCTTGGCTTCCTCTTCGTTTGCAAAACCTGTCCTCAACGTAACACTATAATCACATTAATTGGGTTAGGGGAACGCTTGGTTGTTTTCGGTTTGTTTTGGCTGAACGCCGACCGTTGATCTAATTGCATGCTAATTTCATACACATAAATGGAACGCGACTGATACTAACAATTGACAGATTAGGGCTGCGTTTACCGTGCGTTCTTAGCCAATATTATTTATATCATTACTTTGTACATATGAAATTATGTGCCGTCAAATTGCATATGTCTTATTACATTTTTTATTACATATTATTTGTACTTATAAAATTGTTTTAAAGCATGCGTCGTTTTTTGCATTCAAGTGATGATCTCACAAATGTCAGCCGCTATCTCTGGTATTTTACGTAATGTATGACCCACGTAAAGATAAGATTAGCGGTTCACTCGAACAGATATATACTTATATTTCGAATCGGCTGATAAATGTCCTCTTCCGTAAAGTATTAGAAATTCAAACGGCTGTTATTCTATCGCTCTTAAAATGCTGCGCGTAAAGAAACGTTCACGATAACTCGCAACATCTCTCGATTGGTGACGAGTTTTTTCCTCGAACTTGTGCTGAATCACATGCCGTAAATTATCTACTCCTGACACAACCGCTGTATATACGTGTAGTTATCGCGGAATATTTTATTTGTAGACCATATATAGATATATCTTCGCGCGAAGGATGCAACGCAATATCCACTGCATCGACAACTCTTCGTTTTGCCTCTAACGTTGAATGTCATTGTCAGGCGCATGCAAATTTATGTTCACTTGCGATCAAATCCCATCCCAGTTTATGTTATCATTTGTCAGTACCGATACCGATCACAACATGGGATGCGATTTATTACTTGCAGGGCCCGACCGAGGCGGAGAGGAAAATAGAGGAACTGACGAGGCAACTCGAGGAAGAAATGGAAAAGCAGGAAGAGGAAGGGGAATACTTCGGTAAGAAACGTCGATCGAACGGCTCATAAAACAATCGTCGCGGATATTTCTGTCTCAGAAACTTCCGCGCAATAGTTTTCTACTGCGATGACTATTTTTATTGTCAAGATGTTTACACAGCTCTATTTGACATCTGTTTATCTCCTGAGGTCATATAGTAAACCAGATAATTAATACGTACAAGCGACCTTTTCCCGTGTAGAAAAAGCTCAGTCATTTGCATTCAGCATCACGAAATTCCGTCGTCGAAAAATTTAATTTCCGACACGTTCACAATCGGAAGGAACACAAATCAGGGTGTTGTGCTAATTCCCACGGCACGAGTCTTTCCTCTGTAGATCAGTTTCGTAAAATGGAATCAAGTTTCAGTGTGTCGCGAAATCTTTTTAACGCGAGATTTCGTTGACATTCACTCTCTACCCATTCGTTTCCACCTACGTGTCTTCGCACCTACGTGAACCACCATAGGTGTATGCTATGTTAGGTGCACACATGCTTGTATTTTCTCCTCTGGGTTGTTCGTTTCTGAATTCGAATATCGCAAGTTAACGTTTTCATTGAACACTTCTCTTTTATATTTATTGTTTTAAAATCAATGAATGTTGTGTTAATTAAAAATATATTATATCCTTTCACTCACAATATAGATAGAATTGATAGATATCTGAAAATATTAATGATGATACAATAAAAAATATATTGACCGAAGTTCATCCTATTCATAGATTCTGAAAATTCTTAATGCATTTATTCGCTTTAGAAATAGAAGCAATACCACATTCTTCATTTTAATGACTTCAAATATTAACCATTGGGACGATTATACAAGCATAAAATATTTATCAAAGCGAGTAAATATGTAAATTACGTTTACCATCACGACTGTGTTCGGTTCTGCATTTTTCTTACATTCAGAATAAATCAAGGTAGATAGTGTTTTGCATTTTATTTGAACGTAGCCTAAACGTGGGCAACGAGGAATTGAAAGAACCGTGCGAGTGCGAATAAGAACTTCAGTCCAGCCAGCCGATCACAGTAGAGAAGAGGCTGCTGTTTACGCGAACCTAGTGTTCTTCCTCGTTTTTCTGCACGTGTTCTATTCTTCATGTAATGTGTTGTACACGGCGAATTGCCGTGGCCAGGTCGCGCTCGCCGCAGTAAGTAATCTCGTTATAGATAGACTAGTCTGACTCGTTAGCGGATTCTAGTTCGAGCGAGACTGGCCCAGTGAAACCGAACTGTTTAATCGAGACTACAACTGTCAAACGCTGAATGAGAAATAAAAGATTCCTGCGAAGGGAATGGCAGGGTCTGTGTTGTTTATAGAGGATTGTAAGTTCACTTCTATCGTGCTTCCTATTGTATCATATCGTTATCCTGTATTTCTGACGGATATTGAATCAAAAGAACAAATCCTATTGTCGAATATCGACGAGGGTATTTTTAAACCCTGCTGAACGCGACTGAACTATAGCTTTGCTTTCTTGGTTCCTAAAATAGATCCAGGAGTGTTTAAAACGTTATCGTTACGAAAAATGTTATTTGCGTGATTTTTCATGCGATATTGAAATGAACTGTTGAATATTTTTCCATAGGTATCTGTCACACATGCGGTGAGAAAGTAACCGGTGCAGGCCAAGCCTGTCAAGCCATGGGCAACCTGTACCATACCAATTGCTTTATATGTTGTTCATGTGGGAGAGCCTTGCGTGGTAAAGCCTTCTATAATGTTCACGGAAGGGTATACTGTGAGGAGGATTATCTGGTACGTAAGATGTTCATCGCAGTTAGAGGAAGAATGACGTAGCTTAAAAAATATTTTGCTTGCAGTATTCTGGTTTCCAACAGACCGCTGAGAAGTGCGCAATCTGTGGTCATCTCATTATGGAAATGGTAATTAACTCATTGATTTAGTTTCTGCTTTCAATATAACTAATCATTTTACATTCTTGTTGTAATTTTGCAGATATTACAAGCTATGGGAAAATCCTATCATCCGGGGTGCTTTAGGTGCTGCGTTTGCAACGAGTGTTTGGATGGTGTCCCATTCACGGTTGACGTCGATAATAAAATTTATTGCGTTAATGACTACCACAGAATGTTTGCTCCAAAGTGTGCCTCTTGTGGGAAAGGAATCACTCCTGTTGAAGTACGATACTTAACACCCAACTGCGTCATATTTATACAATTGAATCTTATTTTGATCGATGCCGCTTGATTTTCAGGGCACCGAGGAGACCGTAAGAGTTGTCTCCATGGATAAAGATTTCCACGTAGATTGTTACGTTTGCGAGGATTGCGGCATGCAACTGACCGATGAACCTGACAAACGATGCTATCCGCTTGATGGTAGGCTTATGTGCCGCGCGTGTCACATTCAACGCATATCTCACACGCAACCCAGAGCACCACAACCAGTATCTGCTAGTTATCAATTTATGGGATAAGTTAAGTTAAATATATTCCAACTTGAACATTTCTAATTCAATGCTCGCGTATCGATCATCCAGCAATATAAATATTATAAGAATTGACTGACGAACAGGAAGGCGGAGTTACATATGCCTAATTATTCGTGAACGTAAAAATTTATACAATATACAAATATCGATGTTTGTAGTAAGATCATTAATCAGAGTCTACAGAAGGAANCGGAGTTACATATGCCTAATTATTCGTGAACGTAAAAATTTATACAATATGCAAATATCGATGTTTGTAGTAAGATCATTAATCAGAGTCTACAGAAGGAATATAGTCTAATTGGTCTTATACAATAAGCATGGACGTACTTTCTATTCGATTCCTACCTTGCGCAAGTCGCTTGGCGAGTCAATTTGCGTGGGTCCTATAGATAAGTATTGAATGCCAATCTATAACGTATACTAAATCATATTAAAATCTCTGAAAATCGTGTCGCGTGTGAGACAACTTCGTCCATGCCTGCTCTACAACATTAGAGTAATATAGCAAAGACTGGGTATTTACAGAATCGAAAATACTTACACTGCCTTTTGGGATCAGCTGTATTGTATAGATAGATCGATGTTTGATCTTTCCACAGATATATATATACATATATTAACGCGATCTTACGTACATGAAGCGATTTTCCATTGACAGCTATTAATATAGATATTTAATATATATATATGTATGTGCTATTATTTATTTTGTCCAAGGTACTGCGTTCACGTATGCAGTGGTTTCGTTAGGGTGGGCAGGTTGCGCAGGCAACTGTGATATATTAGCATAATAACTACATTGTCATTAAGCAATGATTCCTTATTTTAGTTCTTGTATATAATATATTTGTAACCATGTCTATGAGGATATGTTTATTGTCTAAGGAGCAAAAATTCCAGACGGTTCCCCGTCGTGGTTCAAACATAGCGTATTTACCATATGCGATATATGTATTGCGTTCGCTAACAGTATTTATTATGACGGTATATCATATATCAATTATTAGTATCGGAACATTGTTATACATTACTCTTTGACATTTATCGATGTTACTCAGGAAGTTAATGACACTGTTGGCGTTTAAAAAGTATATATAGATATATATATATATCTTAACGCTTAAGCGTATGAAAAAGTGCGATTCGGTGCGCCGAGGACGTAATTTTAGGATGCTGCCAATGCACAAGCCCGTGCTGCCAAAAACGAACTTTGCTACTTCGTCTTAATATTTCCATGTCTATAGTAAATTTATGCTACGAGTATTGTAGATAAAAAGTACAATGTTATTTAAATAAGTGTATGCACTTTATGTGTAAAACAAGACGACCGTTCAATAAAGAAAAGTATACCTGACTAATCTCAACCGTGTTTAGTTTGTTTCCGTGGGACTTCGCGAAAGGGGAAATGAATTCGTAGGCGGTTCGTGTAACAGTACATACAAGATTTGTTTTTTATCGCAACGCAATATCGTTTACACATTTACAAGAGATAATATACATTCGTTCGTTCGACGTGAGTTTTGAATCACGGTCAAACTATCCTTTTTCCAGATGAAAATCAGTCAGCCTCGCTCGTACCAATTTAGTGCTACGTTTTCGGTGGTTCCGTCTGTCGTTCTACTTTGTATTCCGTTTTCGCTGATGCTGTTTTATTTGATTCTGTTGTCTAAAACACATGATAAATTATATAATACGTTTTATTAGGAAATCGACAACGGCGCCTGTCAAGTCCTAGCAAAAAGCAAAAAATAGAAGATAAAGTCGAGAAACTCTAATCTCTAACGATAGAATGTAAACCTACACACAGTATCATATGCAGACTACATCAAGAAGGCATGTAACAAAGTAGTTCAGATATCAGTTTTAATTAATTTAATTTAGTTAAGTATGACAATTGTGTACGGTTATACCTTGTATACCTCTTGCGACTGTTTACGAAACGACAAAGGTTTTACTAATCCCGATTTGCTAAGCTGTCTGATGGCCATTGTTGTACCACCTGTGCATCACATATGTGCCATTAATTTCAATCAATTTTCCTTATAACAATCATCGTTTAATTACCTAGAGTGACTGTATATCTAAGAGGTGTAAATATTTTATAAAGAACGTATGTTAAAGCCCAGTTTCCAGCATCAGAGTTTTTCACCATATCTATATACTTCTGATTCAAATGTATGAGTTCCATAAGCTTTACGATATCCACACCACTGGAAGAATGGACATCGGAAAGTATTATGAGTAGTGGGAGTTAGTAGGTAAAATTACGTTCAACAGTGCTTACACTTTAATTGTTGTATAAAATATAGCTACCCAACCTATAGAGGTAATTATATGGACTGGTACTAAAACATGCCAATAATCCTTGGTCATCTGTTTCATTTTCGCGAATAATGACTGCTTTTTCGCCGGTTCTGGTTTCGGAGCGTACTCTTTGCTAGCATTTGAATTACAATAACGCGCCACCAAGACGTTCCTATTGAACTTGTGCCTAAGCGGCATTTCATGCGCTTTAACGTGATTAAGGAAAGGAACATAATCGCACGACAGATTTCTACGGTACGGGTATCTTTCTGGAATCGATTATATCAAAAGCTTGCATATCATTTAACGATTATAAACGCTGTCAATTTAATCGAGCGCGTTAACCTACCAAGAAGTTTAAATCTCCAACGCCTCGTAGAAATTTCTCCGAAGAGATTTTTCGTCGCTAACAAGGGACTGAACCCTAAGCTGGACGAGAATCTTATGCCTCGACAAAAAATCATCTCCATTTCGAGAAACCTGTTACTTTCTTAACGCTCTTTTACGACTAACCAACAAACTCGCGTTCTTAGGTCGTATTTTGAGATTAATTGCTCGAGTTCAAAATGATGTTAACGTCGTACGCTTCGCAGAGACAAATTGGACAGGACATACCAAATGGTCCTTGCGTTTTTGCGGCGTTGGTGTAAACTTATGTTCGTGAAAACTTCATAAATATATTAAAAACTCACATGTTTTCTGTATCATACACTATAAAAGACTGTTTGGTAATCGAAACAGGAACCGGCGATAGCCGAGCCATCTGCTTCGCTCTCTGCTCATCAAGCTTTGCGCACAGTATTGTACACTCTTCTGTGCGCCCGTGCCACAGCAGAGAGGATATGAGAATTTCTCTCTGCCCGGGGGGTTTCGCGCTTTCCTTTCGCGAGCTCTCTCATATTTCCTCTCTGTCTGCACCCAGTTTTTCCTTGCAGGAATCTGAATATTTTACACATATTTCTCTTAGTTCACTTTGATGTTCATTAGCACTTACNGCGCACAGTATTGTACACTCTTCTGTGCGCCCGTGCCACAGCAGAGAGGAAATGAGAATTTCTCTCTGCCCGGGGGGTTTCGCGCTTTCCTTTCGCGAGCTCTCTCATTTCCTCTCTGGCTGCACCCAGTTTTTCCTTCCAGGAATCTGAATATTTTACACATATTTCTCTTAGTTCACTTTGATGTTCATTAGCACTTACNATGTCATGGATTAACAGCTCATATTTACACCCACGCACCATTGCTCGAACTGCTCTCTAAATATTCCCAGTAGTGCCTTGAGCATCGCCCATAAGTTTGGGCTCAGTCGCTCGAGCGGTATTCGAGTCTATTGGCGACAAAGATTAAGAACTCATTTTTATATATATAGATTATTCAAAGAAAGAAGTGATAATTTCCGATCATAAATACCCGCTCGCAAAGTTGGTCATCAGGTCAAGGATCGTGAAATAAAAATATCAAAATTCGTTTTCATTCATTTATTAACCACACACACAGTATTTAGCAACCAGTATATACAAGAATTATTAATAAACGTTGTATTATTTGTGGGAAAGAAATATTTATTATACATATAAGCTGGAATGTTATTTATTATATAAATAAGTCTATGTAGATAACGTTGTAGGCTTCATTAGTATATGTGTAACCTTCAGAAAAATTGGAATAGGTATCGAAAAACAAAAAGAAACGTTTAGAATACAACAATATTAAGATTTAATTTCCGGCGATGTGAAAGCAGATTACGTGTTGATTTTGCGAGCCGGGTGAATCGGATGATTTAAGTGAGACAAGTCTGGTGGATTCATCGCCAAATAACTAAGCACTTTCATGCCATTCGCAACGACCTCCCACAAGTCCGGATGTTTCCGTTTAAAATTGTTATACCACTTCTCTATGTAAGACCACTGGTTTAATTTAAAGTCGATCGCCTCTAGACACATGGTCGCGGTGATCAATGGGAAGTCCGCGATAGTCAGTGTGTCTGTCGATTAAAAGCAATTCATTACAATCGTAAATCATACGAGTGATAAGATCGCATTAAATTCAAGTTCGTTTCTAAATGGATCTTGATAGATTCTTAACACCGAGCCCGATGGGTTACTCACTGCCAGCAGCATATTCTGTATTCTCGCGTTTTAAGTACGTATTAAAGACGTCCAATGCCATTGTCATTTTCTTCAGACCCAACGCGGTCCTTTCATAATCGTAAAATATAGGAGCTAGCTGTCAAATTAAAATATTGAATTATACATACATATGTTTGTAATTATTTGATATGGTTTCCGATAATCAGACTAGAATTTTAATTTAATGTGTGTAATCTTATTCAGTCATATCTATATTGTCGTACACTGAAAAATTCATTAAACCAATGAGGGTTGAATATTTATTATTTACGTACGGCGTACTCCATGATAGTGCGATAATACATAGCTAAATTAAAGCACAGACGGTGATTAATGATCGCCCTGGTTTTTGGATCTTTTGGGTAAAGCTTGCCGGACGTGTCATATTTGTCGCCAATATATTGCAAAATGGCATTACTGATAAAAAATCATTTTTATTATTGCTACAATTTGTATTGGTTTTTAAATGACATTTTGAGTAATTCGATTAATTGTACCTTTCACCTATGACAAGATCACCGTCGACTATAACAGGTATTTCCTTCTGTGGATTTAACTGTAATAATGATTGAAATATACAATATAGTATGTAATTCGAATCACCGAATAAATAAATGACCAAGTCTTGTATTCAATCGAACACCAATTGGAAATTAACGTTTGATATTTTATTCGCTATTCGAACAATTGAGAATGAAAATTATATGATTAATTTGCAATAATTGAAAAGTCTGCAACCAAACTACAAAAATGAAATGACTCATCGATTGTAATATTACTTGTCCATATTCGTCCGTCATATGTTCACCTAGGCCATAGTTAACGTCGACTAGTTCGTAATCAATGTTCAATGCTTTCAAAGCTTGGATACAGGCAAGAGATGGTGGTCCGTCAGATACAGCGTAAAGTTTCATTTTTAATCTGAAATTAGAATCAACATACTGATCCCTCGGCAAATTTCTAATTTGGTAAACACCTCGAGGAACCAATAGGTCGTTTTATACATATTTAATTGGGAACGCAGATTGGGAAGCGACTGCGGATTATTAGGAGAAAGAATGTTTAGAAATCGTACATTATATTTATAATGTGTAAAATAAATCAGAATGTCAAAAGTTGAATACATATTTCAATATACAGGGTGGATCGCTACATTTTGCCATCTAGATTTACGTCATTATTATTGCGCGTGGCAAACAATGTTTCAGATGAAGTTGAATGGTTCAGTGGGGTTCACACGATACCAAGAATATTTTTGTGTTTATATCATTTTCTTTTAGAGATGTTGTAACCCGAATAAACCGCTGACCGCTTGCGACACCGATATAGGTCGCTGCGCGGCAAATTCTTTAACAAAGGAGTGCAAACCAAACTCAGCGGATTTGAGTAGGTCATCAATTATGAAATTGACAACAAAAACAGTTTAAATAGCTCGCGTACCTTGTACGCGGCGTCGTTCGTTTTGACAAGTCGCTGAAAACGCTTGTAATTGTCGCCCAATCGCACGCAGTCGCGATCACGTCCAAAATTAATAGTTAGTTGCGAGTCAAGTCAGTGATTAGCTCTAACTCTGGAATAAACAGTTTAAACGGTCATTGGCGAGTTTCAACTCCTTAAATCGGCAAAGGACCCCACATACCCGTCCCTGACATCTGTCAAGAGATCAAGGACATTCACGGATAACCGAATGCGAAGGCCAGGCACTCCATCCGCGTTACGAACCCGTAACAAAATTGGTGGCAGCGGTGGGATCCTGCCAACAACAAGGACCAGGACAGACTGTGCCGGAAGGACTATGGGGACAACAGGAACCTAAGCAGTTCGACTGGGAATTCCTGACGACGACCAACCATCAGCAACGGAGACGAAATCATCGACGACGATGACAACAACCACAGCGATCTACTTAATGTAAGTCGGCAAAAATTTTTTTTTCCGACAAGCGAAATCTGTAAACTCCATGCGCCGAGCGAGGTCATTAGACGACCAACGGATACGTAGTAGGAGCTCTCCGGAATTTTCGTTTCAAAGATCGCCGAGAAGTAGAGGATTAGTTCCGAAACGGTTAACGTTCTCCGAAATAGTAAATTGCAACGCTTTAAGACAAGCACACGACGCGTTAGCTGTTATCGCAGGCCAGAGCCGTCAAGCACTACGCAATACGAAGAGTAGTGACGACTCAATAGAGGAAATATTACAGAATAGTCGCATACTAACGCAGAGAAGTTTTTCGTTTGACATAGATAGTAGCATAATGCCAGACGAAATAAATACACAACAAGGTTCGTCGAGGGAGAAACCTCCCCGTCCACCCTCGCATGCACCACAAAGACCGATTCAGCCGTTGCCTGAAAATAATGGCATACAGTTAACCGAGCGTCTAACACAGTTAGAAGAATCAGTAAAGTTACTGTCAAATTTATTAAGTAGACACGTAGATTCACAAGTCGATAGAGAAATAGATAGAATGAGCGAGGAAATGAATAGGACACACGTAACTAGACGACACACAGTCCACTTTGCTGACGAATCTACTCATCCACCAATTCAATGGGCTAGTATATACGTACCGCCAGAAACTAGACACTCGTTAAACGAATCACGACAACGGGAAAACACATCGGGAAGAAGTAGCGCCGATTATGATAGAGAACAACCTAGACTTACCCATGCAATCCCTACGCGAGAAGTTTTTAGTGTCATTCGCGGTATGCCTTTTTACGACGGATACCCTTCACAAGATCTAGAGCAATTTTTAGAAAGCGCAAAAGACGCTCTAGAATTAGCTGATCTAGACGATAGGGCTTACTTTTTACAACACATAATAACGAGTAAAATTCGGGGAAGAGCACGTAAAGATGTAAAGGCGCGTAACATACACACCTTTGAACAATTAGAAGATTTACTACGCACAATCTATAAACCA
>SMSR01016096.1:0-52864 GCA_019453355.1 Ceratina japonica | reverse complement strand
ATATACAAGAATTATTAATAAACGTTGTATTATTTGTGGGAAAGAAATATTTATTATACATATAAGCTGGAATGTTATTTATTATATAAATAAGTCTATGTAGATAACGTTGTAGGCTTCATTAGTATATGTGTAACCTTCAGAAAAATTGGAATAGGTATCGAAAAACAAAAAGAAACGTTTAGAATACAACAATATTAAGATTTAATTTCCGGCGATGTGAAAGCAGATTACGTGTTGATTTTGCGAGCCGGGTGAATCGGATGATTTAAGTGAGACAAGTCTGGTGGATTCATCGCCAAATAACTAAGCACTTTCATGCCATTCGCAACGACCTCCCACAAGTCCGGATGTTTCCGTTTAAAATTGTTATACCACTTCTCTATGTAAGACCACTGGTTTAATTTAAAGTCGATCGCCTCTAGACACATGGTCGCGGTGATCAATGGGAAGTCCGCGATAGTCAGTGTGTCTGTCGATTAAAAGCAATTCATTACAATCGTAAATCATACGAGTGATAAAATCGCATTAAATTCAAGTTCGTTTCTAAATGGATCTTGATAGATTCTTAACACCGAGCCCGATGGGTTACTCACTGCCAGCAGCATATTCTGTATTCTCCCGTTTTAAGTACGTATTAAAGACGTCCAATGCCATTGTCATTTTCTTCAGACCCGCGTTACGAACCCGTAACAGAGATATGAAGGTCACCTTAATTTTTTTAAATGGAACCACCATTTTTTAATACCATGATAGTCCCTTCCATTAGGAATTCAATTACTATAATTGTTGAAAATCACTCAAGGTCACGGTCGCAGAAAATTATACGAAAACGTATAAGTAATCGACTAGAAATTTTTGAAAACATTCACTAACATTGAAGGACTTTAGCATGTTTACTACAAGTCGTACTTGCGATAAACGTATTTTGTTTTTATACTTTAACCTTGAATGACCTTGAACAATTATAGTAACTGAATTCCTAATGAAAAGGACTATCACTGCAGGTGTTTAAAAAAATGAAGGTGACTTTCATATCTCTAAAACAAATGACATAAACAGAAAAATAGTCTTGGTATCGTGTGAGCCCTACTAAATCATTCAATTTCATCTGAAACATTGTTTGCTACGCGCAATAATAATGAGGTAAATCTAGATGGCAAAATGTAGCGATCCACCCTGTATAAATGATAAAATAATTGTTGATTTCAAGTATAGTTTCTAAATAACAAGTGTTTTACTTCTACTACCTTCGTATAAAAATTCTACTAATTTTTCGTAAGTTTCTGAATCCATAGAAAATAATTTAAGTCACTCGAATATTATTTTACTTACTTATTACTGATCTGCGGATTTTCAGAAAATCAGACTTTATTCTCCGGGAGGAACTTGTTCACAACGAATCTGAAACTATGGCATGAAACGCGTTCCTCGAACGTCCTCAAAGTTCTACCGTTCGCTTACGCATACGCTGCATATACATATGTTGTACAAGTAACATATAGATAGTCAATAGTGTAACATTTGAATTACTATCGCTCGAACAAAGGTCATCTGTCTGAACACTGCCGTTTTGACAGTCGTTGTCTGACACGGCCGTCTTTAGTAGAAGGCCGGAANAAAAAATTTGTCAGGCCGATTTGGCCTAGGTGGTGGGGTAGGTTCCGGCCTTCTACTAAAGACGGCCGTGGGTCTGAGCATAGAGTACCTCTATGGGTCTGAGTGATACGACATAATAATACTTTGACATATTCTTTTGGGTTAAGGTTATCGGCAATATAATTTAAATATGTAATAAGTAGTTACAACAAGTGTCGACGAAATCCTCCTCTCATATTCGAGTGGTAATTTTTAAAGGGAAGGGGCTAGTGGATTGTCCACCGCATAGGTCTCGAACGTAATCACCTCTACGAGGTGAGATCTGGGTTGATAGCGTTTGCAAAGAATAGATTTTGCAAACGATACCAAGCGAAAAACTACGACCTAGTTTAAGTGCTAATGAATTTTTCATAGAGTTTCTGGTTCTACTTCTTACTTTTTTATTAATATAATTTGTAATTAAATATTAACAAATCTACACTGTCAATTACTGCATTATGATCTGTGTAACTATTAAAATCAATAAGAAGGACAAGCAGGATGTCTCTTTCCGAGCGCCGCTTTGGTACCAGTGAAAAAACAACGCTGAAACAAATTGTAAGAAATCTATCGTTACACATATTATTTCCATATTTTGTAACGCTATATTTATTTATTTATTTATTTCACGGGTCAATTGGCCCTTTACAAGTGCAGTGACAATAAAAGAGCAGTTAAAAAAAAGAAAAAAGAAAGAGAAAAGTTAAAGATTTACATAATTAGAAATAAGAAAACGGCTATAAGAATAACAGAAGTATCATGCAATAGGGAGTTTATAAATTATAAATTATGCATTAAGAAGTATGTACGAAGCTTTCTTCTTATGACATAGCTAGAATCATAAAAAATGTCAAACAAGTGACTGAATCTATTGGCTTTAGAAATAACCCTGTTAATTACATTGGAATGACCAAAGCGAGAAGTGAATCTCTCAGGACAGAAGGTTTTGTTTATGCTAGGTCTGATGTTACGAGAGGGGGCATAGAGCCTAGTTTGTTCAAGGAGAGCAGAAGAATCTACTTTGCGATTTAATAAATTAGAAAGGAAAATTAATTCTGAGATCGATATATGTATTGATCAGAGAAAGATATATTGATAAGCCGATGTTTCATTTCCGTGCTCACCCGCATCGTCACGATTCGTGATCCAACCAACAACTGGTTCTATTTCATTTTGCCGTTTCAACCACTGATTCAGTGGCTCGAAATACCTCAATATCGCCCCAGCATCCATCCTATTAATTTTACCTCTTGTCATTTGCTTAACAACATCCTTCCAAGGTCTGGACGAGCCGATGGACAATACGTCACTTAAAATAAAAAAAAAAATGAAGTACCTTTTTCATAATTTTCATTCATCGTAATTGTGATTTGTAATTATTTGTACATACGCTAATAATCTCCCGGCTTCTCGTGATCTATAGAAATCGCAGTTATGTAGACTGCCAGTGTGCCCAGCTATTTCACACAGAGACTCGAATAATTGAAATTGTAAAACAATACCGACGAAANCAAGTGACTGAATCTATTGGCTTTAGAAATAACCCTGTTAATTACATTGGAATGACCAAAGCGAGAAGTGAATCTCTCAGGACAGAAGGTTTTGTTTATGCTAGGTCTGATGTTACGAGAGGGGGCATAGAGCCTAGTTTGTTCAAGGAGAGCAGAAGAATCTACTTTGCGATTTAATAAATTAGAAAGGAAAATTAATTCTGAGATCGATATATGTATTGATCAGAGAAAGATATATTGATAAGCCGATGTTTCATTTCCGTGCTCACCCGCATCGTCACGATTCGTGATCCAACCAACAACTGGTTCTATTTCATTTTGCCGTTTCAACCACTGATTCAGTGGCTCGAAATACCTCAATATCGCCCCAGCATCCATCCTATTAATTTTACCTCTTGTCATTTGCTTAACAACATCCTTCCAAGGTCTGGACGAGCCGATGGACAATACGTCACTTAAAATAAAAAAAAAAATGAAGTACCTTTTTCATAATTTTCATTCATCGTAATTGTGATTTGTAATTATTTGTACATACGCTAATAATCTCCCGGCTTCTCGTGATCTATAGAAATCGCAGTTATGTAGACTGCCAGTGTGCCCAGCAATTTCACACAGAGACTCGAATAATTGAAATTGTAAAACAATACCGACGAAGTACCTAAATCATAATTATTTTAATTTAAGGGCGTTCTTGACTTCAAAAATAATTTAATTTGCTCATTCAATTTGCTAAAATGATTATTTTTACTTGGCGTAGAGAGCATCAGCCGGGATGTGATACTTCGAGCCTGGATCAAAATCCCGTTCGGATCGCGGGACTGGAGGCACGATTCCTTGATATTGCAACCTCAACTCCCACCACTTGTTTGTCATGTCCGTCACACCCTCGCTGAATATACGCCACCTCCACTTTTAAATTGAAAACAACATTTGTACACGCTATAGTAAGACTGACATAGCTATTATTATATAAATTAATTGTGAAAACCTCGTCAACTATGAAAGCAAATGGTAGATAGGCAATTTTACGCAGAGCCATTAGCATTAAAAAGTTGATATCACTCCCGTAATCGTCTGTAGAATTATCGTACAATCCAATTTTGCTCATATGTTGAGGTGTGAAAACGGAAAGCTCAATGGCATCGCTGACAGCTTCGAAAAACCCTAATTTATAAATAAGAAATTATTAATGTACATTCATTAAAAATTATTTTAAACGCGATGACTTTTTTAGTTACCTGGAATTGGTTCATTTCTAAATAATAGTGGTTGATCTCTGTACTGTAAGTAATATTGTAATCGTGCGATTTCGTGATGCGTTGATAACAAATCCTCCATCACCACTCTGGTGCACTGTTTTATTCTGAAACGTTATTTTATGAAGCATATCGATATACATATAATTTCAATTAATCATTGACAAATACCTGTAATCAATCCGATTACAAAAATCCCAAGCACTGGGAGTACATTTCACTTCCCTGTCGATGGGTTTCTCGAACATGGAGAATCTCCAAAACTCAGGTGGCATCGGCTTCATTCCAAGAGAAGTAAAGAATTCCTCTGATATTTGGAACATCCTTCAACATTTTTGTATTATTTATCTTTTTAACATCTTTGCATTATTTACCTACCTTCCCAAAATAGATTTCTTTCTATGAAATTACCTTAAAGGCGTGAAACTTTGAATCATCATCTCCAAAGTAACGTCGAGTTTTTTACTCGCTGGGAAAGGTTGTACCACATCGAAAAGATCCTCCCAAGTTTGAGCCCACATATTACCTAAGACATGTGCAGGAAGCGGACCATCCCTTCTAATTTTATCGCCGTATCTTTCGAACAATTTTGTTCTCACGTAGGTAAACAAATTTTTGTACAACGGCATGACTGCTGACATTACGTCTGCTGTATTCTGTTGGAAATGTTCATCGTCGAAGAGCTCTCTCATTTGATCTCCAGCATCATCGAATCCTGAGCGAGATATAACATATTTTATTTAAAGATGAAAAATTGGTTACTATTTTTGAATTATTGTTATATATTTTTTATTTACTTTCACTGTTTTATTTTTATTTACCGTTTAGCCTGGCAGCTTGATTTGCCAATTGAATGTATCTCATGTATTTATTCTTCAGCTGAGGACCAGTAGCTTCGTGCCAAGCATGCCAGTAATATAATAATTCATCGTAGTCTTTTGACTTTGCCATTACTTTGTTTATATCTAAGACACATCCGATTATATAATATAGTTAATTGAATGTTACTTCATATTTTTTACTAACCGTGGTCTAAACTTAAATTACAATTCGCGTCTATTGTTCTATAAGGGCACAATCTGGTTCTTGCGTATATTTCTTTCATCTCCAAAATAAGACTGTGTATCTGAAAAATTAGACTACACTTATCGATCCATCAGTATTTATGCGATGATATTTAAATTCTACCTCATTGAATTTGTCGTCGGTCAAGGAATTTCGACCTCTTATAGCAATCATTTTTAGTTCCCTTTTCGCGAAAGGATCTCCGATTCGGCTCCAAGCGAAACTCACGGCTTTCCGCCACGAAATTCGATCAAATTTCAACTTCAAGGCCTGTTCATCTATCTAATATAGTAAAAACGAAAATGTGACACTGTTTGAACAATGGCGTGCTTTCCTAATAATTTTGTTCAATTGAATTAATGATACCATTTTTCGACGATTTACTTCGGTGACGTTTGTCGCAAAGTTCCACTGTGCTGTCGTTACTCTTGTACACATCGCAGAAGCTTCACTGTCATATTCTCTAAGAAATTGTATGGCATCTCCTAAATTCACGTTCATACCCTAAATTAAATTTATTATATTTGTTACATTTATTTATTGCGCGTACAATATTACATGTTTTGTACATAATTTTTAGAATAATAAAACTCTGAGTATTATCTATTTTTTGTCTTTCTGAGTGTACAAATTACGTCAAGGAATGCTGTTCCTAATCTTGTTAATGGTAGCACCTGATTCAAGATCTAGTTAGAATTTCAAATTCGACTTTGACCTAATATTCTCATCACTGAATAATAAGTCTCTCCCGAAGCGTATCAAGCAGACTACTATCAAAGTGTATCATCTTCAAAACACACCGGTAACGCGGTTTACAAACCACGATGAAGTAGAAAACATTAAAGTCACACATTACTTTCTTACCTCCAAATACTTGTTTAAACTTCTTCGCACGAGTAAACAGATAATCAGAACAGTGATCACTCTTCTTACGATTGTCATCTTTGACATTTTTTAAACAAACCCAAAGAAGCATTCAAATGGATTGAAAAAATTGTCGACGTTTCTCGAAATCGTTTCTCATTCTAACGGGAAACAGAGTGCAATTGGAAAGTCAGGATATTAGCTAATCAGTTCGTCGTGCACCACCGAGCATAGTATTTTCACCATTTCACCAACGCATCCCCTTTTTACCCTACATTAAATGTTATAATTTTTTTTCACTACGATTCATTAATCAATTAAATCTTCACCTCGTTTTAGAATTGACAGACTTTTCCTAGACTTTCAACTTGATCTTTGATACGATCTTGAGTAATAAATGTTCACCACGATTGCTAAAAAGATACTTATAGTTTGTAAGAGAGTATCACTTGAATCACTTGGATATGAAGCACATTATGATAAATATGAATCGGTAGCTAATCGAACATTCAGTACGTCGATGTTGTCGTCGCTAAACTGAATCACCGCAGAAAGAGAGACATGGTCTTCCGGGACGGATATTCCACGGACGAAAAGAGGAAGGGACAGGCATCGCCGGTGCGTGAAGCGTGACCACGCCACGCACCGTGCTAGTAGTGTGGCACACGCTAAAATCCTTACATCTTCGGCTCCATTCAGATCTTAATGCGTTTGCAAATTTTCTGATAACACGAATGAATGTAGGGTACATACATGCCGTACACATAAAAGGCATGGAAGTATTTATATTTAATACATATATATGTACATTCTTGTAAATATTACTTCTTTTCATTTATGTTAGGTATTTGGGAGCTTTACTAATAGTAACAATAATTGATGAACTAATAAAAAGGTTTGAATGATGAATATATTTATTTCAATTTTGACAGGATGAAGAAATTTAAAAAGATTTAATGTTTGATATGATACAATACAAAAGTTCTGTCATGGATGATTTGATATCAGTCTGATACATTTGTGGATCCATGTAATTCCTCTTTTGCTTTGAAAAAAATATTCGTTTCGTGGAAAGTGCACGATTGTTTCTGATATCTTCTACACAAGCACCGTAACTCCAATTATTTGCTGGCGTAACCAGTGACGACACGGTGCTGAGTAATTTTTTTACAGATATAATTGTATCCTTATGTTCTAGCATTTGTTCGACCAGTGAAAACAATCTCTTAGAGATAACAAGGTAGATAAATAAAACTTTTAAAAAACTATTGGGTATATCGTATCGGATGTTTTCCTCCGCTCCCTCCTATAACAACATTGCATATAGTTAATAAATTTCTTATTATATTAAATTATACAATTTGCTCCGTACACCTTACTTACCTTCCTCGGTCTTCTTCACCTGCCACACGAGTCTTCCTCCTTTGTATCTGTACCTGCTTTTGATATTCCTCATATAATATTTTTTCAATATTCATGCGTCTCTGCAGTAGTTTATAAGTCCTCTTCAGTTCGGCGTATTCCTCTTGCAATCGAATAAAGTCCAAAATATCCGGAGCCTAAAAAAACTTCTCTTCGTAGACCCTCTTTTACTGACCAATCCACATTATAAAAAAATATATTTACTATATGATTCTCCATGAAGTTTAGTAAGGATTTTAAATCTTTGTCCAACCTTTTCACGTTGACTTCCATAACTTTGTAATTACCCGTCAACTCTTTGATCTGTTTCTGCTTGTCGAGAATGTCATCCTTCAGCTTGTTCACCGTGAGCAACAGGTCGTTCAGTTTCTGCTTGTGTTGCGTCAGTTTCAAGTGATAATGTCCTGTTACGGAGAACAATGAACAGATCCGATCCTTCACGGATGTTACACGTTGATCAAGATCGATCACCTGCAATCCTCTTCATGTCGATTACGTACAGGCTCTTCTCCTCGAGCATTTTTACGTAATCCTGGTTCTCGATGGTCAGTTTATGGAAGTCAACGGCGCGGAGCGACTCGCCCAACTCCTCCCGCTGAATGAGCTGCCTGGTGGCCTTTCTGATCTGCATCCTGACCGTGGCGCTCTTCAATCTCAGCCTCTCTATTATCGTGTTCGCCGATCTCAGCCATTCCTCGACGAATCTTTGCGAGAAGCCCCGCGTGAAAAAAATGCATACCCGACGATTGTTGGTTGGAAGTTTGCAACAGGTGCAGTCACCTGACCAGCCGCTCGGCAGGTATCTTTCCCGTCATAGGATCCACGCCTTCGACGACGACTTCCTCCTCGAATTCCTCCTTCGCCTCTTGCGCCTCGTTCAGCCGAATTTCGATCTCCTCGATCTGTGCTCTCATGACGGCTTTTCTTCTCGTCGCTCTTCGTATGAACTGTACTAGATTCCTTTGCATCTCCTCCACTTCTTTTTTCGACATTCCTATACGATGCGCTATCGTGATTCTGATAATCATGTCAAATGAAATATTAATTTATGGGAAAGAAATGTTAGTTTTTTTATGAGGAGTGTTTAAACNTCCTCCTTCGCCTCTTGCGCCTCGTTCAGCCGAATTTCGATCTCCTCGATCTGTGCTCTCATGACGGCTTTTCTTCTCGTCGCTCTTCGTATGAACTGTACTAGATTCCTTTGCATCTCCTCCACTTCTTTTTTCGACATTCCTATACGATGCGCTATCGTGATTCTGATAATCGTGTCAAATGAAATATTAATTTATGGGAAAGAAATGTTAGTTTTTTATGAGGAGTGTTTAAATTGGTTCACTAACTTGGTAGCATCGCCGAGTGTACCCATCGTCGCTAAGCTCGGTGTTCCAAAACGACTTAGTGACGGAAAAGTACCCAAACTAGGCGTGCTCAAAGTACTACGTTGACCTAAGTCGTGGAGGCTTGTTACGCTTTCCCGAAAGCTCATACGCGACGATCTCGGTCCCAAATGTTGCGTGAGTCTCCGCGTGATCTTTGCTCTTTCCAGGAGCCTTGATATGGCTTGATAGGAATTTTAATTCACTTGCAGTTCTTGTGCATCGAGTCAATTAAATTCGATTAAAGTTAATCATAGTGCACACGTGTAAAATGTACTGTGCTTTACTTTTGAGACTTTGAGGTTCCTGGCGGGTCAGATATCGTTCGTACACGTCGTTCTCTAGCGTGACCATCCAGATTTCTTGCAGAAGCTCTTCGTGCATCTCCTGCAGCTCGTCGTAAGTCATTACTAGAATCAGGGAAGCATTATTATTCAGATTGCAAACGAAGCAACCGATTTCGTATGCATTGTGTAAATGTACCATCGAAATTTATGTCTTCTTCGAATCTTGGGAACATCCGTGAAATACTGCTAAATATACTCTCTCGAATCGACATTTTGCCAATTATTTGTTAAATGTATAACAAGAATATAGGATTAGGATTGGGGTTACGTTACAAGTATTATTATGCTCTTATGGCCTGAATGTTGCAATAAATACGCTCATACATATGTATCCAAAATATACACTGAATGTATGTATGACAATTTATTCTATTCGTACATAGTGTAACAAATTTTCGTGACGGATGGTATTATATAACGATTAGATAAAATTGTGAAAACAGGATGCGTTAAAAATTGATTTATGCTTCTTTATCTTCTTTGAGCAACATTTCCCTTTCGATTTCCACGTCGTTAATATACAAGGAATATATTATGCCGATTTCTTTCTGTCCTGAACTCTGAGTTCTAATCGCAGCTGGGAGATCTCCGACTGAGAATATTATCTCTGCACCATCATCAGTAAATTCATTCTAAAATACAATTTAATTTCTATTACAATTATCTTTTAGATATAAAACAATATGTTCGTCGTACCTCAGTTTCAATTTGTTCCCCATTTACCCAAACATTTTGTGTTTGCTTATCTGTAAAATATATTATCATTATCACTAATTAGACTAATTAGACTAATTACTTATGACTTTGTATAATCACCTAACACTATTCTGTATTCTTCGTTTCCAACGTCAGCCGACCACGTTTCCAAGATCTTCGACTGTGATTGTACAAAATTTTTGTAAGACTTGCCGTTCACCCACAAAGTATAACAGTACTTCATACCTGTAATAAGATCGAAATATAATTTTTCCGAATATTCTCAATGTTTCAAAAGTCTTTCGTTTATTATTAATTTAATCTTTGACGGAAAATAGGTATACATATCTATTGACCTGCTATTGGATCTATTCTAATGACAAAATTATTTTCGTTGATCTTGAACACTTCGTCACCAACGAGCTGAAACATCCAGTCTCTATTAATCAACACTTTGCCATCCACTCTCACCAATCGACGACCTGAAGCCGTGCCGTGTTCAAATTCTATGACGTGGTTCCCGTCGCTTAAGGGAACATTCCATTTTGCAGTCGGTTCTTCTAATGCTTCCAATGAATGCAAACTTCTAAGATGATTTAAATAATTCAAGAAGTAATTTAGATCTTTTGTTGAAATAGAATTTAATTATATTTCACTTACTTTAACAGAATAGCAGCCATGTCTTTATGCTAGTTGCTCTACCTGCCTTGCACCTGCTTGCACCTGCTCTGTCGTACTTATTGATCGAATTCACCACTGTTATTATACAAATCGATACTTGCTTTATAGCACAACATATTGCATAGAAACATTTGAACGTCATTATACATATAAAAAAAATTTATTATCCCATTACATATTTTTTAAAAGCGATGGAATAACCACAGTTTAAATAAATAAAATTCTATTTAAAAAATATTTATTCCTTTTTATTATATTTGTACATAATATTCAAAAGGTAATGTCAACTTTTATATTATGAGTAGTTTTATATTATCATAAAACAAGTAAAAAGAAAGTTAATTCTTAAGAGCTGGTAACAATTTCCCTGAGCACGGACCAAATCCAATTCTATAGCCATCGCCGACACAGTGACCTAAAAAGTATCCAATTGTCAATAACTCCGCGACTATGCGCGACGTGAATTATTTAAACAGAAGTGATGAGCTCACCGCGGATAATCACTTCGTCTCCATCTTCGAGGAACTTCCGTTTCGTTCCGTCTTTTAACGGTACAGGCCGAGTCCCTTTCCAAGATAGCTCGAGCATAGAACCGTAGGAATCAGCAGCCTGAAACGTATCACACTCATTCATGGTGACATTCCGTTGTTCGTTTCGGCCAATCGACAGGTACGAATTGATAAAAATTTTGGACGCACCTCGCCACTTATTGTACCGGAAGCCATTAAGTCGCCCGGATTGATATTGCATCCGGTCACGGTGTGGTGAGCTAATTGCTGACGGGGTGTCCAGTATTGGAATTTATAGTTGCTACGACAAACAGTAGTCACTGTTCCACTGGGAGCTATAAAATATCCAGAAGTGTAAATATTTTTGAC
Source organism: Ceratina japonica (assembly GCA_019453355.1). Lineage (NCBI taxonomy): Eukaryota > Metazoa > Arthropoda > Insecta > Hymenoptera > Apidae > Ceratina > Ceratina japonica. Next base: position 41,130 of record SMSR01016096.1, on the reverse strand, counting down.
GCGCGAAAAATAATGTGCAGGTGGTGCAGGCTGTCCGCGCGAAAGTGTTACAATCCGATTACTGTGTACTGTAACTATCATCTAATCAAATTTCTATACATTTTGCAGTAATCTGACTTTAACTCTTTGATGCGGATACCCTGCAGAAAGTATCTACATATGAAGGAGACTTACGTTTGATATCAACTTCTAATCTAATGTCAAAATTACACGATTCACTGTGCTGCAAATAGGGAAATGGGGTTGGATCTTGAGGAACGTTGGGTACTTTGAAAGGTTCCAAAGCCTCCATTGTGACTACCCACGGGGAAATGGTGGTTCCAAAATTTTTCGCTCCGAATGGACCCAATGGTACGTATTCCCACTTTTGAATGTCTCTTGCTATAATTAATTACTCAGTTAATTTTAATCCTTTTGCTTATTATTGTTTCTATTTTTTTATTATACAAATTTTTACCACTCCAGTCATTCATAGTGACTAGTCCAAAAATGTGATCGTAGGCTTTCGACGCTGGTACAGTCTCACCCAATTTCGTTGCAGGTCCAACAAAGAAAGCGACTTCTAATTCGAAGTCCATTAATCTAGAAGGGCCAAAAACTGGGTCTGCATCTTCTACCGGAAGGGTCTGTCCTCGTGGTCTTCTTATGGGTGTACCGGAAACGACAACTGAACTCGCTCTTCCATGATAACCGACTGGCAAGTGCTTCCTATATGTAGACGTACCAAATATATTTTAAATACAATTTACTTTATAAAATATAATCAATGATTACCAATTTGGCATCAAGGCTGTTTCTTTCCCACGGAACATCATTCCTACATTTGTGGCGTGGTGAATCGAGGAATAGAAATCGGTATAGTCACCAATCTGTGCTGGGAGATGCATTGTGGCTTCATCTTGTTCCACAAATACTCTACAAGATTGAATATTTTATACATTATTACTTTTATTATTATTTAGTTTGTAATAGGAGCAGGTGAAATAATTTTCTTTTTACTTTGAACGAATATTTGATTCCTGCAAAGTTGGATTGTTGGCCGACAGCAAGTTTTGTAGTTTGCTTCTCGCTTCTACCCATGCGGGTCTTCCCAGGGCCATAAAATCGTTAAGATACTCTTGACGAAACACATCTTGATGGTTTTTTAACAATGGCCCGTCGAATAAATTCGAGATAGCAGATAAATCCAAGATTTCATCCCCTATCGCTACCCCTATTCTCTTTTGTGGCTGAAATATTTGAAATTTATTATGTAATACATTATCAGCATCAGGTAATAAAGGTTCTCAGTTGATATTGTAGAAAAAGTTAAATAAATAATTAAATTAATAATAATTTTATGGTAATAGCCACAATTTAGTAAAACATTTTTACAATTCATTTTGATGACTAGTAAAAAATCGATAAATTATATTGTTTAATAACTAACAAAATTTCGTAAACATTATAAAATGAATACTATTAGATATTCAAAATAACTGAATATTATTATAAGTTAAAAAACTTTCGTCATGTTTCATGCACAGTTTAATTTATATTGATGAAGGCAAGTTTATAAATTTATCCACTCTTTAATTTCAAGTGTTAGTACTTAAATTACATATAGGTGGCACCTTTTAACTCAATGACGCTACAATTTCGAGCACGTGTTAAAACACTCACTAAATAGTTAGTAAAACAAATTAAAGTTTATTTATAGAAAAAAATATTCATTTCAACTGTTAAAAAATACTTCATTAAATTTCAATACTTGGAAATATTATTATATCACGAAGTAATTTTCTTAAATTTCTTCACTGACTCTCGGTAACCTACTCTCTTTTTAGCAACAGTCTTATACACTCATAGTATACGATATTATTGCATTACTTACATTACTTTTCGTAGAGAAGACGCCGTAAGGAAGATTTTCAATTGGAAAATCGCAATCTGAATAGTACTCGATGAATGACTTCATGATCACGAATGTTTTGAACGACTGATCTGAAATGTTACTTTGGAACTGTTGCCGACGATGATAATCACGTGTATGATAATGCGCGGAGGCTCGTCGAGGTCAACCGGCCACTGGGAATAATTTATTCACCTGTTTACGAGCAAGCCTCCGGTCTGACTGGTTCCCAATTTTTCGTACCTTGGTTTCTCGGCATGAGGGAATTAATAAAGTACCGCACCTATCTACGTGTTTCCCTTATCTACATATTCATACAATTTGTTATTTTGAATGCAAAGCAATAGCTTTGCTCAATACCGTTTTACATTCGTTGATTCGTTCTTCCACTGAATTTTATTAATCGATTTCGAAATATTTGATCGAAATAAAAATAAAAAAGTAGTTGACNACGCTACAATTTCGAGCACGTGTTAAAACACTCACTAAATAGTTAGTAAAACAAATTAAAGTTTATTTATAGAAAAAAATATTCATTTCAACTGTTAAAAAATACTTCATTAAATTTCAATACTTGGAAATATTATTATATCACGAAGTAATTTTCTTAAATTTCTTCACTGACTCTCGGTAACCTACTCTCTTTTTAGCAACAGTCTTATACACTCATAGTATACGATATTATTGCATTACTTACATTACTTTTCGTAGAGAAGACGCCGTAAGGAAGATTTTCAATTGGAAAATCGCAATCTGAATAGTACTCGATGAATGACTTCATGATCACGAATGTTTTGAACGACTGATCTGAAATGTTACTTTGGAACTGTTGCCGACGATGATAATCACGTGTATGATAATGCGCGGAGGCTCGTCGAGGTCAACCGGCCACTGGGAATAATTTATTCACCTGTTTACGAGCAAGCCTCCGGTCTGACTGGTTCCCAATTTTTCGTACCTTGCTTTCTCGGCATGAGGGAATTAATAAAGTACCGCACCTATCTACGTGTTTCCCTTATCTACATATTCATACAATTTGTTATTTTGTATGCAAAGCAATGGCTTTGCTCAATACCGTTTTACATTTGTTGATTCGTTCTTCCACTGAATTTTATTAATCGATTTCGAAATATTTGATCGAAATAAAAATAAAAAAGTAGTTGAAGTAAAAAATAAAAAAATCAAATCATGCAGAGCTGGAGAAATAGTATTATGTTGTCGAGATATTTTAAAACGAGATATTTAAAAAAATTATGGTGACATTATTGAAGCAATTCCAATATTTTTTTTTAATGGAATGTTGGGGAGGTAAAGAAAATCATAGTAGAGCCAGAAACTTTCACGTAACATGTATTGACAATTTGGGATAACAGCAGTTTATTAGACATTGATATACAGTGGATAATAAGGTCAATTAGGTGGATAGATGGTGCTTGTCGTATAACAAGATCATGACGTACCAGCAACAAGTTGCCACAATATCATCTTTACAATAATCCATGTTCGTTCGTTCGTATTGTCGCCAGGAGAGTTTTGCGCACACGTGTACATATATACACATATTTATATATAATTGTCATCATCTCACCTATTTATATTTATAAATGTATTCTTGTTCTTTCTTCGTTTGTTTATTACGTACACACTGTATAAGGATAGTTGCCGTGACGCAACGCGGTGTATTTCTAAATCTCGATAGCACTCTCTCGTTTATATCTCCTTCTTCATTTTTGGAAGACCGTGGGACTTTGTTGTTGTTCTCCTTACTCAAACTTAGACTAATAATTAACGAGGATGAGGTCAGGGCCGGCGAGGGTCACCCCGGGTCAATTTGATAAATCGCAAGGAAAAAATTGACCAGCGTTAATCATGCTTGTGCCAATTTCGTAGGTGCCTTACTAAATACTTTAGTTAAACAAATTCTTAAATATTTTACATATAATTCGTGTTGCAGTGTATGAGAACAGTGCAATAGTGCATCGTGCGAATAACGTGAGAGCTTAAAGTGTTTCATACTTAACGAACAAGGTGCATAGGTACACTTAAATATGCGTAACAATCTACGAAATCGTGCGAGTAACAATAATGTACATCAGCATAAGTAACAACAAATAATTCCTAAACACGCGTAACAAATGTCGGCGGAAACGTATCCTATTTTTTATTTACAAATCGTCGATTTGTTCCAGAGAAAATGGGCACAAGAACAATATACAAATTCATGGTATAGTAAACGTATACTCTTAATTATTAATATCGATAATGAGCTTGAATTCCTACAATCGTGAAGTTTATACGTACATAAGTACATGCGTATGCAAATTAAAGACTTTATAGTTCTCTACTTTAGAGTGTCATTGTATAGGTTTATTGACTGTATAAATATATTACTTCTTTCTAAATCTGTGTACGCATATATGTATGTGTATGTATATTCGGGAATGAGCTTTATAATCGTTTTTTTTTATACTTTTTTAGTATAGTAGAATACAAGTGAATTGACTAAATTAAATCAGCCATTCAATCGGTAGTACCAACTTCAGATTCAATCGGTAGTACCAACGACTGATTGACAATTATGATTAAAAAAATGGTATAACGTCGATAGAATTGGAGATAATTAACAACAACGTTTTCGATAGAGCGTCTTTCTTGGAGGTATCGGTAATCGTGGTCATATGAATGGATTTATCTTATCTCCTCTCTCATTCGTTTCGTTTCTCCCCCTTCTGTTTCAAAAATACAATTCCAATTGCCTTCTTCTATTGTATAATGCACAGTGATTTCGTTCGATTTCATTTGAAATGCGCAAATTTGGTATTCCGTCAACCTTGAATAGATACAATTAACAGTTTACATTAATCACAAGTAGCAGGAATATTATGTTCTACGAATTAAATTGAACCGTAGATATTGCATCGGCTCCTTTCCCTTCATTTTCCCGTCGAATAGTGTTGTTCCTTATTTTCTTATTAATCTTATTTCCCTTTCGTTTTGAATCACTTTTAAATGAACCAAGACATACTCGGCGGCTCGGTAGACATAGACGGGAAAAGAGAACGTTAGGTAAATTCGTAGATTCACAATAAATATATTATACCTTCCCCGTTATAAATATACCAGCTATCTTTCCTCCTTTATTTACTTATGTTTAGGCGTATCCCTTTTTCCTTTCCTCAGTGGCGAGTGATTCGAAAAATCTATATAGAGTCGTTCGGCCTTTGTGTGTTTGTTATTCTCTTGTGGAACAGATTGAAATTTTTTTCGTCGTTCTTCGTAAGAGCAAAAATATTGTAAACTTTCATTTAGAAACAATCTTTTATACAGAGGTTCTGTTAGACCGCTTTTGTCACGTTTCATTGAAACGAATTAATGCATGAGAAATGGCTAATGATCGATAATGCTTTTTCCTAAAAAGTATCGTGTAAGACGAAAAACGTTTGAAAACTATGGAACTAAGTCTGAAGAAAAATTCAACTAGATCAATTTTTTAACAGTGTATAAAGGTAATCGACGAACTAAATGACAACCGTTCGCACGAATACTTGAAAAAGCATGTACTTTCATGGGTTTGTGTTTTGTATTTTAAAATCTCAACGCTAAATATATATATATTTATATGTATATAATATACGCTTTGTTCTTCATATATTTATACTTTTTTTAAATACATTTATACTTTTTTTTTAAGTTTCCTATTATTTATATATATCATTAATAAATATTACTCTCCATTCGGTGAAATTCTCCGATAGTAAATAATAACATACGTACATTTGTATATAATGGATGCAGGTCATTCTTCCTTTTATCATATTACTTTGCAAACGATTAATAAACAACAAATTCGTTTAACCTTTCATTAAATTAACGTACAACATTGATCTCGCGTTCCTCTACCAATAAAGACAAATCAGGATCAATATCGTTTTTTTATTCCCTATGTTACCTCGTAGTGTATCATTCGAAGTAAAAATATTTTGTACATCTATCTCGTTCTCATCGAACGAATTCATTTGCTTTAATCTCAAATTTTCATGAAAGTCCTTGCAAGTTGTCTCTTTTTATTTTTCTTATGAAACTTACGTAATTTTATTAATTTAATTGAGATCAATTTCGTTTCCTGCGACACGTCCGATTACGTTTCGAATGAAACAGTGCCAGCCATTAAGATGCATCGCATCTCGATCAAGAAATTAAAGTCAATTGAAACAGAACTCGTTCGCTATAAGCGCAATTAACTATGTTTGCAAGTGCTATTGCTTCAATTTGTGACGGCGATAACGCGTCGTTGCTACTCGTTCGTTTTCTCTCCCTCCCTCTAGCGAGTACGAATAGCGCTGAAGAATGAGAACTCTAGTAACATTTACGGCCGGAAGCATTCGCTAGAGCTTTTGTAACTTTGCTCTTCGTTTCGTGGATGTGCTGCACGCTTACACCTAGAGAACTTACTTGCTATGAGTATCCTTTGATCTTCGGCTGCTGTTGTAATTTTTAATACATATGACGAAGAAGCGTTTTTTTTTTCGTACTACGAGTAATAAACCCCGTGACTGACTCTCACCTTCCGTCAACTTCATGAATATTTAAAAAGTATTAAGACAAAAAAGAGTTAAAGAAATGTGAACAATTTAGAACTGTATATTACAAATTACAATAAATATGAGCATGAATTTCTAAAAAAGATTACTATTATTGATATACTATTACTTTAGCAAAAATCATTAAAATTAACATTGCGAATGGTAGACGGAAGAAGTATGTTTTCCTTGCTCTGTTGAACAGATGATAAGAATCAGTGCTAGTTGCTTAAGTTAATCATAATTGCATGACTCTAGTACTTGGCCTCCGGATTTTGTACACGTAATGATACGACGCGGTTTCCTCGCTCGTTAATGAAATCTCTAATATCAACAGGAATGACTTTCGACGGGACGTCGCGATATATTCGGCCACAGTGAAGAGTAGCTGAACGTAAAACTAATTAGAACGGGCAGGTTTCTTACAGATCGTGGCCTAACCGGTCCATCTCGGACAGTAAAAAGTCCACGTCGACTTCCGTGACCGCGGCACTCGAGATGATATTCCTGAAGAAGTTCGGTCGACGGTCGTCCGGCTGATATCCCACCATCAGAGTACCGGCTTGCATCATTCGCCCCTTCAAAATCGGACAAATCTGCAACAAATTATTTTCCATTGATTCATGAATAATTGATGACTTCATAAAATTATATAAAAATCCTAAAATATGAACCTGATTAGTTAATAAAAAATGGAAATTGTGATTGAAAATGCTTTGTCAACTGTGAATTAGAAATAGGAAATGTGTATTGTTGAATAGAATTGATCTCACTTTTCNGAGTACCGGCTTGCATCATTCGCCCCTTCAAAATCGGACAAATCTGCAACGAATTATTTTCCATTGATTCATAAATAATCGATGACTTTATAAAATTATATAAAAATCCTAAAATATGAACCTGATGAGTTAATACAAAATGGAAAGTGTGATTGAAATTACTTTGTCAACTGTGAATTAGAAATAGGAAATGTGTATTGTTGAATAGAATTGATCTCACTTTTGCAAGGATCTCGATTCTTTCCGGTCCGTGTGGCATGTTCCTCACGCGTGTCGGTAAATACCAGAAGCAGACGTTCACCAATTCAGGTTCTAAGATCAGGTAATACTTATCAGGCATCTGCTTCAATTTTCTGACCATATACTCCGTCAGTTCCATCAGTCGATCCATGTGCTTCTCGAATCCTTCTGTGCCCTGTAAAGGAAGTAATTTTTTTTCTTCTAACATGTCTAACATCGTTTTAATACGTAACTTTAATGTTTGATAACATTCAATAGATTTCTAATAACTTATAATAGAGACTTCTATAATTTTATAAATTCTACTATGAATATTCCCTAAATAGTTTTTTAATTTTTTAGTTTATCGTATCCCACCTTGGCTCGCCATTGCAACCAAAGCTTGAAAACGTCATTGTGACGGCCGCATTGAATTACTTTATCCCCGGTGTCGTACTTCACGTCGTAGAGTTTGTCCGTCATGAACAAATACTCGGCAGACATTTGGTTGCAGCTGATCAGCAGTCCCTGGAAAATAAAAAGGCGGATGCATCCTAGGGAAAATGCATCGATACCGGCTGTTCATTTTTTCCTCTCCTGTGCATTCTGCTGACTACAATGAGCGTTTCGAGTCACGTTGGGGAAAGTTTCTAATTGACAGGCGCGCGAGAAAGAACAAACGTTGAGGCGAGTCCTGATCGATATGGAAACTCAACTCATGCGCAGGATGAGGGAAACTGAGGGATATTGAATTTACAAAATGGCGACGGGTATTTCGCCACCCTACCAGTCGCCATTCAAGTCAGACGGCTTTGCTATTCCTGCTATTCAAATGCTCATCGAAAGCTTCCAATCGAATGCTTTACGTTCATCTCTGCTTGTCTATTAATCTTAATAGAAGCAAATTATTTCGTAGAATTTAAATGTACATAAAATTAAACATGCTTGGAAATATGTATGTGTAAAATAGCTAGAAAAAATTTAGAATATGACGTTGTTTAAGAAATAAACGAATTAATAATACTTAAAAAGAATTCTGAGAGTTTTCAAATGCAAATTGCGACAATTGTTTAAGCGTGACTTGTAAAGAATTGTCCACGAATGACGACATCAAGAACGGTGAAAGAACTCGGCAGGATCTCCCTTCGGAGGAGCGTTTTGTGGCAGCCGGTGCACGGAATTTTAATATCCGAAGGGGAAGTTCTGAGTTAGCAATAACCAAGCGGGGGGGATGAACCCTTGGGGCGAGTCTCGGTCGTCGTGGCACGGCCGGCAACATATGTTATCTCTTAGTTTAATTAAATTCCTGCAGTGCTGCGTTCCGACGTGTACGTCTAGCCCCTCGGAATGCAGCCACTGTTGCGTCGTCACCCTTCCGGGGACTGGAATTTCGCCGGGTTCACGATCCCGAGATGTCGATTCGTCCGTCGGACATGATGCATCGTCGTGCACGAGATACTTCGCGAATGAGACGCGAATAAAGCGAGTCCTACACAGTGAGGTGCAGGTGTTAAAGTAATGATGATGACGCGTACTTACATCTTCTTTAAAATGAATCGTCGAGCACTGAAGTAATGTTCCCATCAGTTTATGCGGATTCCAGGTTACAGAGTCAGCACTAAAGAAATTTCAAACGATGTTATTAAATATTCTTCATAGAGAGAGAACAATTATACATAAGCTATACGAGATGGTGCAGTCATGACGGTATTAAATATTTAAAACAAGAGAAATTCAGTTTTCAATATGAATCGGATTATAAAAGTTGGTAATTCGAAAGAGTCGTTTAGACTGATTTTATCGGGAACCTGTCGGGACGAGCTTAACGTAAAGGTGACTGGAAGAGGCGAACGAACTCAGCTGGCCGTCAAACGTTTATCCACTCTCACGGGAACCAATAGGGGATAAAATATGAGTCGCCTTCCCTTCCTGTTGCGTGGGGTCCATCAATTCGAGAGAAGAGCTATTAATATAGCCACGGGATTGGATTTAACTCTCCTCTCCTGAGAGGCACACCCTTGCGGTAAAAACTCTTAACCCTTCTTAATCCTTGCCACCGTCGAAATTTCAGAACCTGCGTACCACTTGAAACTAATTTGCCATGTACTCAGTGCTTTCAACAAGTGTCGTTAAAATAATATTCAATTTCTTCATTACAAACAAAATAAATTGTATTTCTACGAAGTTTTTTATGCTTAATTTATCTGAATAATATATTTACACAGCTCAGAATTATTGTGTAAATAACTTAAATACATGGCACTGTACTATGAACGTTTTTGTATAAAACGAAGCGAGACTCAAGTAGAATCAGCCGTGCACGTGCAGACACTGCAGACGCAAGGACGCTACGCGTACACGTCTGTTTCATGGCAAACGCTATCGATACTTGGCAAGTGACACATACATGTATGGCGACACTGTCTGTTCGCTGTGGATGATGCGGGGACACTCGAGGCTAGGAGAAGAGATTCATGTCGACGACAGACGTTTGCCATTTGTCACTCTTCTCCATGCCTCTTCAAAGCACAATTGTATCACTGGCATTTCCAACAGCTTATATCATTTCATATTTCAATTAATTCTGGAGAACACATCCACGTTCCACGTCATGGTACCTTTACACACGTGTATACACGCACATATAATGCATTATGCTAATTGCGTGTCATATTTCAATGAAGAGTGTCAGTGGGAAACATCGCCATCAATTTTAATGATTCAATTAATTATCTCGTTTATCTTTCATAAAAGTTCTAACATTTTAATCTCGTATAAAATATTAGAAAATTGATGAATTTGTAATAAAGTTTGATTTTTGAAGTTTCACGAAGTTTTAGATTCAAGCATCGGCTTTTGATTTTAAGGTAGTAGTTTTTATGGTGTTGCCAGATCGGACGGCGAGGCGTGAAAATCAATAATTTATTATATTTATACGTACTAAATTAATAAATGTAAGCAATCAACATCTTCGTTTAGATATCAATTAATACCTTGTCAAATTTTATTTAATTCGGAACGGTAGTTTTTGAGAATTTCTATCTGAAAGCAGATTCTCCATAAGACCCCGTGTTATTATCGTAAAAGTAAAAACCGTCGTAACTCTTTTTTGGGTACCCTAGCTTCACAAAAATTTAACTAGGTTACTTTTAGCCTATAATTGACCAGTATACAAAGTTTTATCAAAATCTGAACGGTAATTCTAAAATCGACACTACTACCTTAAGTTATCTGTGTTTTTAATCCTCGTAAACTGCAGAAAGTTTGTCGATTACAATGTTCAACTCATTTCCTTTCAGTTTAGTGAAAAATTATATTGCTACCTGGTTCAAGTTCTAGGAAATTAAGGGAAGTACGTTCTGATTTTCCATTAGCTAAAAAAACGTATCGTTCAGAGCATGCATAATGCCTGTACATAAAACTCGAGTGATTAATGCGATTCGCAGCTGGGGCTGGCGCGTGCGGCACCCCTGCGTTCGCTCTTAAATTCGTCCTAGGTGCCAACCCCAAAAGCCGCGTAATATATATTACGAGGGTTGCTAATTATCCTCCCCTGGCAGCGGGCTGCTGCAGAAAAGAATGTGGGCGAGAGAAGAAATTATTCTTGGCCGAGACTGTCAAACTCGTTACCCTTTGACGAAGAAGGATCGACTGCGACTAGCGACTTCGAGAACGGCCCATCGAATCCTCGTCTATCAAAACCGGACGAGAAATCGTGCAACGGGAAAACATAATTTCCAATCGAGCGGGAAAAAGTTTTAATAATAATCGTCGAGGTGGAGGGAGAATAATCGATCGCTCCGGGGAATTGGAAATTCTCCGCGCAATTCAGGGAAGCGTGTACGTAAAAGAAAAGAAAAATTATACACGTGTGAGAGCATCTAGGCGTTGCGAAGCGCGCGACAAAGAGGGAAGGACGCGAACTTTCAACTTCTCTTCCGCCCGTGGAGCTTGCTCGTTCTGGGGTCCTTTTATGCGTAACCATTTCCGACTTTGTCGTGACGTCGAAATCATGATTTCCCTCTGTTCCTCCTCGTCTCTCTCCGTTTCTTCTTTTCGTGTGCGTCGGTGCTGTTCGAGGAAGAGACGGAGAGAGCGCGGGCGTAGGAGGAAAGGGACGACGGAGAGGAGACAGACAACGAGAGAATGATGGAAGCTGTTCCCTTTGTACGAGTTTAATCCAGCATTGTCGAGGCACGGTCTTTTATTTCAGGCCCGCGGAAGGCAGGCGCGGTACGATACGGCGCGTCGATATATAAAGAGGAGAGTTCTGTTCTGCAAATGCGCTCCAGGGAACTGATCCAGCTGTTGCTGGTCCTTCGAACTTTTCGTTTGCCATTTTAATCAAGACCTTCACAGGAAGGAAGTCCTGCGGTACAGTCCGTGCAGGCATCCAACGCGGAACGACGAGAGGACAGCATCCACGAGCAACATTTCACGATGAGCAGTTTAAGCACGCCATTATTCACATGTTCGTACTACATAATATTCGTCATATACGATCACGAGAATTCTAATTTGTCCACAAAATAGCCGGCAGGTATCCACTTTACGCATCAATTAATTTATACGACCCACTTCGACTTCAAATTTTATATTAAAGATTTCCTTTAAACTGGCATTCTGACAATTTAATATTTTTAATATACAACTGTTGTGTGATTTATAATGTATAGGATGTATAATTAGATTTGGTATCATAGAAATATTCGAAATTTCGAAATTCTTGTCTGATTTCACAGCGCACTCTCGTATAATGTGGTTTTTATAAAGTTTCAAGTATTCCCTGGCTTTAGACACTTGGGAAGGATTTTATCGATCCTATCTCGTGCATGTGTGTAGATTTACTTTCCTCCGTGAGTGACTCCATCAAACTAAGCCTCAATAAACTATAAAGTACGAGGATTAAGTCACCCCTCTGCGAAACACATGCGGAGGTGTCTCTAGTTGATCGAAAAGCAGCGCGTTCACTCCGAAATCGAAGCCATTTCGAGGGTGGAAGTACGTCATGCTTTTAATAAAGAATGGTTTTTCGCTCACCGTTCGATGCCAGTCAGCCTTGGATGCCTGTACTTTCTCGAGAGAAGCAGTCCACCTCCCCAAGCCGCCTGTGAAGAAATTCAAGAATAAAACGTTACTAAAACACTAAACACTCTGACTTGTAAAGCCTAGATTTTCCGAATTTCCCCTCAATTTAGCCTGCGGAGCTGCCCTTCGACTACATGTCGCTTCTCACATTTATTATTTAAGCTAAGGCTCTTACGCATTTGGCATTTATCGTCCGAGCGTTGAACTGATTTGAATAAGCTGCCCGACTAAATGGAAATCTCTGTTATCTCTTTGTAGCAAAACACTTTTACTTCCCTCATTCGTTTCGCCAAATTTTTATTCCATATCTTACATGATTAAAAACGCGAAGTATAACACGATTATCCTTTTCGATTGATTTTCATAAAATTATTTTGGTATTACTTACGTCGACGTGCAGCCACAACTGGTGTCTTTGACAGATATCGGCGATTTCAGGAATGGGATCAAATGCTCCGATCACGGTCGTTCCGGCGGTAGCGTTCACAAAGAATGGGATGTGTCCTCTAGCTTTGCGTTCCAGAATCAATTCTTCCAATTTCGACGGAATCAGGCGACCTCGTTCATCGCTCGGGACCATCACGCAGTTGTCCGTTCCCAATCCACAGACAGAAGCACACGATTTCACCGAATAATGACACTGTTCGACAGATTAACAGAATTCTAAATTTTACCTTCGTCTCCTGCACCGCGGAAATTAATTTATTCATTTATTCATAATAAAATACGGGCAATAATACCCAAAGTACATAATGCGAGAAAGAAGGCTAGTTGACAATCACCATGTAATATATTACATATATCGCTCAGAAAAAACAAAAGAGAATAATATCTTTTACATCCTAATAAAAGTTCACGCAATAAATAAACACAAAGCAAAAATGTATAATTATAACAATGAACATAAAAGACAAAAGAATGAAATAAAATAAGATAAAAAAGCAATGAAAATAAATGTAAAAATAAAAATATAGATAATGCACAAATCAAGGTACAGAGACTGGCTAATCCCTGAGCCAGTGTAGAAGTTTCCTTTTAAATTGATGGGGTGAACCAGTGTAAATGTCCACGTAAGGAGCAAGATAAGATATATTATTAACCAAAGTTGTAGAAAAAATTCGTAGAAAATATATTCTGAGATTGAACAATTTGTTTGAAATGTGATAAAAATTAATCTGTATTTGTAACTAATAAAAGGAAAGATATTAGATCAGAATTCAGAACGTGGTACAAATACTGAAGTTTCCTTGAGAGAATACAACTCTAAGTGGAACAAGTCGTACCTGGTCAGACGTGAACATGACTAGCTGTCCTCCGACGGCGGATAGGCCACGTTCCTTATACTGAGGGAACATTTTATGTCTGGCTGCAAGGAAGGCGTACAGATTGCTGATGGAACCACCCGGAGCAAGAATGGAATCGCCGCAGTTCCAGCCGATGAGTTCCCTCATCTTCTGCAGCACGACGTGCTCCATGAGAATGAACACCGGCGCGATTTCATAAGTGAACATGTTCGTGTTCGCTGTCGCCGTGAGCCACTCGCCGGCCATCGAGACGAGATCCAGACCGCATGACAATTGATTGAAGAAGTGAGGGTGGCCTGTAAAAAAATTAAACAATCCATAATTCGTAAAACTCCAGCTGTTCCTAAAACAATAAATAACTCCTTAAAATATATCTAACTGATTCCATAAACTAATTAATTCCTAAAGTAAATTCAACATATATGTGTATAATTCCTTCTACCACGTTCAATTAAATTGTTTTCATCATCAATCAAAGACAGTATGCTAATACCCTTGCGAGTGTCGTGATTGTTCGAAGACGCCGTTTAATGGCGAAGTAATTAATAACAGTGACGCGGCACGTGGCCAAAAATTATAGTATAGAGGCATTCGTGGCATCGACAGCGAGAACGGACGTTAAAGGCACGCGGATAGAGAGCGATGGGAAGAGAGCTTTAAGCCGCTCGCTGAGTACGTTGTCATCCGCTCTGCTGAACATCGCGCCAGGATCAGGGTTAATGCTTCTGTTCGATGGGAGTCTGCCTCCTGATGCGACTGGGGTGAACTGGCGTTAGGATCCTCTTGTTCCTCCAACATAGCTATTACGAACGAGCTTGTACATAGAGAGTATAGCGCAAATCAGCGATTTTTATTAATCCTCCTCCCCTTGCTCTATCAGTGTGCAGTATCAGGTCTGAATTATTTTCTATTTAAATACTACTAGATAGAAAAGAGAATTGATTAATAAGCAGTAATATCATGAATTTTATAACCACTTAAATGCACATTATAATTTGTAACACGTATATTGTCTACGAGATATAAATATTCTTCAGATTCTATCGTTTTTATTCAGAGACATATTTGTGTCTAAGCTATGCATTACTTCTTATCTTATTGCCGGACTTTTCTTGTCCTCCGAGCCTGTATTCTATCATTCTCTAAAATAACTTAGATCCCTTGATCCTGAGAATTGATGGATCCTCTCCATTGAATATCCGGCCGCGAAAAGACTTTTTCCCCAGGGTGCGCGATATCCTCTCAACCTTTGATAACCAGCGAGGAAGATTCTCCCGGCGAATAAAACTTCCAGTGTTATGCGTTACGTCTCTTAAGAGACAGATACTATTTTCCCAAACAGTGAGTAAGACCAAAGACGCGAATGAGAATTTCGAGGGTGCCGGCTAGACATTTTAATCTCACGGTATTACGTAGTGATTGACGTATAACGTCTTTCGGGGGCTAAATGCTCCCCTTGGCACATCTGGAACTCGAGCTTCAGGATTGTCCCTGTGGCGAAATCCAGCCGTCGCGACGCTTCACGATTTGACGAACACTTTCAGGATAAACTTTTGAAATTCAACATTCAAATACGAATAAAAAAAATAAGAATCTTGTCATCCAATATTCGTAAGAATACAAAAAAATAAAAATTTGGATGTACCAGGCACCTCAAACGATTTTGGACCAGTCGTGGCACCATGTGCAATTGAAATTGGCCCCAAATCGTTTGCGGTACCTATACATAGAATATTAGATAGTTAATATAGAATAAATTCGGCCCCGTCTTCATGTATTATTCCATTTATTAATCAATGATTAAAGTGCGTATATTTAAACAACGCGTGTGACCGCACTTTCTGTTGTACAACCCACGAATCTCGCCATCTAAATGCTGAAATCTCCGGAGACTGGCGCGTATATAACCGACACAAAAGTGGCCACCCCCCTAAATGCGATATCGAGCAGCGGTATCTGAGCCGTTTGTCGCAGTGTTATTCGCAATTATCTTGGTCCGTGGATCGTGGCACGCGTCCGGTCCTAGAGGGGGTGCGACAAGACGGTCCCTCACCCCGTCTCTGTCTCGTCCCCTGGATTTTTCCAGGAGTATCGGGCACGGCGTGGATTCAGCCGAGGGTCGGAGGAGGGTCGATGGTCCGAAGCGCCCGCATTTTGCGCGTCACACGCGTCGCTGAGCGACTAGATTGTTTGCAGAGGCTCTCAAACCCGACGCGGAGCAGGACCGAGCAGAAAAAACAAACTATTTCAATCGAGCGTCGCGGCGCGAGCTAAGCCGATCTGCATTATGCAAATCGCGAGAAACGCCGCAGCGGTGCCCAAGGGAAACTATCCTGCGGGATGTTTAGTGCCCGGGTTGGAATAGATTGAGAAAGTTTCAACTATTCGCTAAATTAATTCAGAGTAAATGGGAGATTGAAAGACGCTTGAGAGATTTATCTTTTGATTAAACGCGAGTTGCCTAATTCTGTTTTGTCAAAATTATTTTCTTCCCAAGTTAAATTACAGGATATGGCATATGTATGTATGTATATGTATAATAAAATTGATTAATGCTTCATCAAATCAATCGTAGAATATCTGCAAAGGTTCAGAGACATTAGGACTTAGATTAGAAAAACACAACATTAACAATTCATTGCATAGCGAAGAATATATGTATTAGTATTTGGTAAAAGAGAGGATTGAGAAACACGACATTCCACAGCTTGAAAGGGGAATACAAAGCCGGGAGATGTTTATAGTCGGATAGTTTATAGGAAGATAGGGAAAATAAACAGGAGTGCAACGTGCGGATCGAGATAAGCCAGGCAGGTTGGCGTATTATGCAGATTTAAGGGTATGTTAATTTTCAACGAAGCTGCAGGGATTTTCGAATCGGAACCCCGTTAGACTCTTTTCCATTACCGCGAAGTAAATGACAAAATAGGAGACAACCTCTTAAATCTAATGGGAGGCAATCTTTTTTGGTTACAATCGCAAATCTCAACTACAATATAAATCAGTTCTTTCAGCTCTCAGATTTATGTTTAAAAAAACATTACATTTGTAACAATATTAAAAGCTCGAATGGATATTGTTAAGAAAGAAATGTTATTTTTTCTGTGAGTCAATTGATTAGGACCATTATTGATCTATTATCCACGGATTGTACGATTAGTGTTGCTCTCCCGAGCGCTTAGAACATCGGAGGGTCATTTTCCGACTAATTTGCTCTCTTTCTCCGTCTGGAATAGAGGAAGGGAGCAAGTTCTAGGAAGAACCTGCTCGAAGCAGACCTTGGTAATATATTACGGGGATCAGGATTTGTATGAAGAGAAGTGTGTAAACCTGGCTTAACATTAATACCGTGCAATCAATCATTCCACTGGAAAGAAAACATTTCGAATGTAGTCTTCAACCTGATCTTAAATGCGATTCTGAGTAACATTTACTTTTACATTATTAGTTCTAACATCATCATCATTTCACGTTTCAAATAGGTTCACAAATGATTAAGAACACAAAAGAGAAATTTAAGACTGTATGATAATTTCTAAAATATTTAGTAAATTATTTTCCAAGAAAGTTTATGTTAGATTTTTTATTCCAGTACGTGGTATTTAACAGAGCACAAATATGTCATACCAGAATTTTTATTATAGTTTTTTAGACAAATTTCGTTGCTTCCACTACGGCTTTGCTTTGCAGTGAAAATGTGTGGATGACGGAACAAGATCTACGTTCCATGACGAAACGATTTTGACATTCCACGCGGGCCGACTATCGATACCAATTTAAATTCCAAAGGTGGGTGTATCCGCTGATGCTTCAGCGCCGAAAGTTCGCGAAGGGTTCGCCCCACGGTTGCGCGGTCCCGTACCACAGTCCCGGCCGCTCGCCCCTATTTACTATTTCCCTCGACCCCAGCGAGGGAAAATCGTGTAGAAATGGCTCTTAATTACACCGATCCTATTGAATTCGGCACCCTGCGCAGCGGTGCCACGTGCGCTGACGCTACAACTGTGTTTTTCAATGGCCACGGTTTGTATTGTTGTTTGCCCCTTTTTTCTGTTTACCCTTTCGCGAATTCCGACGAAGTTTTATCTTAAAACACCGACAATCTTAACCAAACGTTTCCACTCCGAGAATCAGAGAGAGATGTGACCTCTATTATTTTAAAGATTCCCCGTTTATTGAAAAATTCCTGATTGTGATTTCCAGGTCATAGCAATTGGAGCATGGATCCCCGATATTGAGGAGGAGGCAATCTTCCCTTCAAGAAAATACAAAGTCTCCTTCCGATTTTAGGTCGCGTGATATTCACGGATCGCCCCGTATCGACGGTGTGGTATATGTTTATGTACGTGAATCAATCACGAATGTCGATATTCCGGTTACGCCGCAATCAATCAAGATACTCGCGCGTAATGTCTTGTTATAAGTCAGTATTAATCTCCTTCGATCGCCAGATACGAAATACTGAAATGCATCTTAAATTGCATAATAAAACGAAATTTTATTCAGAAACAAACATTCATGAAATGAATAACAAACACTTTACGAAAACTAAGAATTTTCAAGAAAATAATTTATATTTCTATGTATACAAAAACACTATCTTCTAAACCGCACGTATTGCCACTGTATCATATTTCACAGGACTATCATCGACGTCCTTATCATCCGGCGCCCCCGAAAATATATTTTTCAGCGTATCTGCGATCAATTGATCCCGCCGCGGAAGGGAGGGCAGTTCCTTTTTTACGGGTGCGCGACCGGTCAGATACTCCGAGGGAATCCTGTGACGTATGATCTAATAACGAGTTTTTGTCGGGCGCGTATATGGTATATGGTACGCGGTGCACGCGTCCTTCTATACACAAGGGTTGTCTCACCCTGTCTACGTTACTCTCTCGACGCTCGCCGCGCTGCCAGACAAGCCTGATTTCTGGCCTAAGTTCGGTTAGCCCTCTTCCATTGTGCATTAGCATCTATTCAAGCCGGTAATCGAATCCCGTCGAGATAGCGAACTTTCGCGGGGGATTTGCGGTTGACTTTTGGCATTTCCTCGACCGAGACGGTATAGACTAGATCCGACTCCAGAGTCACGACTATTTACATCGACGCCTCTGCACGTAATTCCGACGTTCAAGCAAAAATCGTTAGGCAACGATCAATAAGTAATGAACACCTAATAAAAAAAAAGGAATTTTTATAGCTTCATCATTGTAGTTTCTAAGAAACGCAAAAATAAAAGATTTTTTAATTTTACTAGACTTATAGTCTCGTTTTCATCTTAAGAGTGTAGAAAATCCAAAGAAATTTACATTTCCGGAACTATGCAACGTAAATGATTCAGATAGCGTTTTTTATTTCATTTACCGCCTGCACCCCTCTCATTTATCACGTTGTACATGAGAGAAACGTGTATATTCCGGGGGTTGGACCCGACGGAGAGGCGGCCTTATCTCCGCTATGAGAGCGTATGCTAAATTGAATATGAAATTATGTGGCTTATCGCCCTCGTGGATGCAAGGAAATACGATGAGACAGTGTTAAAAGCGATACTCCGTTAAACCTCGCTCAATCGTTCCTCATTTCATCAGATATTCTTAACATTCATTGAAACATTATTTTATGATCTCTACTGCGTTTGTAATTAAATTTCTGTGTAATTATAATTAAATTCGTTGTGTAATTGGTGTCGGACTCACCAGTTTTTACTTGGTACTTCAAGGTGGTGGAGCAGTCGATGAGCAGTTGCTGGAGAGTCAGGCCGGTGTCGGGAATCTCGAGATCTAAGAGACGCACCATCTCCGATGGATGATGAAAATCGAGCACCTTCACATTTCTATCGTTCGTAGCTTTGATGAAATCGAATAGAATATCGACCACCTTCATCAGGAACTCCTTTGTTGCCGGATAACCTTCCACATTGTGAGGTAGGATATCTGAGAGCAACGAAATCAAAAATTTAAAGCAGATATAACTTTCAGAATGGAGAAATTTTAGTCTTCACAAACAGTGCAGATATTTTTTAGTAATTTGTGTTCCAATCAGATTTCTAATTCTTTATTGAAGTACTTTAATTTTTGTATTTATTATTAACGAGACGAATCAATATGAAAATAAAGACTGTTCGTTTAAAATTTTCAATAATTTATGAAGAAAATTCATGCTTTTTAATAAAAACGTATTACTATTTATTCTCGAGATAGAACTTTTGGAAATTCTTAGTACATTGTATAATAATTTCGAAGGCGTTATGGTAACAAGAGTTCCCACATTGACCACGATAAGAAGCTTGGCTAATTATCTACGGTGACTCTCTAATTGTTGTAATCAAGTGAAATCTCTTCTACGATAGCGACATCGATCGATTTGATACCGTTTGATAACGAGCGTCCGTTTTCGCAGGCGCTCCGTCGACCTACCGTCGGCACTCCGACGTCCATCGAAGCAGAAAACGTCAATTATTAGAATGATTTCACCTCATCAAACAATTGAAAGTATAGACCTATATCGACACACTCTCACTTGTTTGGTGGGATGACACCATCCATCTCACATCCTGCGTTGTCCTTTTCATTCATCATCGTCCTCTTCTTCCTCTTCTTAAGTTGATGGCGAATGACTCGCTTCGCTGTTTTAAGAGTTTCATGCAATAATACTTAAAGTATCGTGCAGAATGAAAATGCATATCTAAGAAGTTGCCAGTGTATATGGTAATGCAAAATGTGTTAAGTAAAATTGATTTTAATGGAAACTTGATTTAATATTATTTATTAATTATTAGAAGATTATGATATGAATATTGACTCGTATTTGACAATTCTTAGATCCAATTCTGTGAAGATAATGTAGAATATCTTCAGATATTTCAATGTGCCGTTAGTAAATCCTCGGTAGATTGAACTGTCCCTCAGACCTAAGGCAACCATAAAATATCCCGTCGAATGAACCACCCTTCGTTTTCCATTGCGTTAAGGAGATCCCACGGATAAACACACTAACGACTTAGCTTTACTTATTTCTCTTCCAAACCGTACCTTAAAATCATTGCTTTCATACGTCAATAATATAACAAGAAAGAGCAATACATCTGAATAAAAAACTGCTTACAGGAACAAGTATATGCATAATTTCAGCGAAAGTTGAAGATTTCTTTCATCGATTAACAAATTTTATCACAAATGACAACATTTAAAATCCGCTGTTAAATAAAGATGACTAGAGAACCGTAAATCCTTCCCGGAGGGGTAAGTGTATTTTTCAATAATCACGAGAACGATGGATGAGAATTGAATGAAAAAAGAAGGGAGCGCGGAACCTTATGGTGAATCGTTCTGAGCCTATGGTTAGACAAGGGAAATCCCTGGCTTTCGAGGGCTCTGCTCCAACTAATCCCGCTCTATCAATCTAACTTCCGAAAAGACCGCCAGACTCCCTTCTTCCAAGGTTTTATAACATTCCAAGGGAACAAACGATTTGACACAGTGAATACCTACTCCCTTTCAAGGGTGTATGCGTGAGATATTGACAATTATCATTAAGTTCTGCAGAAGACGAATGCGTCTGCTGCGATTGTTGGCTGAATTACAGGTTCAGGCTTAATCTACGCGAAACTCGTACGTCGTTTGGCACCAGATGCACCGGACCCTCGGCTCGTGGCTTTAATCAAACCGACTTGCGGGGGTTGCTACACACGGCAATTAGTTGCAGCGATTTATAAGCAGGATTACACGGTTAATTTATAGTAATGAGTCGCGCGGAAATCGAAATGAACGCTTCGTCGAATCTTCAAAGTCCGACGGCATAATAAAATCATAAAACTTCTACAGTTAACAAGCTCATTCATCTGATGTTATTCCGGTGTTAAAATCGATCCATTTTGTGGTTAAAGTCCAATCAATTTTAGTTAAAGAGAAACAGGATTTTATATCGGAAGGATTTGAATTTTTTGATTGGAGTTACTCTTATCGGTATTCGACACTTGGCAAAGAGCAAACAGGGCGTCTACGACAAACCCTTCCGCCCTTTCTGCGGCGTGTAATCTGTCTTCAGCCACTCGTCGGCTACGTGCCTTTTCAGGCCAATTCTAAATCCTCTATTATTATGCACCCTCCGCGTTGCGAAATCAGGACAATATTGTGACTACCGGATTCCATTCTCAAAAAGGCAAGACAGCATCCGGCGTCGGGACATGCGGAGAGAAGCGTTGCTTGACGAGCAATAATTTGCTTTGCTTAGAACCGAGAGGGNGCACCCTCCGCGTTGCGAAATCAGGACAATATTGTGACTACCGGATTCCATTCTCAAAAAGGCAAGACAGCATCCGGCGTCGGGACATGCGAAGAGAAGCGTTGCTTGACGAGCGATAATTTGCTTTGCTTAGAACCGAGAGGACAGCGAGTAAGTAGAACAAGCCGTACGTGGTCAGACGCGGACTACGCAAGAAAGCACTTGTGGTGTTATTGAATGTACTGTCGTGTTATTAGAATTTCGTGAACATAGCGCAGATTATTTTTTTAGAAAAGCGTTCTCGTGAGGCAAAACATCGTATGTTGCCTTTTAGTTTAGTTCTACGTTTGCGTAACATGCTGCAACAGCGATAAGGGTCAGAAAATATTTTTAACCGAGCTTACCCGTATACTTCAGGTTACAATGCTCTTTGGAGAGCGAGTACGTATTTTCGGAGCTCATTAGTCTGGTTGGCGAGTGTGTCCGGGCGAAGTTCTGAAAGTTTACAATAAAAGTCTATGTCTCTAGGATTCATACACGCGGAGTAACATTCATCACACACATTACTACCATTCCGTAGTAGTAATCTGATTGATCAGGGCAAATCTAACAGGTTATGATAAAGAAACTTCCGAAACCTGTCCAGGAAATGTGAAAATACTAAAGGCATTCAAGCAATAGTGAAAGTATTTCGTAGAAGAGAATAATAAGATGAAAAAATAGTAAGACAGGTACGGCTGACGATCATAAAATGAAGGGTAGAGAAAAAGAGAGAGAGAAAAAGAGAAAAAGAGAGACAGAGAGAAGGTAGACCCGATGATTGTGACGTGCAGCGAGATGGGAATGCCTTACATATAAGTATTCCTTGATCGCTGTGATTTTAGTGCCGATCATTTGCACATTGTCCATGTCTCTGCTTGTGTCCCTCGCCTCAGTCCCTACAACAATCAACAACAGTGTCCGCTTCAGTGTCGAGCTTTTCCGAAACTTTCGTCTGCCTCGTTTCTCTAGTTTAATTTCCAGCGAGAGCTTGACAGAAATTGCACAGTTGCATAAGCGGTAATCAAACGCTGAAGGAGCGGTACGGCAGGCCGAGCGACCAAAGAAACATGGACAGAGAGCATTCTTTTTTTTTTCATTCGTTCGTTTCGTTCTTTTCTATGCGAGTTCTCATATTTTCTCCGGAATATCGTAGCTCTCTGAACCGATTGACTGGTCCTTGGAGCGTAAGCGATAGATCGTCCTGAAGAGATCAGACACTACGGATCACTTTATTGAAAGACTAGTCAAGATTAGTGCAGATCGAGTAATGGTTATGAGATAGAAAATAGTATCAATGCACAATCATGCAGCTTTCATCCAAGTTTTGTAATTTATGTCAAGAGATGGGCGAACGATGGAACTTGTCATTGTACAATGGTCATGGAAATCAATAAATAAAGATCATACGCACCTTTAAATGCTGCTAATAGGAAAAATGAAGCGAGAAGAAAAAAGGCATGAAAGCGATCAAGAGCTGAGAGAGGTTTAAAAGATACCAGTAAATTTCTACTAGAATACAAAATTGTTATTTCTCTCGATTCACAATTTTCACTCCCGGAAAGAGTTCGATCTTTAAAACGTCTCTCGTAAAATATTGATAGTAGGAGTCAAGGTCAGAAGACTAGGGTGTTCCGTAAAAAACTCGTGTCCGAGGTGGTACTTACCAAATCCTCCTAAGGGCACGGGATCGGTGGTCTCGTACACGCGAACAGGGGACGAAGCTGTCTCGGCGGTTGACTCGAAGGACTCGAGGATGGATCGACGATAGACTGGTGAAGCTTCGACGGGCTTCGGGGTGGTTTCCACGGGACTGCTTCCAACCGAAAACGCCTGGACGACTCTCGAGCCTCGGCTTGACTCGGTCTGCCTCGAGTCTAGCTGACCCAGTTTCTCTCTCTCGTGCAACCCACGTAGCCACCCCCGCGAGCCGGCGGGGGTTGTTTTCGCGTGGGCGGAGCGACACAGCTCGGCAGCCAGATGTATCGTGCAGAAGGGATGGGACGGTGGGCGTGCCGATCTCCAGCCAATCTCCAGCCGAACGTCACGCTGACGTCAGAGAACGTGGTATGACGTATCGTCCGTCGTTCACCCTTATCTGTGTCCCGAGCACCGAGATACGGGGCTCGCGCCGCGTGCGGTTTCCGCCGCGAGGGTGCACGCGCGCACGTCGTACCTTTTATATGTTTACGAATGTACTCTAACGCGAGACCCGACGAGATCTCGGGGAGCTACTTAGCCGCGAAATCTCTGGCACGCTTGCCTGAAATACGCGCCAGAGGGGTTGCTAGCTGCCGGGTGTGATAGAGTTTCTGGAGCGTGGCCTCACCTCCTTTGATCGTCGCTCGTTATTATCAGCGTGTGAAATTATCCTACTCTCATGTCAGTCAAGGCAAAAGTAGGATCACCTGATGCTGTCGTTAGTAGGTCAGAATAACTTTCCAAGACTCTCCTGAGATTTATGATAGTTAATGTACATGAGTCAAATAAGAAGTACCTAATAGACGAATATTGAATGATCTATTGAGTAAATTATAACTTGATATTATAGTGAATACTGTCTCTGTATGATTTGAATGAATAAAACATTACTGTACACCTAGATAAAAAACAAATTAACTACATTTCTCTTTAACATAATTTCTGGTTAGAAAATTTCGATGTCCTCCAGTGAAACTATCTGAGAATTTATATTCGCGACGCATTTCGCTGGAAGGAAATGAACAATCACGATTCCCGATACCAGCATCCAGAATTTCGAACAGAAGAACTACGACGGAGCGTGTAGGAGCGGGCAAAAAATCCGATTGCTGATTTCTTTCGCGGAGAATGTCGCGACGCATGCGTTCCGTCTCTAATTTCTCCACCGCGAGGGCTGAGGACTTTGTAACTGAAAAGCAGAACGAGAGAAACAGGGACGGAAGGCAGAAACAGAGACAGCCGTGGGGCGAAGGGGGTTAGAAGGACAAAATGGGCGGCAGCCAATCGGACACCGGGACAAAATGGCCGACGGTGAATTTAATCAATACTTCCTCCGTCCTTCGCGAGAGGGTGGAGGACAGGGAGGACGAAGCCCAGAATGTACCAGGGACGTAACAATTCCTCTGCGCGTAAACGCCTCGTTGAGGTCGATACTCCTTCCATCCCTGCAACCTATGCTCTCTCGACACCCGGTATGTGCATCGGAGAATGAGTTTTCTTGGTTGTTAACGATATTCTCTGCTTCGCAACTAGCGGTAACTTCCCTTAAAGAGAAACCGCGCTCGTAAAAACCGCGTGGAAATCAAGCCTGGTTCGCCACGAATCAGATCATTACTCGTTTCTCTATTTGTTTACTTGTTTATTTATACCGTCACGTTGTGTCAAGTTACTTTTGATTATCTTCTTATTAACTCGGAGAAAGTATTCAAAATAAATGAGTATCGAGCAAACGCTGGAAGCAATTCACTTCGAACTTAACATTTTATAAACTAAGAAGGAAATCGAATTGTAGTGTAGTAAAAAGAAATTTAACAAACTCTTTCACATCACTGTTATTGCACTCAGGAAGTTTAAATTGAACTTAGCCGGTAGTATCCAATAGAAAGAATTGTCCAACGCCCCAGGTTGAATTTTTGCTGCACCATCGGTTCAAAGTACGTAAATTACTTACGTTAAAGTTCTTTCTCTAACGTTTGCTCGAAGCTATCTTCCCTTCTGTTGAGCAACTTGTATTAAACGTATCTACTATCTATAAAGTGCATTTCCTGATAAGATTGAAGATTAGAACCATTGAGAATTTCATTGTTAATTTACGCTAAAGAAATGATGACGTATTAAAACACTTGACCTTTGTACTGAAAGTTTGCGATAAAATTGCGAGAAACATGTTTGAATTTTTCACTGAATTGCAATTAATATTGAGATATGTAGTATAATTTAAGAATGATTTTAAGCTGGGTGAGTCCTCAACTGAAAATATAATTCTGGCAATGATTATTTATTTACTTGAGAGTAGACTGGATTCTACCGATTCTCAGCATGATTGCACTATGATCGATATGTCCGCGATAGGTATGCGACAGAATGCATCCTCTGCATTCACGTGCAAATACGAAAGGGTTACGCGTGAATGCGAATATTCATGGAGCCAGACAACGAGCTCATTTATCTCGTGAAACGAATTTCGAGTAACCTAGATTGAAAACCTGGCGAATTTCGCCGGCACATTTGTCTCGCGTCGGCTACGTGTTTTCACCGACGAAAAACTAAATGCCAGACCGTGAATTGTACGAAATTCTAGTTTGATGCATTCGAAAAATATTGTCTAGTTACCCACGCACATTTTTAGTAATGAAAATCTGCAATGTTGGAAAAAGGGTTTGTTACTAACATGCATGATTCTTATTATTGTAGTAATAATAATTATGAATATATACGACAATGCTTTCTAATATGTATTTTCATTTACATATTATAATAAAATAATATTCTACTTAAAGAATGACTGTGAATTATCTAGTCCTCTCTCTCTCTATTGTAATAAATATGTCATTAATCAAGTAGGAAATATAGTCTACATGAGAATCATTTGAGATTAAACAATTATATTAAGAGATATTTTTTTTCTTAATAAATATAAGAACTGAAACAACCCTTTCATTTACTTTATTCTTTCCTAATTCCTCTAGCAAATTCTATCTTCCGTCTCTCATGGATTATTATCAATAGATACACTGTGTTAACATCCGATAAATCAATTTCTTGTACATACATACTTTTTATTTCTCTTCAACTATTATATTCATGCTTTCATATTATTTATTGAAAAATTAAAAATTTCAGTAAGATTTCTATTACCAAAAATAGAAGAATACGTATGTATACCATTATATTTTTATTAGACAAACGATCAGACTCGTTTGATCGATAGAGTAAAAAGGGGTAAGAAATTATTTTAATTTATGCAAATTCAAGTAATGAGATGTCTCTTATTGTCAGGTCAATGACCGTGAATCGAAACAGTGAAAAGATTGACCGTCGTGTTATCTTTACAAACACATTTATACGATTTACAGACACATTTATACGTATGTATGTATACACGTATTCAGACTGTACCAATTGATACAGCCAATGATAGTTAATGCGATACGTTCCGTCAGTAATCAAGCAGTGTATCAGTAGCGTACGTCGAGTAACGACAAATCCCTCGTCTTCTCCTGACTGGATTAAAAACTGATTTCACACGTTCTGATTTTGAAATAGAAGGTAAGTTTCGTAGTATAAATTACTCAGAAATGACTGCATTTTTGGTAGAAGCAAATTTCATTTATTCATAATAAGAAAATACCAAATATAATAGAGGTACCGGAATTGTATAATCGGAATGAACTCTTCACTTGGAATCGTTTTATTTGTTACATTTTGCCAGGCAGCTGTATTGTGCATAATTCATACACGCTGCAGACGTTTTAATTAAAGCGGTCGGTGAAAGCGGATTAGGCAATAAGACACGCGAAACTGAGAACTGTACGAAACCGATACTATTTTGTGAACCTTTCATAGAAAAGAGTGCGAGAGCATTTAAGGCATTTTGTCATAAATTTTCGATTTGGGGAAAACTTCGTGAAACTCGACGGGGAGAAACGAAATCGGCTAATGATTTAGGAAAGTACAGCCTCTCAGTGACAATTAGTGGAATTTATCGTAAAGTTCGGGACCAGAGGGTTACGACTCGGCAGAAACCAATAATGGATACCAAGATTCTAGTATTACTCTCTCCGCGTGCCAACAAAATCTGACGAATACCATGTGGCCAGAAATACGTATAAAATTCCTGGAGAAAATGTAGTACAACATATTTTCGTTAGAAATTGAATAATACAATCTTCTTGGACGACTTTCTTATTTTAATGTCTAATTCACTCAATATTGTGTCATTCCCTCCCACGTGCATTTTATGTAATCTCTTCAATGTTCCAAGACATCAAGATATTTATTCTCATATTTCCCACTGACTTTCTTTTCTTCCCTGCTACCCGACGTTCACCAAGGGCCACCCTGTACATAAAACCAAGAGAGAGACAGCAGGAAATTCCCGATTGCCATAACCAGTCCCTCCGATGTTTCCTCCGGGCTAGTATCGGAACGCGCACGAGTTCCTCGTTTGCTTTCGTATTGATTAGCCATCACTTTCAGATGACGCCTCTACCTTGGTGGGTGTTACTGGTATCGCTGTTGGCCGTCGCGGTGGCCGCGCATCCACTGGAGCACGCATGCGTCCGTTTGTGTCGTGCACGGGACACCAGCCCCGAGTTCGCCGGAGTCTGCGAACACCAGCAGAGGCCTGTCCTTCAGTCCGGCGGAGGCCGGTTTCCCATTCAACGCCTGTTCAGGCTCTGCCTGACCCCGTGCCACGGTTCTGATTTCGTGGAATCATTCGACACCACCGAGGCCTGTCTTGCCTTCAGAGACTCTCTGACCCGACGTCTAGGCTGTTCCTGTGACAGCCTGAACTATGACGGGAATCTCGGAGAAGATCGTTGGGAGGTCGAAAACGATCAGATGAAGGAAGCCGGTTTATGGAAAATGTTGAATATATGGGAACGTGCCGATGAGAAACAAGCCGTGGCTTACGCTGGCTCGCAACGTCAGCGACAGTTGAACATCGAAAGTCTTTACGAAAGAATTGCGAAGACTATGGCAGACTCTGAAGACGCTGTCATCGGTCATTTGAAAACAGGTTCGCCAATGGTTGAGCCCGGGACCATGGACGGGACTTCTATAGACTGGGAAGTATGGTGTAGAATCCAGTGCGACAACGGTCAAGGAGGAAGCGCCTGTCATTGTGACATTATTCCATAAAAGGCGTGGAACTGTTTCGGGTGAACGCGGGATGAAGACGACGGAGATCCGCGGACGGGCACGAATTTACATATCTCGTAGGTTAGCGGTACAATGGTCGATGGTACCGATAGACGTAAGGTCAGTACTCTTATTGATAACAGACAACGCCGTAAAAAGAATAATTACTGATTCCTTCGTATTGTTTTTAACATTTTAATCCTCGATAATGCACCGAGCTTAATTTTAATCATGCAAAGATTTGTTTATAATTTCACGATATCGCGATGCAGAGATAAGAAATTAATTCTGTCAGCTTCTTCCAATCTGGAATGGTTTTCCATCTGTGAATCTTTGATTGACGAAGTGGTTTTTTTTTCGGAGTGATTGCGAGATAAATGGCGCACCGATTATTAGGCAAGTTAATTGCTTTCTTAGGCTTAAGACTCTTAGACGCTAGGTCCAGTTCACGCGCTTAACGGCGAGGCTTAACATTCAGGGGAAAATGTTATCTTTTATCAGACAGCTACTAGACTTCTTCAAGGTATTGAGAGAGTCATTGTTGACCAGCCATCAACCATTTCACTAGATAAGAATAATTACACAATGTAGTTACAGTTCGTGGAACTGGTAGCAGTACATACAATATTGCACAATTAAAGTGACAGGGACATCATCAGTATCCGAAGCGTGTGAACGGGACATCGACGTGCAATGTGTGTATTATGCAATAAACGATATTTATACATGACCGCGATGCAACGAAATCCGTGCATCGGCGCGTCGACACGCCTCGTATGGCTTTCACTATTGTAAAAATAATATCATCTTTTACATGTTGCTCTTATGACGCGAGTATTTGATAAGCGATTATAATTAGCAGTTAAGGTTTAAGTAGTTAAGCGAAACGAAATCCATGTCTTCCATTTGGTAGTTTCTTTGCTACTACGCACGTGAGCCTCGCGGAAAGTCAAGGAATCCGACGGGCGAGCAGAATAATGCGAGCATGCAAATATCGATAGTCGTTGTTTAAGTGATTATTCTTTTAATGCGACCATCGTGACGAAGGGAGGAATTTAATATAGGAGGAGCATCATCGAATTCTTACGCGCGATCGGACTGCGTGCTATTTTTTATTTACATTATAGTGTACCGTTAAAAAAAGAGAACGTTGTGACGCGACAATAAGACGTAGATTATAGTATGCCTGTGCGATGCAAACGTTGTCTTTCGCGCGATTCACGCGTCCGAAGATACAATTAGAGTTTTTTATACTGACCTTATTATAGGGATTGTAATAGTTATGAATGACGAAAGCAGAGCTGGATGTAGAAAAAATAAGAAACGCGCGGAAGACTCGATTTCAGCAACTTATTATCTGGGCTACGAATAATCATAAAATTATAAATATTGCGTAATTATGTACTACGTATAATTATATTGTAAATATTTATATACTATTTAAACGAGAGTGTGGGCTACCAGTTTATAAATCTACGATGTATGTATAATCTACAGTTTGGTCATTGTTAACTTTAAATATTATTGCTCTACGGTATGTAAAAGATGTGTGTATATGTCGTTGTGCTGAAAAGATCGTCGTATTATTATGTGCGTGTGAAGAATGTTATGTATCTAAACAGATTCATGGATAGACCTACAAATCCTCAGCTATTTCTATGTATTTAATTATATTATTTATGCTCATAATTGTACATTGTGTATATATGATGTAAACGAACAATATTGTCTTGTCATATGATAAATAAAAAAATTGTAACCTATAACACATTTATTTCTTGTCAAAATCAATCAATGTAATTCATATTTCTTAACGTAATTTGTATCATACAAAGATTGCATTATAAAATATCATATTTTGATATAGTTTCTGATATTTGAAAAGTCATTAACACATATTTTTCTAAAGCTACTAAAAAACGTAATTGAAAAATAATGACATTCAGGTTGCACTTCTGTAAGTTCAAATTCAAGTTAGAAAACTTTTGCAAATATATTAATTTCGAGTAAAAAGGAAGATTGCAAGTATTCTTGTGTGTTTTACCATTTTAGTATCGCTGTGATCTTGAAAGCGTACATTCTTTAATTTGGTTGAAATATTGAAGAAAATGCTAGGTTTTACGTAAAATCAATATTTGCAAGAAGGATATGTTTTCTCCGTTTGTGAGAAGTCTTCCAGATTTTTAAATTCATTTTTTAACATCTGCAGAATATTCAGAAACTCGATGGTAAGTTATTGGCTTACCTAGTACCATTATTGATTTCTGTAGAACACTACTATAGTGGGTTTATCTACAGACCATGATTTATCATGTACAATCTACTATTACGTCAGTAGTACATGTAGAGAATTGTGGATAATGGTAAAAATCATTTTGATAGTCGAAGTACCATGACTCGGTTAAACAATTTTACAACGAACTTCCCAGAGTATCGAACTTCTACTCTTTGTAGGAGTACAACAATTAAAATTTCATATGGCTTGTTAAATAATTTTTTATTTCACTAATTCAGTCTAAGTGTTCATTTAATTTATACAATTCAGTTTTTTTTAAATAAAAAATAATATTATTTATGAATATTAAAATTATACAAATTAAGATTTTGCATTATACGCAGAATTATATATTATTACTATTATTTTACTATGACTTATCAGATTTTATTTAAACCTTCTTTAAATATGAGAGTTTATCTATTTCTCCTTTCTTCTTCGCAAATAGATCGTTATTTCCCTTGGGGTAGAAGGCAATCATTTGTGTCCGTAACTAGGTTTGGTTCCTGATAGCTTGTAACATTGTTCAATAATACTATTATTTCACATATCCCGATGTACAATCCAGTGTCCTATAAAAGCCCAGCTTTCTTGAGGAAACGGCANCGGAAGACTCGATTTCAGCAACTTATTATCTGGGCTACGAATAATCATAAAATTATAAATATTGCGTAATTATGTACTACGTATAATTATATTGTAAATATTTATATACTATTTAAACGAGAGTGTGGGCTACCAGTTTATAAATCTACGATGTATGTATAATCTACAGTTTGGTCATTGTTAACTTTAAATATTATTGCTCTACGGTATGTAAAAGATGTGTGTATATGTCGTTGTGCTGAAAAGATCGTCGTATTATTATGTGCGTGTGAAGAATGTTATGTATCTAAACAGATTCATGGATAGACCTACAAATCCTCAGCTATTTCTATGTATTTAATTATATTATTTATGCTCATAATTGTACATTGTGTATATATGATGTAAACGAACAATATATTGTCTTGTCATATGATAAATAAAAAAATTGTAACCTATAACACATTTATTTCTTGTCAAAATCAATTAATGTAATTCATATTTCTTAACGTAATTTGTTTCATACAAAGATTGCATTATAAAATATCATATTTTGATATAGTTTCTGATATTTTAAAAGTTATTAACACATATTTTTCTAAAGCTACTAAAAAACGTAATTGAAAAATAATGACATTCAGGTTGCACTTCTGTAAGTTCAAATTCAAGTTAGAAAACTTTTGCAAATATATTAATTTCGAGTAAAAATGAAGATTGCAAGTATTCTTGTGTGTTTTACCATTTTAGTATCGCTGTGATCTTGAAAACGTACATTCTTTAATTTGGTTGAAATATTGAAGAAAATGCTAGGTTTTACGTAAAATCAATATTTGCAAGAAGGATATGTTTTCTTCGTTTGTGAGAAGTCATCCAGATTTTTAAATTCATTTTTTAACATCTGCAGATTATTCAGAAACTCGATGGTAAGTTATTGGCTTACCTAGTACCATTATTGATTTCTGTAGAACACTACTATAGTGGGTTTATCTACAAACCATGATTTATCATGTACAATCTACTATTACGTCAGTAGTACATGTAGAGAATTGTGGATAATGGTAAAAATCATTTTGATAGTCGACGAACCATGAATCGGTTAAGAAATTTTACAATGAACTTCCCAGAGTATCGAACTTCTACTCTTTGTAGGAGTACAACAATTAAAATTTCATATGGCTTGTTAAATTTTTTTATTTCACTAATTCAGTCTAAGTGTTCATTTAATTTATACAATTCAGATTTTCTTAAATAAAAAATAATATTATTTATGAATATTAAAATTATACAAATTAAGATTTTGCATTATACGCAGAATTATATATTATTACTATTATTTTACTATGACTTATCAGATTTTGTTTAAACCTTCTTTAAATATGAGAGTTTATCTATTTCTCCTTTCTTCTTCGCAAATAGATCGTTATTTCCCTTGGGGTAGAAGGCAATCATTTGTGTCCGTAACTAGGTTTGGTTCCTGATAGCTTGTAACATTGTTCAATAATACTATTATTTCACATATCCCGATGTACAATCCAGTGTCCTATAAAAGCCCAGCTTTCTTGAGGAAACGGCAGATCACAGCAGTCCTTCCTTGGGATAACACATCCGAGAACTACAGGTAAGAGCAGAGTTGCAATTAGAAATTCTTTAAAATTTGTTCTTGAAATACTTATTTTGTATTATACTTGTAATTCGTATCGAAAAAGCTGGAAATCGGTTCCTGTTTTTCTTTGAAATTATTTTACAATTTTTTAGTTAGTTACTTTCCGGTTTGCTTGGAATACCTCATATATTTTGATATTCTCTTGTACGGTTTCTCCTATACTCGTGATACGAAGAATTTTGACATTTCGCCGGATCAATACACCCTTAGACAAACTTCTTGATGAGTTCACTTGCAAATAATGTTCAGCGCCTGCACTTGATAGGCACATTTGTCTTCAACGCTTTTCTCTACTATAAAAGCTCGAGCTTTCGCTTATTTACAACATTCGTTGACCAACTACCGTCCAAGTTTCATCGTTCCTTGCATTTGTAAGTAAACTGTAGAGAATTCGTTTCCAACCCTCTGAAATTCGGAGCAGTCTGTCCAGATTCTCTGCGACCTTTTCGTCTCTACTAGTACAAGTGTTTAACTATTATTTTACTTTTAAGCAACCCACAAACCAAAAACCATCAAAATGGTGTCTGTACGTGTCGCCTTTGCCATCCTCGCTGCCCTCTTCGTCCTCGCCATCAGCGTCGACGCAGCCTACAGGAAGCCTCCCTTCAACGGAAGCATTTTCGGCAAACGCGCTGGCTCTATCACTGGTAAGCACAATGCTCAAAACATTTGACAATAATTCCACAGAAAATACAACTATTTTTTTCTTAAAATTCCAAATGAAATATCATCTAATATAATTTTTCCACCTAGTACAGTAATTTTTATATCAGTAATAAGAATTTGTGATCATTCACTATTATATGAGTTTGAATTAGTTAAAAATGTTTATAAATAATCTTGTCTGCTGTAGATTGCGAACTCACCAGCCGGGCCATGTCATCGATGTGCGAAACCGTCAGCGAAACCTGCAGCGCCTGGCTGTCGCGACAGGACTCCAACTAAACATATTACACTGGCCCGGATTCAACTGCATGCATCAACCGCTAATAACCGCCGCTTTACCACTTATTAATGTTAAATAGCTAATTGAGCGTCTATGCTGCCTCCGATTTATAAATTCTTCGCGCTTTGCAGTTCGTCGCATCGTCCAAAATCACTCGTCCGATATAACTATATGACTTCGATCTCAAATTAACAAATACGATTCTGTAAATGTTCTTGACGTAATAAATATGTTTCTTAAGTATAATTACTTCAACCTTTTACTCATTTTCATCGTCGAAATTTCCTTTCCTTTATTCGGGAATAATTTTAATATACTATCTCGTGTACAATAATTATTATACTAATTATGTATCAATTTTAATATACTATCTCGTGTATAATAACTATTATACTAATTATGTACAATAATTATTATACAGGAGATAGTATTAAAATTATTCCCGAATAATTTGCCACAAATTATACATAGTATGTATAGAACCATATGACATGTTTTTTATTATTTTATATTTATTATTTTATTATTTTATTTTATATTTTATTATTTATTACATAATACAGATATACATAAATAGAACAAAAGCTTTATTTTAATTTACGATGTACAAACATAATCGTTATGCGAGGACAGCTTTAAAGGAGCGTTCCATATATTTTTAGGCGAGAATATTAGATTTAAAGTAATGTACGTGGCGAGCAGAAGTTGAACGAAACTCTTCGGAACATCTGAAATGCAGATCGTACAAATCGATATGGAGAGCACGTTCCATTCACCTGCTGCCGTTTGTTACACATAGAAAAGAAATGAACGGTAAAATAATTGACATTGATCAATGACTTCATTCTTCGTTGAAGATATTATCAAATGAATTTCAACAGACCTTAATCAGAAATATGTTAATAAGGACTAGAGGTATATTTCGTTATACGTGGTAAAGAATATTATCATGTTAAAACTGAATACTAATCTAACAAATGTTCTTCAGGAAATGTATGATTTTATAATACAAACAAAATATATTTAAAAATAAGAATAAATGATTCTTTCGAGAATCTTGAGCTTCTTTTTAAAAATATATTCATTATCTAATCTATCTAAAACATCGTAATAAAAGCTCCAACTTTTTCTGAAAGCTTGGATTTTCATTTATTTCCTTTACGAACAATCGTCCTATTTCCCCATAGTCAATAATTTTTCAGCGACGGTAGTTCAACCTAAAATTTATTGGACAACAGTATAGGGGATCAACAAGCTCACATTGGGCTCGCCGTGATCGAAATGCCTAATTAATTCTTAATCCTCACATAAATAGAGCGATGCCAATCTCAATATTCAGAGTGTCGCGATAGCAGCAAGGTAAGTCAGTTTTCATAGTAGAAAGATACCCTAAAGGATACGAACTTCAATTTTCTGTCCTTTCCTTTTCTGTGGCTTCCTCAATTACACGGTGACCTACACGCGTGTCCACGCATACCATTTCGCGGGAAGAAAGGGATCAATCATATATTTTACATCTACTTTATATAAAAATAAGAGCACGACTCACTTTTTTTCAAAATCAAAGCCATACATGAAAAAATTTTATCCTTTTTTTTTGTAGTATCATCATTTTATTAAAAATTACGGTAATATATAAAAATACAGGTTTAATCAAACAAATAAACTCAACCTGCTTTTCCTCATTATGAAAAAATTTTGAATTTGTCCTACATTCCTTTTTTTAAATTTTGGTCGTCGTACTTATTATCTGAAAATTCGACGTTAGATGTGATGACGCGCGGAGGATAATGGAAGATAGACACGGAAGCGGATTTTTGATCGGACATATTCCATCACAAACATTAGAGATATTTAAATGTGATGCAGGGCTTTACCTCGCAAACACTACTATTTCTTCCCACGGGCTCTCGAGCGCGTTCTGTCCTCTTGCCCCGATAATGGTGAAGTCGTAGGAAAAATCGTTCAGTTTTCTTCGTAGAGTCGTGGAACGCGTGTCGCGTGCACGAGCTCTTCCCAGATCTCTCCGAGAATTCCGTAACGCAATGGTACAGCGAGTGAACGCGATCGCGAGACAAAAATCTTCGTTATAATCACGGGGTTTAGTGATTGAATGCGTGCCCTGGTGAAGTCCCTAAGAGTTGATCCATTCATTTGCAGATCCACTGTGACACAATGGCGATTTTCCAATCTTCAGGACTCATTTTTGCTAGTGGTGAGTTTTTTTTATACTGCAGGATCTGACTAGATTCATCTGCAGTTAATTATTATCTGTGCTCCTCGCTTGTGTCTCAATCACTAAACTGTCAAGTCAACAAAATTATTAATGAATTACTTTATTGCATCGTCCATGTTTCGATGATTAAATTGAATAATCAAGTTCTTATGTATGCACTCTCATCAATAATGTTCTAATTGCTGTATTTTGCTTATCATGAAATGCCAGCTCTTTTGGTCGGTANCGATTCATTTGCAGATCCACTGTGAGACAATGGCGATTTTCCAATCTTCAGGACTCATTTTTGCTAGTGGTGAGTTTTTTCATACTGCAGGATCTGACTAGATTCATCTGCAGTTAATTATTATCTGTGCTCCTCGCGCATGTCTTAATCGCTAAATACAAAACTGTCAAGTCAACAAAATTATTAACGAATTATTTTATTGCATCGTCCCATGTTTCGATGATTAAATTGAATAATCAAGTTCTTATGTATGTACTCTTATTAATAATGTTTTAATTGCTGTATTTTGCTTATCATGAAATGCCAGCTCTTTTGGTCGGTACTCTGGCGTTACTGATTTCCGACAACGGTTCGAGCGCTGACGAGGTACCGGCGTTCTTTTTGAAAATTGCAAAGAATATGCCGAGGCTTGGACGTAGTGACAGCTACGACGATTACTTTAAGTCACGAAAAAATCTTCTGAAAGCTGGAGATCGTAGCAGCAATACAAAGGTATCAATAATTAAAAACGTAATTGTTATAAATTTCGTATCATGAACGAGTACAAATTTTCTGTTGTCTTCAAGCTCGAGCCTTGGNCTCGAAAAAATCTTCTGAAAGCTGGAGATCGTAGCAGCAATACAAAGGTATCAATAATTAAAAACGTAATTGTTATAAATTTCATATCATGAACGAGTACAAATTTTCTGTTGTCTTCAAGCTCGAGCCTTGGCCAACCTACAGTAATGACGAACCCTTTTCAAGGCCTATCAAAAGACGCGTAGACTACGACGCAATTAATGGTAAAATTCTTCTTTATTATCTTCGTACAGTATAGAATCTTCTATTTGATTATAAAAATAAAACAAACCATTTGCTATTCATTTGTAACTTAATTGTTTGAGTTAAATTAGAAATAATTAAATTAGAATAAATAATTTGAAATAGTTAAATCAATCAGAATAAATTATTATTAAATTGCTTAAGCCACGGTATGCGAGTGTTCTAATTTGAATGCAATAATATTTTGGATGTTATGCTGCAATGTTAAAAGACGAGTGGACTTGGCAACATTTTCCTCTTGCAATAGAAGGGCCCCGAGAACTCTGGCGAACCTTGGCTGGATACTCCAAAGACACGTCAGACGAGTAAGTTCGCGAAATGAAATAAAACATAAAGATTGTACTAATTTGATTTTTTCTCTTTCCAATAGCATCGACAATGGCATATGGAAACGGAAGAAGAGGACAGGAAGTGAACCTGCGATTCTGGAGAATTAGCATAGAGGACGCAGTGCTCCTCAAAATTATGGATGAATATATTTAATGTTGTACTGTTCGTGGTGTATGGTGTTGGGAAAAATATAAAGTAAATATGTAAATAGAAGGTGTATCAACGCGTGTGCATTGTTTGAGACGTTATTCTTTCCTTTATATTAAATTACAATCTATTTACACTTTACTTTCATAAATCAAACTAAAAGAAATTAATTATGCTTAAAATCCGTAGAAAAGAAATTATTTATTGAAATATATCAAGATTGTTGTTACATACCACAACAGTTCCCTTAAAAATGAATAGAAGTCTATGTAGATGTTTACAAAGTATTCATTTAATATAAAAATTGTTTCTCCTTCATTTTCCTTTTGTTAAGATTCTCCTTACGTTATGATACGTCTGTGGACCGTTATTAGGTCAAAGTACAATTATCGACACTGGCCATGAACGATGAATAAAGGACAGCATGTAATTCGAAAATTCTTCTCTCAAAATTTACTGCCAGGTGTTTTTTACACGTGCCATTGCTGGCAGCCCTTCAGAAAAAAAAAATTTAACTGACACCATTACATTGGCTACATCTACGTCGTGAATCGAACTGCGCACTGTAATATCGATTCTATTGTAGTACATAAAATATACATACATACATTTCCTCTCTAACGTAATACCTACGTTCCTCTTTAACGAAACTTTAAATTTTATATATTATTAGTTTCTTTTCATCGTTACNTAAGATTCTCCTTACGTTATGATACGTCTGTGGACCGTTATTAGGTCAAAGTACAATTATCGACACTGGCCATGAACGATGAATAAAGGACAGCATGTAATTCGAAAATTCTTCTCTCAAAATTTACTGCCAGGTGTTTTTTACACGTGCCATTGCTGGCAGCCCTTCAGAAAAAAAAAATTTAACTGACACCATTACATTGGCTACATCTACGTCGTGAATCGAACTGCGCACTGTAATATCGATTCTATTGTAGTACATAAAATATACATACATACATTTCCTCTCTAACGTAATACCTACGTTCCTCTTTAACGAAACTTTAAATTTTATATATTATTAGTTTCTTTTCATCGTTACATTCATTTTTTAAACTGTGGTTGTATATAATTAATGATATTCCAAAATTTGTACGGATGCACGGACCGACAACTTCCTATGGAGCACTATCATCATCATACATTATCATCATCAGATCGGCTGATAAAGAATCAACTGCACGTTTTCTAGTACGTTTGTTGCGCAGCCCGTTGCCACG
This sequence comes from Ceratina japonica, assembly GCA_019453355.1. Taxonomy (NCBI): domain Eukaryota; kingdom Metazoa; phylum Arthropoda; class Insecta; order Hymenoptera; family Apidae; genus Ceratina; species Ceratina japonica. Next base: position 1,702 of record SMSR01016096.1, on the reverse strand, counting down.
AGCATAACGCATATGCCGGCAGTGAAAAAGGAACAGGCTAACCGATGTCAGCCCTCGCCTCGGAAGGATTGTACCACGCACGAAATTGCAGTTTCAGACATCCCTTGTCAGTCGTCGTATGAAAGATAATTTTCCTAGACGTTACTCGAAACGTGCACGAATACATATTTATATACCGTGGGTACATGACAACCGCCTCTCGCGCAATCATCGATCTCGCCTGACATGCGTAAAAAATGACACGGAACGAACACAGCATTTGCAAGCATTCGTATAATACACATCCTGTTAAAAGCAAAAAAACAAAACTACCCCTTGTACCGGAAAATGAAGTATGAATATTCATAGGATTTAAATATTGTCTCCGTTCCTACTTAATTATCCTGTTACATAAACACCGAATAAAATAATACGAAAAGAGATTTTATAATAGGAAGTATAAGAATTTCATTTACAAATATTCAATACAAAGATCCGTATTTAAAGTTAATTTAATTTGAAGTGAAAATTTATTATTATATTAACAGTTGAGTTGGATATTGCTATTCGCATGACTACGAGTTGAGTTAGCCCTCAGGTTGTCACGATCGTGGACGCTGTTCCTTGTTAGCATCGGCTCGCAGAGAGTTAGTACTTGAGAAGCAGTTATGATAATGAAAGGGTTGAGTCCCGATTAGACACATGATCGTTTGTAACACGTGTCAAAATGCGGGTGGATCGAAACTCGAGGGTCGAAAAATATTTATTGATAACGTAACTTTTCCTCTGTACTAAAATTAAAACTCCTTAAAGAATTCATACCGATCAAATTGCAAGGATGCATTTCGAAAATACTGAACACAAATATATTTATATATAAAATTAATGTATAAAAAGATTCACCTTAATTAAATTATAAAGCTAATAATTACCATGTATTATATGCAGCTGAAATACTACGGTCATATTTCCTGATTTGTACTATACTTCTTTTATGATTTCTACACTTTCTTTCTCTCGGAATTATCTAATGCCGCTATTAGAGTCACTTTTTCAAAACAGTAGATTCTCTAACTCACTTCCAAAACTGTCTCGCATATTCCCGTGGTTACTTAGAGCATATGCTCTAACTAAGCGCGGTTATGACAACGTCGATAACATAGGCAATGACATTCAGATTGTAAATACTTTTTTTTCGACTCGCCAAAAATCCTTCTTTGATTTTTATAAAAAACGAACGTATTTCCAAAATTTCAGCCAATTCGAAGCATGGAACTTCAGCCCGAAATTATATAATGGAATTCAATTATGCCTGTATTATTTAGAGACAGAATAATAAACGAGTAAAATGTAAATTCGTAAAAATAATTTCAACTATTATTTACTAAATGCAAAAGAGATAAGTATCTCTCCTCGGTGCTAAATGTTAATATCATATCCAGTTTCGCACATGACTTGAAAGATGTCAGTAGGGATCTGAAACGGGACAGAGACTTTTCAAACTCACCAAGAGCTGCCGCCACCAACAGCTTTAAAGAGTGATATTGGCAAGGCCAGAACACCCTCCTTTACGATAAATAAATTACTGAAACTGAGGCAATAAATGACTGAAACTGAAGCAATAAATTATTGAAATTGAAATAATATTAGTATTTAAAGTAACGATCGATGTTTACACGGTGGTAATGGTAATACATGTAATTTGTATTCACTGTCAATTACA
>SMSR01016095.1:40620-67714 GCA_019453355.1 Ceratina japonica | reverse complement strand
ATATCGTTGCATACGTATATAAGTATGCGAACGAATGTTTAAATAACCGCGAGCGTATGAGATTGATGAACGAAGCGTTGTAAGGATACTCGAATCGTGAATTGAAATTCGCGCATTGATTTTATCCCTCGACTGCTATTATAGTAGCAGGCGAGCGTCGAGTTATGCACACGGAGCTGTAACTATAGCTACTCTGTTGGCTACTGTCATTATAGTCATCAGTCATCGCTTTCTTATATGTGTAATGCAAATTAAACAGTAGCTAAAAAGTTTGCGACGATACGTAATGCGTCATCTACAGTTAAGAGTACTCTGCATGTTCGGCGATGAAATAGCATGCTACGTATTGTTAACAGATAATTAAATATGTTAGTTCTAATTTCTGTTGGTGAGAATTGAATTCTCGATTCGTCGTTTCGTCGTATTCATGATATAGGACATGGTCAGTCTTGTCAGAAACTTGAACACTTCGGGTAGTGTGAGTATATTATATACGAAAGTATGTCGTCCAGTAAACTGATGGGCTTGGTCTTGTTCTGTCCTTGTCAGTCTCGCGTCTCGTACATTATAAACATAACCTTTCATTTCCTGGCTATGCAGTTAGTTTTTCGGAGTACATTTCCATCTCGCGTCATCAATGTCATAGATTTTTTCCACTGATAATTCGAAGCAACAGTTTCCGACTTTGATTTTATCAGGGGGCTGTATTCTTTGACTCGTCTCTCAACATGGACGACGAGGAATACCTTCAGCCTGTATTGTCGTCTTCTCAGGAAGAGGAACATTTTCGAAAATTGGAGACAGTTCCAATTGCGTCTGTACCTCTCGTGCTGGGCGTAAGTGCCAATCTCTCGAACGCGTTCTCTGCGCGCACGGATTAGTTATCTGCATTCTGTTGCACAAGACTTTGTACTTGATTCTAGGTTTGTTTAGAGATCACGGGAATTATATTCGTGTCGATCTGGCCCGAGGAGAAAAACAAATGCGACACGTATTTTATATATCTGTACCTACATTGTGCTTACTGGGCGATAATCATGCTAGTAGATCATTTGTTAAAAGCGAGGCATCATAAGCTTCGAGTATACGGGTATCTCGAGTTCTATCAGTCGACCTATCAACAAATAAGAGCACCGCTGTTCATAGCTTCTCTATGGACAACGTGCTATTTATTGTTGGCCGTGATCCTGCATCACACGCACAAAGTTAATTACGAACAATACTGTCGCGGGTCCGAGTGGTTTACTCCTCTGAATTATATACTTCTCTTGACCACGTTGGAGCTCTTGATCATCGTACCAGTCTATGTAAATTACATCAGTGAGTATACACAGAGAGAAAGAGAGGGGGAGGAGTGGTGATTCTCGGCCGAAGGAATTTCCAGGTGGTACCAAACAGTTTTTTCTCTTGCAGAGAGAGTTATGAGATTCAATCGATATCGTCCACCGCCCGACGTCACTCGCGAAGAGTGGCTGTCTTCTTTTACTCAGGAATCGTACGCGGGTAGTAACGACGCGGTAGGCTATCATCAGAGGGGATCCAACGTGGAGGAGTTGCTCGAGAAACAAGCAGACTTGATAAGATATTTGAGAGATCACAACGTCAAGTTGAGTCACAGGATGATGTTGCTGGCGATCCAGCGCAGAGCACCCGACGCGTAAGAACGTTGAATAAAAGATTCGGCTTTGCTTTACGTAAATTTATATTTTCTTTTACTCGTACGACGATCGTTTAGACTAGGCAGTTTAGTTTTCTCGTTTCGTGCGAACACGTCCGTGTTCGACGTTCGTCTTAGCTTTACTCATACCGACTTCGAATCGACGTACAGAGATGTTAGATATTTATTACGCGAGGAATCGGACTCGCTCTCATTGGGCGTCAACGCCGCGAAGGCGAGTATTGTGTCGTAAAAAGAATCAAAAGTCATTTCTGTGATTAAGAGTGTGTGTATATATATACGATTCAATAAAGTATATATTTTTTTTCAATACACGCGGTATACTTACGATGCCGAGTACGATGCTCGCGCCGACTGATCTCCGCGACGTATGAAATTGTTACAAACAAACGTAGCAGCGATTCTGAAAACGTAACACGTTTATTCTTTAACAATACGCTACAAACGTTGTCGTTACAAACTAACGTGTGTCTATAACGGTAAAAATAGTTGTCTGTTCTACGTTTTTCCCCAGATCGATTCGGAACCTTGCGCGTCTCTCTCGCGTCGATCTGAAAAAATATCCATTTTTTCGTACGAAAACGAATCTGTCGGTCATCGTGACGAAAACGATCGGAAAGTTCTAACAAGGAGATGGGGGTTCGTTCGTTCGATCTGTTACGACTCTGTAGGATCGACGGTGGCAAGGTCGACGTACGCGTATATCCCTATGCGCGTATGTATGTATATCTCTTTATACGTATGTGCGTACTTTTATAAATGCCTAATAATACCTATTTTACACGGATACAAACCTGACGCGATATGCGCGCGTAGAGACGAGAAAGATCGTTTGGTTCGTCGACTCGCGATCGCGATCGCCGACCATCGTTCCTATTTTATAGTAAAAAAAAAAGTCACGTGAAACACAAAGTGTTCGATCGACGACTCTCGTTACTACGCTTCGACGCTACGCTTTAAGGCTTCTTCGTGGACGAACACACCTCAGAGACGATAGACAGAAATCTATTTACAGAAAACGTTTAACGCGTATTACGGCAGGCTTACAGTCCTACGCTATACGTACGCTTACGGTATACAAAACTATTCGCTTAGACGTACGGAACACTCAAAATATACAACGCTGTAAAACGTAGAAGCTTCTACGCTCCGTCGACGTGCAGCCACGCTCGCGCGCGCGGAAATGTCGTTGAAACGGTAGCGGGCGTCGAAAATAGTCGTGGTAAAACTAAAGCTTCTCACTAATCTGGTTAGCACTACGCCCTCGTCCTCTCGTCCCTTTAAAAGTTTGTACTACGTTTAGGCCGGCCAGTTCTGCCGTGTGTATGTACATCGTTAACAATTACAACGTTTACAACAAATTTACGCCGAGCGTTGTCGATCGTTATTGTCAAGAGTAAAGAAGAAGTGTTTCAGACTTCGTGATCGAATCGAGATTACTTCCTCGAGCTAATTAATAGTTCCGGTCTCGGTCGACTCCGAACGACGAGACCCGCGTTTAGTCGTTCGCGTTCGCGTTCGCCTCGCGTTTACACGGTAATTATTCGGACGTCGCTTTGGGAGAAGCGGGCTTCTCTCTCTCTCTCTCGTTTTTAAGGACTAACCATCGCGCCGCAATTTCGATCCTCTAGGAGTTAAGAGCAGTTACCGCGCGCGACCAGCAGAACTCTCTCCCCTAATCTATTTGTTTACGCGCTTCTCTCGTTCGCTGGTGCAATTCGTCTGACTCGACGCGGTACACGGTTTTTGAAATTAATCGGTCGGCGGCGACTACAGTAGAATACGTTTAAAAAATAGTTTCCTAGCGCGCGCTCGTACTAGCGGTGTTCGTGTGCGCGCGCGCGATTCATGCAAAATCCCGATTCGGCGTCGCGCTCGAAATCGGCGCGCGTCGGGCGCGGTGGTCCCAATCCAAACTGTGACGACTGTCTTCTTCTAGTTTTTCGTCGATCACGTCGATCGGAGTCACGCGTGCGTAGCTCCCGCCACGTTCCCGGTTCCCGAGTGTTGCTGCTCCTCCTCGGCCTCCATCAGCTTCAACTTCCTCACCACCTGAGCGTGTTCCTCGAGCAGCCTCGCGAACTCTCCCCTCCTGGTCTCGGCCTCCACTTGCATCTGTTTGATCTTTTCCCGGGGACCGCCCGGACTGTCCAGCGGCGTCTGCGACGAGCTGCTCTCGTTCGACAGACCGTCAAGATTCAAGCTCTCGCACGATATCGAATGCGAGTCCACGTCGTCCACGATCAAACTGGAAACAGGAGAAAAGAGGAAGAACGTCTGTCTCGATTCGAAATTGTTTTTCGGAACGCAGAGAGGAGAGGAGTCAGAAATTCGATGCGAGGAGGACGTGATTTTCGTAGCCGTTCCGAACTATCGACGTGTTCCGCCCTGCTGCAGCATTGTAGCGGCAACAATTGCCGCTTGCGTCAATGTTACGTCATTGGTACTGTGAAGCACGTAGTCCACGGCTATGGATAACGGATTGATTTTACGTAGAATACCGGGTGTCAGACTGGCTCTCCTCTCCGGTGAAATTTCAAGTGGACACGGACGAAAGTCCGATCGAAAGCCATACGAAAAAAATAAAAAGAGGCACGAGCGAGGAACGTGCGATGCGAACCACGATGCGTTATATCGGCCAGGGGCGGTCCTCCCGTGGGAAATTTGAAAACGGCCGAGGAAAGACGACGTCGGGAATCCCGGAAGATTCGTTCGTCGGTGACTCGTCGCGAGACTCTCCGAGGTACCGACGAATTCGATCGGACGGCGCATCGAGACGATCATATAATTCGACATCGACCGCGCTGCCCACGCTGACGTTTCCGGTAAAACCGCGGAAAAGGTCGCGCGCGCGGGGGAAATTTACTCCCACGAAAATTCTGGAAATAACGAGCGAGTTCGAGTGCGCGGACACGTGCACGATTCGGTCGAGATAACCGAATCTATTCCCGGACCGCGATCGGGGGTTCGCCCGACGTCGGTTCCACGTTTTTCCTTTTCGTCCTCGTCGCATCGCGTTTTTCTCTCTCTCGTCTCGCTCCCGCGTTCCACTCCTCCTCTTTACTCTTTGCTCACCTGAATGCACCGTAAATCTCTCTTCCCGACGCCATCGTCACTGCGATATCGGGCAACGACCCTGGAACAACACGTAAATTCGTTGATTCGACGGGAAAACTGTTTCGCAGAAACGCGGGGGCACGCGATTTAATTTGTAGTACCGCGGTCTCGCGACGCGGGAATAATGTCCGAACGATTCTCGGGACTCGTTCGCCCGGCCTCGTCGAACGACGAGAGAACCAAGTAAACGACCCGTCGCGACGATTCGACGGTTTTTCCTTCTCCGGCGAGGACGCGAAGTGTAAAGGAAGTTCGTCTCGAGACGACGATCGTACGCGCGCGATATAACGCGATACACCTGGGCGACGGGTCCCGTTCGTAGAAATCGAACCTCGAGATCGCTCGAAACGTGGGCCCTGCGACTGGATCGGCGTCGACGTCGTTCGTCATTTACGGATCGATCGATTCGGTTTCCACCGATGTTCTCACACGTAAATTGCGTCGGTTCTTTTACCGGCCGCCACGCGTCGGGTCGTCGATCACAACGAAACGAGACGATTCGTCGATCGGGGGAAATAAATCGTGTCCGTCGCAGAGGGTCGCGCGTAGGACGTACGCGACGTATAATCGACTGCGGTTCGTTTCGCACGTGCACGGTGCACGCGTCATCCCGTACGTCATTGACCACGCGAACTTCGATTATACCTACCCCGAGTACGTTTTTACCCTTGCCGCGCAAATAGCGTCGTACAAAGGTTCGACGAGATCGGAACGCGGGCGCGATTCGAGGAAGATGGACGCATTATTTCTGGGCGAACGCGTGGACAGGGGTAGCGGCGTACGCGCGCGCGATTATCGGCTCTGCCAAAACGTGATCTATGTACCGTATACGATTTTTCTAAAATAGAATCGCGACCGATCGGAGCCTTGGCCCCGTGGACCGTTTCGTCGATAAAACGATTGATCGGAACGGATCGAACTCCGTGCGTCTCGACGAGCGATCGCCTTGAACGTCTCGCGAACGAGTCTCCAATTATGCGTCGGATGCGTTAATTACTGTAATAACGAAGCTGGATAACGTGTCTGTACACGTGCGACCGTGAGACCGATCTAACAATACCGGGAGGAATTCTCTTTATTTGGGTTGAAGCTGGATCGCGCGGCGCGACCTTCGCGCAGGAAAGAGGATCGGGGCTCGAGTGCTTCGCGACCTTAGACAATGGAACTCGTGCACATGGAACCGTGACCACTTCTCGGCAAGAACAAAGAGGGCAAGAAAACTCGAGCTGACGGACTCGAGGAGAGCGTTCTCCCTCTCTTTCTCTCTCTCTCTCGGTATTATTACACCGGGTAAACGACGGCGCGCGGCCAGTTGCGAAGTTTCCGCTCCGCTCGAGATTCCTGCGTCGATTTCGAGCTGAACATTTTCATAACAGCCCGTCGAAAGCACTCAGGTTTAATTGCATACCGCGGCGGCGATCCTCCTCTCACAGTTTTAAATGCACGAGCGCGAAACGAGTTTAGCTGGGCAAGCGGGCACAAGGGACGTGCCAGGCTTCGACCGGCGGCGGCGGCGGCGGCGCGGCCGTGCGACTCCCGAGAGCCCGAGTAGACGCGGACGGCTACTCGTCGGACGTCAGTAGACGATCGGTCCGTAATAGATTTTTCTCGCTGGCCGTCGGAATCGACGTCCGACGCGGATCTCTCTCTCTCACCACCATCTACACCTACCTCTGACCATCTGTGCTGCGGAAGAGTTTCCGTCGCCTTCGGCGACCAGTCGGATTTTGTTGTTGAACGGAAGTCGAGCCCGACGAATGTTCCTGGTCGTGCGCGGTCGACGATCGACGACGACGACGTCGACAGAGAGAGAGAGAGGACGAAAGAAGAAACGACGAAACGTTCCAGCGCGGTGTTCGACGAGATATATAGCGACGAGAGTATCCAATGGGGGAACTACTACACGACGACGACGACGACGACGTTCACCGCTCGAAAGACTCGCGCAGACTGATCAGCTCGACCTCCTCCTCTCTATTGCCCCGCGCGCGCTACAACCTCAACTGCAGGTTACCGCTCCGCTCCGCTCCTCCACCGGAGAAGGGGGATGCAACCGACAAATTTTATTTCATGCCACCCCACCGTCGATCGTCGTCGCCCTCGCCCCCTCGTCCCGGCCGTTTTCATGCGCTCCGGGGACCCTCCCGTTTCGATCTCCGTTCCGATGCACGTTGCACGTCGCCGGTCGAACACGGTCGTCGAACGTTAAACAATACGCGACACGTGTGCCGACCGACGTTTATTGTCCGGAATCGGACGCGTTCGTAGAAAAATTTCGCGTCGATCGATATTTTCGGAGGGTACAAAAGGAGGAATCGGTGTAGAGAGAGATCGGTGGTCGGAGGCCTCGTAAAAACCCCGTTCCCCCCTTCTATTCTTGCACGGATCCGTTTAATCGATCTATTTTCGTAGCTGGCCTTTGTCGTGGTCAAACGATACCGGCATAAACCATCGTCGAGCGTTCGTCGACGGGGCAATTAATAATTGTCTGTAATTGTTTTCCTCGCGACTCTGTTCGTCGACTGCGGCGGAGACGCGAGGGATCAGGAATTTCGAGTCGGCGAAGGACGCGTCGTCGAAGCGTAGCGACGGAAGGACCAAGGGAATAGTAAATAATAGGGAAAACCGCGTTTTCGAGTGACAGTCCTAAAGAAAGACCGTCGCGGTCAGACGTTTCTCAGAAGCGAATGCTGCTTGTTTGACTAACAGATGAATCACGCGTAATGACGCGTACACTTCTCTCTCTCTGTGGATTTCGATATCTTCCGATCTACGTAGTAAACGCGTTTTACGATCGATCATCGACGGACTCGTTGCGCGACGGAACTCCGGTTCGTATTAGAAAATTGCGCGTACAGGTGAACGACGAGACGTACGTCCGCTTTATCTCTCGTCGTGTCTTTTTGACTCGTCTGCCGGACGACGTAGCTGCTATCGTGGCTAATCAGTTTTTAAATTGCGGACCGTCGGCGACGGATCTCTCCGTTTGAAATCGTTCTTTCGTCGATCACTCGTTTCCGCGTGGTTCAATTACGGAGGTTCGACATCGCACGCGCGCGTGTCTCGCCAGAAGATCGTAGCACAGACGGTGATACATGGAAATGAATCACGACTAGGAAAGTAATACGAAACGTGTAGAGCGTATTATTATTCTCCTTGGTTAATAAGCGACCGCGCGAGCCTCGAGCGAAACGCGTCGATTTTCAGGGTCGCGAAAGACCATACGGCTCCTCGAGTCCGTCGGCGGTAAATTATTTCGGTTGGCCGCTAATTTTGTCGCGGCATGCCATAGCGCACCAGTGGTTAACCACCACCGCGTCGTCGTCGTCGTCCGTAGAAGACATAAACTCGTGTCCTTCCACGTTCCTCCGTTCCGAAGACCGAAGACCGATTCGCCGAGAGACAGTCTCGATTGGCTCCCTATTTTCGCTCGTTAAAGTCGAGGCTCGGCGTGCCCGACTGGCCAGGGTCAACATCGTCTCCCTCGAGGCCGAGGCCCCGACGACGACGAGAGATCCAAACTACCCCCCGATGCCCGTGCCGGAAATTCCTACGGGGAGCCGGAGTACGAAAATTGTTTGTCGCGGGCCCCGAGAATCGCGCGCGCGTCACGTATTATTTATCACTTTGTTGTTACAACAATATCTATTTTCTTCTTGGCTTCGTATCCGTCGGATCATTCGTTGTAAATCGCTGTTGACCGACAACGAATGATGTCAGGGAAATTTTCTCCGAGATTACAAAATAAGAAGGGTTAATTGCGCGTGACAAACAGACGATCCGTTATTTGAACGCGACGTGCGTCACAGTGATAATGATCCTCGGATCCGTATCTGTGATACGTGCGATCGTAAATGGATCGAGAAGAAATGGCGAGGCCGCGTCGTCTTTGTACTTAGACATCAGGCGTTTTTCTCCGAGATTACCGCGTGCGTCGATACCGATACGATATCTTATCGCGAGCCTTTGCTTAGATCGCGATCTCTCCGACGGACAACCGAATTCCCCGGTTCTTCGGTTCGGTTTCCCTAGTTAAGGATTTAAGATACGAGCAGCGTTCATTTGAACCGTGTATTTACGTGTCGAGGGAGGGGAAAGGTTTGAACGAAATACACGCGCGTTCGTCGATCTATTTAGAACGGAAAAGCTCGACGTTGCGCGGCGGTCGAGAATGAAAAAGGGACCGGCGGCGTGGCACGGCTCGAGACCTTGGATTCAAAACCTGACTCGACACGCCAGACGTCTGATATCGAGGTTAAACGTTCTTCTTCTCCTCCGGACGACGAAAAAGAACGGTTTGTATCCGTTAGGAAAAATTGCGAGGGCGTATACGGATTCCTCCCGTACCGGAACGGAGTCGACAAATCTCGATCCCCTTCGCTCTCGTTCATTTCAATTCGCTCGCCGCTTCCTTTTTTCTTCTCGCGCGTTTCGACGTAAACGACGTTTGCAATTACGATCGTGTATCGGTGCGCGTCGACTTCGAACCCATAGACGCAGTTCCGTCCAGAACGTCGTACGTAGGCGTGAGTCCGAGGATCCGGAATCTAGAACTTGGTAGAACGCCGCTTTTTCTTTTCCCTCCTCGATATCGTTTTTACGATTCTGTATCGTCGATCGACGTTTCGATCGTCGGTTTAAACGAGACGCGGAGAGGAAACGTTGGTCAACGAGTCCCCGAGTAAGGTCGACCAAACATTTCGGATTTTACTCGGCGTTAGTAACGTAAATATTTTCGATCGAAGAATAAGCACGTACGAAAAGATTTTCCGGCAGGTCGGAAGGTCCGGACGCGTATCTACGCGAAAGTCTATAAGCCGCCGAAGAGTATTTTTGTCCGTGGATATTATCGATTGCACATATCCCTGATTCGTCCTCTCTCTCTCTCTCTCTCTGTCCGACGCCGAACACGTATCTACGTGTATACGCGACCGACCTTCTCCTCTTCATTTTATTTTTCCTTCCTTTCTCGCGTGTCCGGCTTCTTCTTCGGATCCAAAACCGACGGACGAGTCGTCCGCGTCCGTTTCGCGTTTACGAATACGCGTCCGCGATCGAAACGCGCGTCTGCCCGTTCCGTTCGATCAAGAGTCGCGGCGTTCACGATTTTTCCTACGGCTCTCTTCGAACCGCCGAATTCTCGCTCGCCTCGAGACTCGAAACGCTCAAAAGTAGTATTCTCCCCGTTGGCGGTAAAAATTGGTCGAATCGAGTCGTCGCGGCGGAAGACTCCGTTATCGATCCGGAGCGTACGTAGGATATTTTCGAGCTGAGATCTAATTGTGCGTCTGTACGATTCCGCGCGGAGAAATCGTATTAAGGAGGGCTGGTAGGGCTCGACGGTCGCAGCTCGAAGCAAATTCGACGGTGAGCGACGTGTCTCGATTGTGTGATTCACTGCAATGCGTCACGGTGAACAGAGAATCTTATTCTTGGCTCATCGCGGCTCGCATTGTTCGCAGTCACCTACTTTCATTCGCCCAATTGTATCGTTTGCTTCGCGCTCGACACTCTCCGTGTGCTCCACATACGCGCCCGCTCGTACGTCGTTTTAGAGCGCGGAACTTTTTTCGTTTGCGAGTCGCTCGGCTCGCGCGGAGCGAGCGAACCGTCGTCGATTGAATTTCGTTCGGTTTACTGCATCGCGGTACTATAAATAGGCTCTAAACAATCACGTGACGCTGGCATACCGGCGTTACACGTGTACCGCCGTTGTACTATTTCCGAATATCGGCCCGATCGCGAACAGAGATTTATCGATACACAAGCGTTGTTTCATTATCGCGTAGATAGAGCGTAAAGCGACGTCCGAACCGATCGAGCGGCGTTCGCTTCGAGTCAGCGCGAGAATTCAATGGCACTCGGTGTTCGGGTGTTCTCCGAGAAAATTGTAAATCTCGTAAACCGCCCACTTGGCTCGACGAGCCCAACACACTCCGAGAGCCAGAAAAACATTTCCATTTTCCCTACCCGAGAGTTTTCGGTTCGCGTGGTACACACGACCGTAAAGATATCCCCCTTTTCGAAAAAAGAACGGAACGAAGAGCCGCGGGCTGCGGGGGTAGAATACTCTTTGTCGTTTGCCCGGCCGGAGAGCTCCTCGTGCCGTCCAGGGCTTTCGCTTTTACGGTCGTCCTTTACGGCCGTTTACGCCACTGGGTTCGCGAAAAAGAATCGGTGAAATAACGTCGCGACTAAGGTTGGGAACGGGGTACGGAGCGAGATTACGCGGACGAGAAAGAGAGGACGAGAGACACCCGAGTTCGGCACCAAAATGGCGGAGGCGTGGAGAGGGTCGGAGGTGGCACGTGTTTGACAGCCCGACCCAGTGGCGTAACGTTCGATTTATGCCCTTCCGCGTTCGAAACTCTGATCCCCGACACCTGGACCGGACGCGCTCGACGATACTTAGAAATCGAATTTAGCCTCGACGGAAAGTTTCCTCGTTCTCTCCGTCGAACCGTCGTTAAAACGTGGATCGAATCGGGGGCGATCGTTCGTCGCGATCCGCGTTTCGATCGAGTCCGAGCTCGCGTTCGACGTCGATCGTCGAAAATGGTTCGACGGTCGTCGGTCGTTGCTCGCGAGCGGCCGGGTGGATCGCCGTCGAATCGTCCGACCTGGGAAAATTCTTGTCTCCGCTTCCCGAATTCTACGCCTGTGTGAGCCACCCCCGCGTCGTGCCACCCCGAGTACACCCCTAATGACGTCATAGGACAGTGGCGCCGACGACTCCGCGCTGACGTCAGCTCGGAGAGAGTCGCCCTTTCCGCCGGCGAATTCCCGAGTTCTCGAAGTAGAGGGGAAGACAAAAATACGATTTCCTCCGGCGGCATCAATTTTCTTGCAAATTCCTTTCGGGGGAAAACGGGTCCGGGGTTTATCTTGGCGCCCTCGTCGAGCCGGACACCCACCTCTGTCGTCGATTCGCCTTCGCCGTGACGACACCAATGACGATTCGATCCGTCGTCACCTGTATGCGAGATCGCCGCAATTACCGTACGTTTGTTTGCTCTGTATAGAGCCGGTTTATTTCGAGTCCCGGCGATAAAAGTTTTTTCCATACCCGTTCACCGAAATAGCTTTTCGCGCGCAGTGACGCATTTCTACCTTATACACACACGGTTTTACAACCCTTTCGGCTGTTTTCTTTTTTTACCCGATATACTCTCTCGGTCGATCGATTCGGAGGTACGATATAATGGGACGACTCTCGATTCGGCACACGGCACGTGGATTTATTCGCGAGCCACGCGAGATAATAAACCGTGGTGAAATTCGAGGTTGCCCCCGCGAACAAACAGTTGTCGTTGTACCTTTCGGTCGGGTTCAATCGACTTTTCCGAGCCCTCTCGGCGTTCGCGTCCGGCTATTCACACGCACGATTCATTGCCAATGTCGTGTACGAGGGACGGATATAGCGTCAAGGTGGATCGTTAAAGTTTGTCGGTTTCGTCGTAGAAATCCGTTTACTCCGCGAGATCTCCTCGAGATCCGTTGTTCGACCGGATCGTCGCAGACCCGTAGTCGATACTATACGTCGGGGACGTCGTCGTGTCTCGGACGAGGTAAACGAGAATTTCGGAATCGACGAACGGTCCCTGTGATCGAGGAACGACGACGGTACGGCGGCGCGAGAGCGCATAAATAGAATTTTCGCATTCGCGCGCGGTACACTAATAATCGCGGATCGATCGGTGTCCTTAAATATTTTAGCGAGAGTAGAAGACGCAGCAGGAAGCGAGAGCGTTCGCCATTGACGTTTCTCCTAATTGAGAAATAACGCGTACGACCTACGCGCTGCGGCGCGTTTCGCCGTGTGGGTGGGAATTTACGTACGTACGGACGTACTCGCCGTACGTACATAACGCGCATACGTACATATATACGCGTGCATGATTCTGCTTACGTCGCATCCCGCTTTTCCCGTCGCGGTCGCCGGCTCATTGTCAGTGATGATGTACGCACCGTTCGAGACGGACCAAGGCGAATCCCTCTTTTTATTGTCCCAACGGTGTGACGTCAATTCTCTCTAATCTCGGTGCTCATTTCCGAAAATTATGATATTACCGGTAGGCCGACGACGGACGTTTGGGACGACGATCATCGGTTTCCTGATTACACGACCCTCCTCCACCTCTTTTACAAACGATTTCGCCTTGTCCCTCTCGTTTTCAAAATCAACCGTTTGACGTCATTCGTGTTCGATTTCGTTTACGTTCGGTTTTCTAGGCAAATCAAACGTTCCGCCCCCCCGGCTTCGAATATCTGATCCAGATTTACTCTCGGCGTTCCGCACGTTTTTCCACGTCGGCTCGCGTATACCTTCAATTTTTTCAATCGACGGCCGCACAAATGTCGAACGTGCTCTTCGATGAAAAATTTTGCCACGTCATTCGCGGTTTTGCGTTCTCAAAATCGAACGACGTAATCGGTAATTCCTAATATCCTACGATTCAACAAAAGCCGTACACGATTCCCTCGTTAATGACGGACTTTCGTCTATAATCGTCGAGTTCGATTAGCGATTCCGAAGAAACGACGAGGCATTGTCGATGCTCACGTTCGCGGGGGGTAACGATGGAACGGACGAGCGTGTTGTTTTTATTATCGATCTGCCCGGAATCAACGACGTTACGTAACCGTTAACCAAGGTCGAGGCACGTGATTGTTCTTTCTATAAAAAAAAAAAGAAAAAGAGAGATCTTGAAGCCGCGACGCCCACGCTTCTGACGTCGGCCAAATACACCGGGATCGACGATTGATTTTGGACAAACACGAGTGCCGATCTCTACGCGTGCGGCATTCAGTCCGTCGAGTCCGGATCGAAGACGTATACGTGTGTATTTAACCCCGTTTTTTCGTAGACTCGTTTCGAACCCTTCTTTGGGCATGTTTAATTTCGTTTCGCCGTCGTCGTTATCGATAATGGAGAGGACAGGTGGTAAATGAGTACTACGATTCGAAATATTCAAATGTTAATATTTATTGCTGTATAAGTGTAGACAAAATACGTATCGCGTGAACACAGAGTGCGTGCTACAGACATGAACGGTGCAGAATGAATTCAGACTGTGAGTAGGAACGTAATCAACGTTTGCCGATTTCGATCGAGACACCGGCTCCGAAAACATTTTAATACGTAGAGTTGTATCGTCGAACGAACTCGGTTTCTCGCGCGCTCGTTCCCCTTCTACGAACGATCGTCGCATTACTTCGTCCATAACTTGAATAATACTAAATAAAATATATGACATCGATCAAGTGAAACGACTGACGTATACAACGAAATAAATTACTAGACTAGAATAGAACGAAGCGTACGACAATCTATTATTCACTAAGCAATTCGTTTATCTAAAAAAAATTGTCTTTTTCCTCTTAGAATTTCTGGCAGATCGCTAAAACCGCAAAACGAAATTTAGGACCGCTTCTCGCGTGGTCGTCGTTCAAAACTTCCGAAGCACAGACCGTGGTAAATCGACGTTCGCTGTCGATCGACCGGTTGCTGCCTCTTTCTCTCTCTAGGAACGAATCGTGACGCGTAGTACATCAATAAATGAAAGACATCGAAATTTAAAGCGACTCAAGCCGAACGACACTCGTAATTAGCAAATATATTTATTCTTTGGCGATCGTAGCGCGTACCAGACGATTTTAAGCGTCTTGATCGCCCCATTCGAAATTCTCCTCGCCGGCCGACGTCACCTCTTCGATCTTTGTCGATTCTTCTACCGAATTTCCGCCGGTCGCTTTACAATCCGCTCCCTCCGGTTCTTCTACGAACGGATCTTCCGACAGCTCGAAGTGCTCTTCCTCGTGCACGTTCTCTTCTTCGATCTTCGACAAAGTAAAATACATATATATATATATAATACGACGCGGCGTGAAACGTTTAGCTAAAAAAGACCGAAAGTACCCTCGTGTCGTCGTCCGTGACCGGGTCGTACGGCCTCTCCTCTTTCTCTTGGTCGGTGATGTCGCATGTTATCGCNATACGACGCGGCGTGAAACGTTTAGCTAAAAAAGACCGAAAGTACCCTCGTGTCGTCGTCCGTGACCGGATCGTACGGCCTCTCCTCTTTCTCTTGGTCGGTGACGTCGCATGTTATCGCGTCGTCGTGGCAGTGCTCGACGTCTTTCACTTGGTCGACGGGATCGTCGAACGTGACGTTGGCCAGTCTCTCTTCCTTCTCCTCGTTCTCGCGTGCCTTTTCCAGATTTTCCTCGACTATCATCCGTTTCTGTTCCTCCAGCAGAGCCGTCGTTTTAGCCTCCACTATCTTCCTGAACGCAAACGGCAAATTCCGTTCCAATTCGAGCGTTCCTCGAGCCCACGGCTAATTTAAAACTTTGACGAACTCGTACGTTGACCACAGATTTTTTAGAAATCGTATTTGCGGAAAGTGGAAACGATCGAACGAACGAAACGCGTCTTTTAAATTTTTAACGATAAAATAAAAATCTGTGGTCGGGAATTGTCGTACCTCTCCGTCTCGATTATGATCTCGGCTTCCAAACGCTCGGCCACGATCTTCTCCTCTTCGGCCTCGAGTTCGGCGGCGGCCTTCTCCTGTTCGATGATCTCGTCGAGATGAGCCACCCGTTCCTGCGCTATCTGCAACGCTTCCCACGCCTTTTGCTCTTCCAATTCGAGTTTCACTCTCTCGTCCTGGGCGGCCCGTTTCCCCTCTGCGGTGCTTCTACGAAGGGTTCGGCATTATATATTTAGCGGACCGATAATCACTCGTCGTACGACGCGTCCTACACTGGTTCGAAAACGATTCGAGTTTTCGGATCGCGTATCGGTTACGGGGCCCGATTACCGGGGGCAACCCGGCCGAGTTCAATGCTAAATCGTCGTCGATCGTACCGCGAAACTTCGACGACTACGTCGATATTATTTTGAACCGCGCTACTCTCTCGTTGTGCAACCTCTATTAATGCGTACGTGCCAACTCGGATCTACGTACTTTGCCTCCTCGGCGGTTTTGATAAGGTACTTTTCGATTTTCTTAATGGCCTCCTCCTTATCGTGCCTCACTGCAAGAAAATTCTTCTTTTAATGTCGATTCCGACCGATCGATTCTGAATAGAGAAACTCGTTTTTCTTTTTTTTTCTTTTCTTTTTTAAATACGATCTCTCGATATGACGACACAAGGCTGTCATGCGACGTGTCAACGACGAACCAGGGAAATCGTAACGGTCAATTAATTAAAATTAATTCTAAACGGAACATGGAAAAATCGTGACACCTCGTAACGTATCATGCGAAACACTTAATAACGAATCAGGGAACGGAAAGTTGTATCTTAATTGTACTCCCCGCGACGATTCTCGACTCATACATTCCTGAGCAACCTATTTTTGAGAAATAACGTACCGTCCTCGCCCTCTTTCTCCGCCTGGTCTGTTTCTGCTGATTCACTTACAGCTTCCGCGGCTGGAGCTTCCGAATAAGTCGTTTCCGGCACCGATTCTTGTTTGGATTCCGACCCAGACGTCGGCTCCACCGTCGGTTCTTCGGTCGTTTCTGATTCTCGTCGCGGTTCCTCGACGCTGGGTTCCGGCACGCTCTCCGGCTCCGCGATCGCTTCCGGTTCTTTCGCGGGTTCGGGCTCCTTGACGGGTTCAGGTTCTTCGACGGGTTCGGGTTCAGGTTCGGGTTCTTTAACGGGCTCGGGCTCTTTAACGGGTTCGGGTTCAGGTTCGGGTTCTTTAACGGGCTCGGGCTCTTTTACGGGTTCAGGTTTTTTCATGGGCTCAGGTTCAGGTTCAGGCTCCTTCACGGGTTCCGGCTCCTTCGCGGGCTCAGGCTCTTTTACGGGTTCCGGTTCCTTCGCAGGCTTAGCTTCTTTAGTGAGTTTAGCTTTCTTTTTGGATTCTTTCGCGGGTTTTGGTTCTGGCTCGGGTTCCTTAACGGGCTCTGGCTCTTTCACGGGTTCGGGTTCGGGTTCAGGTTCGGGTTCCTTTACGGGTTCAGGTTCCTTTACGGGTTCGGGTTCCCTCGCGGATTCCGACGAAGCTTTAACGGTTTCCTCCTTCGTCTCTGCCTTTCCCCGTTTCGATCCCCTTTTCTTTTCTTTAGGTTCTTCTTTCTCTGTTCTAACCGTTGCTACAAGATACACGGAAACAATGACAGCACGCCGCGTTTCCAAACGCGCGATCGCCAGACTGCAGGTTTTATAAAAAATGATAGTGTTGCAAAAAAAATCTGCAGCCCGACGATTAAGAGAGAGAGATCCTACCTTTCCTGAGCGTCGACGCGTCGACATCGGGCTGCAACGCTCGCGCTAAAATTCGTTAAACTACGTGAACGAGGAGTACTTATACGGAACAACGGGGGAAACGGAGTTTATTCGAGACGAGATTTTTACTGACCCTTCCGCAATTCTCTCTCCGTCATCGGCCCGTCTGGTGCTACGGACATGAAACATAAATACACGTTTAACGAGAAAGGGTTCCTCGACCTGTACGGTTCTCTGTATCTGAAATAAACGCGAGTAATCCACGGGGGGAACGAAGCTGGTGCGGTTAAAACGTTAGCGGAAGGAAACAGAGTTATGATACAGGGACGTAAAACCGTCGGTTAAAATTTGTTACGTGTACCAACGCCGAAAGCATTTTATACACGCTATGGGATTAGACACGATGGTGTGCGACGAATGAATTAGCGTATTAGGATGGTTCGAGTTCGGCGACTGATTATACGATAATTATTCCCGATATCTCGCGCAGGAACGATGAATCGAGTTACGGTTTCCTCCCGTCTCGTTTCGATGACCTTTCGTCGAATCGTACCGTCGAAATTAGAAGAAAACCACACATATGATACTTAACAACGTGTTTTCACCGCTTATGTTTTCTCGTTTGTTTCCGATGAATCGTGTTACGATCTTCGGTTTAAAGGGATGTCATGGCGTTCTCTCGCGGAACGTGAGCGACTCTCTCGTTCGATCTTGTTACTGTCAGAAACTGATTAATGTCTGCCGGCGGCGACCGAAAACCACTTGGGTCCGAAAGTATCGGCCGGCCTGTCGCGTTATTAGATATTTTATGAAAGCACGTGGGGCGGGCAAGCTTACCTCGGAACAACGCGTTCGCTCGTTTTAGCCAGCTCTTCCGATCGATTTTGTGCAAAGGAAAACAATTATCGTTAACGTGTGTCCTGTATGATAATTTTATTTGGTCAGCTCTCGAGACAGGTTCAACGGTATATCGAATAGGTGCGGAACGCGTCTGATCGGCCGCACAAATCTTTTCGTTCCGTTCGAATTTCGCGAGTTCGATCGCCAGCGTGGAATTCGAATTTAGGGAATAATTTTGCAAAGTTTAATCCGATTGAAATTCCGAGAGAAGGCTGGACTTGTGTTTCTTAGATATTTAAGAAAACGGTATTTAACACGCGAGCGTTCGCGGTCACTCTTCGGCTTCCTCGTTTTCTTTCTCTTCGTCCTGCTTCTTTTTGGCTTTCACGGGATCCTCGTATAGCTCTGGAACCCGATCCCTCCATCCCTTGCCTGAAACGTTCAAAAAATTCCGAACTGGTTCTTCTGGCGTTTTTACCCGCGTGTGTACGTGTCCCAGTCATCTGGTTCTGGCCGACACTGGAGTTCTGCCCTCGCGCAACGTGTTGCGCGCTCTCTCACTTTTCAGTTTTCAGTTTCACGCCGTCTGTATACGTACTCTGCCGAATTGCCCTTTCTCTATCGTCGTCGACGACTACTCCCTTCGTCGATACCGCGACGCGCGCGATTACCGCGTACCAAAAAACGTAATAAAAATAAAAACGAACCACCGATACTCTGTCTCACACCTTCGCCGCTACGTACGCAATTACGATTAGACACAATACGTGACACAGTAACGCGAACACGTAAAACTACGAACAAGAAAAAAAGATAAGATAAAAGAGGAGAGTACGTAACGAAGGAGGAACAAAAACGGCAAAACGTAGTGTAAAGCATAGCAAAAAGAGTTGTCACATACAGCGGATCAACGGCAATCCATCCAAAAAATGAAAAGTAGAAAAAGAAAGTCGAGCGGGAAAGAAAAAACCAAAAATAGGTTCACACAACGGCGTCGCGTGGCCGCTTTTATTTTCAAAATTCCATCCTGACGTGTTCTACGAGCGCGCGAACAAGTTTGATCGCTCGCTGCATTTCACATCATCATCGTTTCGCGATCAAACCTCTTCGCTCTCTCTTTCTCTCTCTTTCTTTCTAAACTACTGGCATTACATGTTTCATAATCGAGTTCAATCGTTCGTTCGTGTCGTCCGATTCAAAGGAACAGCCATACAGTAGAACGTCGATCGTCCAAAGTACAAGCGTATACATAGAAAGCGAACGAATCAATTTGTATAATTGAGAACGCGAAGAATTCAGAAAGGTTTCATTGTTCCGTGTTTCACGAATTAAATCGCCTTGGATCGAAGCTCCGCTGTATAGTAAATAATTGACAATCGTGATCTGGTGGTCGTCGTCGTCCGAACGGTCGTGGGTAATGGTCGTCGGTTCGTCGTATCGTGGTTACTTACAGGCGTTAGCGGCCGCCTCGCGGTTCTTGCTATAGTAACTCAAAAAATTGACGTCGTTTTTGATGTCCGACGGGCGCAGGTCGGCGAGCTTGTAGTACGGTCTCCTGACCGACTGCGGTTTACCGGCGACGTACTTGACGCAGGCCAGGTTGCCGAAGTTGCCCCGCTCGGGCGTCTCGTACCAGGAGATCGGCACGAAGTCGGTTCTCTTTTCGTTTTGCTTGCCGGAAAGTAGTCGACGCACGTAGTCGCCGCTGCGCATTCGTTCCGGGATAATTTCCTCCGCGAAGTCGCTACAAATTAAATGATTCGTATTACCATTGAAGAGTGTGACCGTGCGCGTCTCCGTTCAGAACTCTTACGAGTCGGACGCGTGAAAAGCTGGTAAATTTTCCGCGATAGGCGATCCGTTAACGAATTAAACTAGTCGATCAAACGTGTAATTCAGTCAATGTAACGAATTACTCGACGAATCGTAAATTTCGATGAAAAATCGATTCGTCGAGACAAAAGTTCGCGTCTTAAGAGTGGTGAACGTGAACGTGCACGGTACGACACGGTTTCTCGTCGGCTCGTTTGCCAGGCTCGATCGTCGTACCTCGCTGCGGCTCGTGGAATGAACACGTGAACACGGCGAAGAAGAGAGTCCACCCTCGCGCGTATTTCCCTTGCCTCGTCGTCGAAATACTGCGAATAGACAGACTTAAAGTAGAGGTCGAACGGGATCGTGGATCGAGAGTAATTAGCATTCGACTGTCGTATCGTCTGTTATTCGGTTAGTCCTGAACAGTGAACCGAATCTCGCGTTAAGCATGCTCCGGTCCTAGAAACCCGAAATTCGAACGCCATATGGTCGTGGTCGTGACTCTCGCAAAGAGTTGTGATCGTTTTTATTTCAATCGGTTGTTACATGATCATCGATAATAACGCGTGTCTGTACGAGACGACGCGATTCCGCTGATTGTGAGAGATGCCGTCGATGACGATGACGATGAGAGGCGAGGAATGATGGTCGTCGCGTCGATGACGCACGGTTGTGTATATTGTAGTCACGATTGGGGGGGACTTACGATGTAATCCTTGGATCGGAGGTACTTTCCCGTGTAGGACTCGGTGGAGGGCCTCATCAGGTACCGTAGCCTGTTGATCTCGGCGGCGAGGACGCTCGGACGGACGCGCGCGTGAATTCTTATCGGTACCAGGCTGCCGCCGTGGTACACGGTATGGTACGGCGTGTGGATTACAGTCACGAGCCGTTTGTGAGCCACGTACGGCATGCGAGGCATGCTTCTAATCTAGAGGCACGAACCAGGCTTTACCAATCTCGATCTCCTCTCTATTTCCCAACTTCCCAGCGCCGATTTAGTAGCTCGTTTTCAAAGAAAGCTCGCTCTCAAGCGCGGCATCTCTTTCAAGCGTTCCTCGTCGCGTCCAGCGGGGGTTCGATTTAATGCGGCTAGCAGCGATCTAGCAGCGATCTAGCAGCGGGCGATCGGTGGAGGTAGAAAGCGTCGACGGATGGATGTTATTTCGTTTCGTGTCTTGCGGTGTTCTCTTGTGCGATCGTTATAAAAATGCGACGAATGGGTTATCGAAGTTATGGATTTTTTAAATGGAGATCAAGCCGAAAAGCGTCGTACTACGGAAGCAACTCTGAGCGAAACGACGGAGAGCGTTTCGCGGCGGCGTAGCGCCAACACCCGTCAGATACTTACCTGAAGGATCGTGGAGAGCGGTAAAGTGATCGGTCGGCCCCACGGTAGTTCCTGTTTCGGTCGTATTTACAGAGATCGGTCGGATTTTTACGTGTGTAGCGTTTAACGATATTTCGACGGTATCCGGCGGTGGCGGAGGAGGACGTGGGAAGCAGAATAAAATAGAAAGAAGAAGAACAACACCCGGTTAATAATGTTCGTATCCCGGCGTTCGCTTCACGTGTTTTTCTGATATTACTTTCATTATTCGTTTCGTCTGTCTCCCTCGCGCGCGCGTATCTCTCGTCGATTCAGATCTCTCGATAAAGGAGTCGCGCGATGCGATTAATTAAGTAGCGGCGAAACGTCTCGAATCCGTTCGTTCAGTAATTTGGCCAATTGTCCCGTTGTGTGTCTATCGAGATGAGTTTTAGAATGTTAGTCACGGTTAGTTACAATCGATACGCACATTACGTTTCTCGTCCATATCGATCAAAGGGGGTAATGTATACGAACACAAGGTTGAACGCTCGCATCGTAATCGATTCTGTATTTCGTTTTCTTTTTACGTATAACAGTAAAAATATTCGATACATCGGTGTCGCGGTTGGTTTTCGTCGATCTTCCCTCGCGATGCGTCCCATTTTTCTTCGTTCGATTCACACCATCGCTGCACACGCTAGAAACTAAGTATGCTTGCACGAATACAAAGTCGCGGTTCGCTATAGGCGAAAGCAAAAGAGAAACACTCCCACGCGGATAGAAATTTGGTACAATTCACGCGCGTTAGAATTCGACGTTTTACAGAGACACTGGGATACACGGTTGATCAGGGTAAACGAACGTAACAATTTGAAAACATCTAAATGCAACTATAAATTCACTCTCCGTAATAAATAGGTATTACAAACATAGCAACGCGTCGTAGACGATCGGGTCGAACAATCTTTCTCGTTTCACCGAATTTTCGTTCATTTGGCCAAACGCGAGATTCGAAAGTGCTACGATTCTTTACAAACTTCATAGAGATCCTGTTAAGTGGATCCTTTTTAGATCGACGTAATAGACGTTTACAAGGAGATCGACGGTCTACGTACGACGAAATCGTGATCGGAGGGTCGTTGGCCAAAAGAGATCGAGAGTACGACGTCGGTGAAACGGTTCGCGGGTCGGTGAATTTAGACGCGGTAAGAGAAATGGCGGTAAGTGGTACCGCCGGGCAAACGGCCGGAAGCGTGTGACTCGTAAGAGGAGCGATAGCTTCCGGGACCGCCGCCGCTCGACGTCCTGGACGACCTCTCGGTCGAGTACGATCCGTACGGTCCGCTCTCCCTCTTGACGACGTTCTCCTCGGTGAAGCTAGTCCTCTGCGGACGACGGCTGTACGGGTCCGTAGAGGAGCTCGACGAGCTGGTGTTGGTGTAGGCATAGCTGTACTGCTCTTGAGCAGACCTCAGCCCGACGTCCGGATAGTCGCGGACCACGTAATGCCGCGGCGTCTATAGATTCGGGTTACACAAGGTCAACAATCTGGAGAACAGGTCTCTTCCGGAGAACAGAACTCGGTCCAATACATTTTCACGTATAATTTCATGCGATCGACGATCGTCGATTGCGAGAGGAAATAAATAATTCGTGGCGTCGGGGTTCTTGGCTCTGTTCTCCGTTTTGGAATAACGTACGGGGGGAAAGGGAACGGTACGGGGTGAACAAGAAATCGAACGCTTTCGNTCATGCGATCGACGATCGTCGATTGCGAGAGGAAAAAAAATAATTCGTGGCGTCGGGGTTCTTGGCTCTGTTCTCCGTTTTGGAATAACGTACGGGGGGAAAGGGAACGGTACGGGGTGAACAAGAAATCGAACGCTTTCGACGGATTCGTCTCGCCTCTCACCGTTCCTGGTCGACGCGATGTTACGGCTCGTCGAGAATCGTCGATCGTGTAGCGACGAGAGTGTTAAGAACCCAGACGAAGCGTCGCGGGGGTGGAGGGAATCGGGTCGGGCAAAGGGTTAACGATAAACTACGACGGTCAGTGGTTTTATCTACGTGTTAAAATGCGGAAGAATAAGTGTTAGAATACGTGGTAATGGGGATATATCGCGGAGAGATATACGGTATCTCGCGGTAACATATNAACGTACGGGGGGAAAGGGAACGGTACGGGGTGAACAAGAAATCGAACGCTTTCGACGGATTCGTCTCGCCTCTCACCGTTCCTGGTCGACGCGATGTTACGGCTCGTCGAGAATCGTCGATCGTGTACCGACGAGAGTGTTAAGAACCCAGACGAAGCGTCGCGGGGGTGGAGGGAATCGGGTCGGGCAAAGGGTTAACGATAAACTACGACGGTCAGTGGTTTTATCTACGTGTTAAAATGCGGAAGAAAGTACGTGTTAGAATACGTAGTAATGGGGATATATCGCGGAGAGATATACGGTATCTCGCGGTAACATATCGATCTATATCTGTAGACACACAACGTGCGGGCCAATTATAAACGTAGAGAGCGGTACACGTATGCATTAATAATGTCTCCTTGCCGAGATATTCAGGACACTGTATAGAGTGCCACGGTTGAGCAACTGAATTCGCCCTTGCCAACAAACACATGGACAAACGTGACGCGACAGTGTGTGTACGTTATGTTACCTCGGTGTGGTACTCGTGACCGGGTGCATCTCGGTGTCTCGTTACCCAAAGACTCTCGTCGTCGTCGTCGTCGATCTTAAACGTTAACGGAGCGCAGACATACCTGACCGGCGCGTTTTGTTTAACGTTACGAGCGGCACCGGCACCGGCGGCGCGATTATTATAGGCGCCCAACGCGTTTTGGGAACGGGTCCAGTAAATATACGCCTTCTCGAAATCGAAGAACTTTATTCGTTGAACGTGCACACAACAAAANTTTACGAGTGGCACCGGCGCGATTATTATAGGCGCGCACCGGTGGTCGTTCACGCAACGCGTTTTGGGAACGGGTCCAGTAAATAAGCCTTCTCGAAATCGAAGAACTTTATTCGTTGAACGTGCACACAACAAAAGAACGGTGTAGAAATCGACTATTCATAGTCGTCGCGAT
Organism: Ceratina japonica; assembly: GCA_019453355.1. Lineage (NCBI taxonomy): Eukaryota > Metazoa > Arthropoda > Insecta > Hymenoptera > Apidae > Ceratina > Ceratina japonica. Next base: position 43,603 of record SMSR01016095.1, on the reverse strand, counting down.
CGATCGCGGACTATTCGCGTCTTGTCGACCTCAAATATCGTTTTATTCGAGTAAAAAGATACGTGTAAAACTAATAATACGTGGTAATCGTGCAAGGTATCAAAATATTCGTCGTCGGTCGTCCCCCCGGGCCCGTTAGAATCGGTACCACGACGGTTTCTCGAGCGCCATCAGTATCTTGGTGTGGCTGCTGTAAGTCGGGACGAGATGCTTCCTCGTCGTGCTGGTACTCGGTCTCGACAGTATTCCTTTCTCGAAGACGTGGCCCTTGGTCGCCAGTTCGGCCGCGGCGTCCAACCTGACCTTCGACACGGCCCCGCCGTCGACCAACTGTCGGGCGTGTTCCTCCTTGGCGGGATTCTTGCCGCGAACCGTACCCTCCTTGTCCTTCAGGGTGACGTACTGATAGAACTCCTTCTTCGGATCCTGTCTCTTGCGACCCCAAACGGTGAACGGTTCCGGGACCAGCGACGGCCGCGGTACGAACGGCACTTTCTCCCACGGGAAGTAGTCCTGCTTCTGTAAATTATTCACGTTTCGCGACGCGTTTAATCCTCCGTCCGTTCGGCCGCGTTCCCCCTTCGACGTCTTCACTTCCACACATGTCTTCCCCATTTTCCGCTCGCTAAAACGACGCTTTCTGATCGACGCGCGATCCCGGCTAAACGCGAACGGTATCCTCTTCCTCTTGCTTCCACGCTTCTTGACGCGAGCTTATTTCGTAGTCGCGTTTTCTCGTCGACCACGCGCAAAATTAGACCGAGATGTGAATGGCGCAGAAGGAACGCAGCAACACCCTCGCGCGCTCGGTAAACGCGCCCACGCCCAGCATTCCCTCGTTTGATAACGTTCCAATGCGTATTATTCCGTCCGACCGTTCTATTCTATTGTCGTGAATCATCTCGAGCGAGCGGCATTTTATTTATATGATAAATCGTCGTATTGTCTTCGGCGACGATTCGCACGGTTCGTTCGATCGTCGTCCAATTCTGTGGTGGCAGTCCGTTTCGAAAATAGACGACAACGGTAGCGATTTTTCGTGAATCGAACAAACGGGAACAGCAGCTGTGACGAGGTCTCGGTATATAGGCGAACGTAGTCGGCCAGAGAGAGCGCGTATGAATTTCCGTGACGAATTTTAGCGGGCCCGTGGTGGGAGACCGTCGTCGGTGGGTAAGCCGCGAGTCTAAATTAGGGCAGAGTAACGCAACACCGATGCTCACTGACGATCATCCCCTCCTTTCTAACGAAACGGAGAAAGACGAAGGAAGTATCTTAATAACATCTCCGAGACCGTTTCCTCGTGGCGCGTCGATTCATCAACCTCTCTGTCGTCGGGAACCGCGTTCGAGGTGCTCCGAGTTGGAGACCTCGTGCGAAGATCGTTCGGGCATAGTTAGGATCGCAGAGGGGCTCTCGGGTATTCGGGTCGCCCGTACCATTGATCCCCGATCAACAATGGCACGGTTCGATTCGAGCTGCCAAAACGAACATCTTCTTCGCATCTCGTACGTGAATCTCGTTCGACGCGCCTTCGGCGGCGGGTCACGTTCGTGGACGCGCGCATTCGTTACTCTCCTCTCCTATACGTATACATATAGGCGTTTGTTGGGCCAAATACGTTTTCCTGTTCACGGATCCAAAATTTGCCGGGTCATACGGCTATTTAAGTTTAACGCGACGGAGTCCCGGAAAACGGCTCCACCGCTATGAATAGGTGCGCTTTTCTCCGATTCCTTCGGCCTCGAATCGGCGCTCGACATTTTTCCGGGGTACGTACGTACGAGAACGACCGACCCTTCGCGATTCGGGTAGGAACCCGGAGAGAGACGCGGCTCTCGCGTCTGAACACGTTTACACGTTCACGCGGGTACATAAAACATATAATCGAGGAAACCCTGCCGGTTATTTGAGGGTTCGACACGGGTACATATATAATACAAAACGAACACAGAGCAAGGGTGTTCTCGAAAACAAATCATTCAACAGGTACGCCTTCCGCCCGTTTAATCGGACGGATAACTCGTTTCAGAGTTTGTTTGGTGCAGGTAGAAATTAATTCCGTAAACTGGATGTTATTACCGTGCTGTTACGTGTACGTTCAACTGGTCTAATTGATACCTTGCCGCATACCGATGTCCGTGCTGTTAAGTGTGCACGTATTAACGTTCGAGCATATGGGTAAACGGCACCGGAAGCGTGACCAAAGTTACTCGCGTCTCCGGGAGACACCGAGTGCACGGATTCTTATTCGGGAGAACTCTGTTAACGCGATACCAGTGAGAGTAATACACGCTATAACGACGAACAGTCGGAGTAACAAGTGTGGAAGTAGAGACTCGGAAACTCGATCGACGGCGATGACCAGAGAGTGTCCGTCGTCGATCGGTTTCGTCAGGAGGAGTGTCGTTCTCCGGTACCGACGTCTCGCAATTTTTCGACCGAATTCGTCTTCGTCCTCGCGAACGAAGAAATTCGTCGAAGAGATGACGACGGATAGTGGAAATCGGTCGAGGCGAGCGAGACGTCGGCGACGGTTCGAGCAGGGGCTAGCTTAAAGTGTCACCTCCGTGTCACACTGGACGCTCGTTTCGATTCGACGTTAGTGTTATCCAGCAAAACATTATTAAGACATACTTTCATCCCGCTCTTTTGGCAAATCCCAATGGTTATACTGACCGTGACGCTGTAGGACGAGACGTAGGGCCGCGAATAGGGCCGCCGGGTCGTGTAGAAGTCGCTCTCGTAAACCATTTTGTCTTCCCTCTAATTTGTCTCGGGCGATGAAAAATCGGGTCGGTCGTCTCTCGAACTGTCGAACGATTCGAAGCGCGCGTCGTTACCGTTTCTCGTGACAATTTAACGTGCGCACCGAGGTGGAAGATCGACTGATGCGGCCACGATGGACGTTCGTACGGTTCTGATCGTCTGGCCGAAACTCTTCTTCGGCTACTGCCACCCCGCCTCGCTCCGTCCTCTTCTG